>JAVLUX010000029.1:22365000-22965000 GCA_032164185.1 Moxostoma hubbsi | reverse complement strand
CTGATGTTTTCAGTTCTAGACCACATCTACATTAATCCGTTTAAGTAAAAAAAAAAAAAAAAAAAAAAAAAAGTTTTTTTCAGTGTCCTAACGTCATTGGTTTCTAATGTTGTGGTTATGAAAATATGGAAGACACTGTACCAGTGTAGATGAGAGGCATAGCCAAATCAATGCATTTTCAAAACAGACTATTGTGAAAGTGGCTTAAGAGACCCCAGATTTGTGTTGAAGATTGTTCTGGGTTCATTGCTCCATCAGGTGAAGAAATGTGAAGACCATGTGACTGTCTTGGTTATTGACAGCAGGAGTGAAGAGAGCTATACTCGAAGGAGATTACCCATAAGTCCTGCTTTTGCCAAAACTCATAACCTTCCCTACAGACCAAAAACACTGCACCTAACTCAGGGACCGCAGGGCTACGGGTTCCTGTTAAGCCAAGAGAAGTTATCATCTGGCCGTATAGGTGAGAAATCACTCAATATTTACTATCAACAAGTTATTCTTCTGTAGTAATTTATTCAAGGAATGAGATCAGTGCTAAACACATGGTAGCACTATATTAGCACACAGTATACTGTACAGAGATGTTCTGTCATAATGCCAATTTGTAGGCAATAGCCCAGAAGGCTAACTCACCATTTTTTCCCTCAGGAGTTTCCAGTGAGCGTGTGGAATAGCAGTGGTTGATTTACAAATAAAATAAGGTCTGTGGTTAACATTGCTTGGAGATTTTTATGTTTTGTCCTACAACAAACTGTAAATTACACACAGTCGTACCTCATAAGTGAAATTGAATTTATCATCTGCTTTATAAAAGGTGAGTTGCTAACAGGTTGACAAATAAGGACTGCAATGGTTGAACAATTTATGCTGCCTTCATGTGCTATCAGAATTATCCTACTTCCCACTTCTGAAGTGGTAATTACGAGTATGTCGTGTTCACGTGTTTTGTTGTCAGAAAGAACAGGAAACATGGACGACGCCAAGTTCATTCATTCATATTTCTTGAGGAACTTTTATTTTGACACCATACTACATTTCACTCAGTTAGCTTGTTGATGCTAATTGAATTTGTCAAATACAAGCTATTTTCATGGTGTAAAAATGTACAACATGCATAGAATGGTTGCTGATATACATAAATGAATATGACCAAAACAGTAAGCTTTAACAATTAACTGTATTTAGAAAATGAATAAAACCTGTAATTCACTACAGAATCCGTAGTCTCCTCCGCCTTGTTGAAAGTTTACAACTCATCCCATCTCGGCAACTATGGAAACATCTAGAATCCAGAGATTCCCCACTTGAACTTCCAACTTTGCTGGGTTATTCATGTGCTTGGAACTCGTAATTATGATATTTCCACTTGTAAGTCCACTTGTAGTGAACAATTCATGTTTTTAGGGATGACAGTGTGTAATTTATTTTGTAGAACAAAACATGAAAGTCTCCTCAAGTAATGTTAACCACTGACCTAATTTTACTCAATCACAAACCACTTTTCTAACCCATTGTAAATTCCTTAGGGACCCCATGGCTTGAATTTGCTAATTATCTTTCAGGTTTCAACTAAACTACTGCCATCACTTTGTAAAATATTTGCTCTGCAGCTCACATGCTATGAGAGATCAACTCCTGGAGGAATGGAGGAAGGAGAGGTACTGCTAGCTGTAAATGGTGAGCAGGTGGGAGATGCAGAGCTTGAGGACATTGTCAGCAAAATAGAGCAAAGCGGCCAGCAGGTCACCCTTAACACCATTGCCATCCCTGGCAGAGACTACTACACACAGGTACATACAGTATATGCACATTCTTTCACACACAAACCCACATGTTCATACAGGGCTGGACAGCACTGACGAGAAGGGCAATAACATTCAGCTCCCGAACAGCTGCTGAATCAACATTTCTTTCCTTACTGAAGACCTTGAAGGCTAACCAAAGGGCTCACCTCACTCTTATTTTGCTTGTTACACACTAAAGCAGGTGTGCTTAAAATAAAATTAATATAGTGTGTGGAATAGACACGATCTCCAGGGAATGGGTGGGGGTCACTCTGACCCAGATAATATAGGCAAATCATTATTATGTGTTGTTGCAGCATGTACTTCTTTTGCTTGGCATTCCAGCTGGCCCTTTCTCCATTCCTGTTCTATGAAGACCATATTCCAAAAATGGAACAGTTCCCTTCAAATTCTCAGGCACATGACTACACAGAGTAATCCACCATGTCCTCGACTTAGTGTACTTCATAAGGAGGGCACAGGATTTGGATTCAAACTAGGCTGTGTCGGCCAGGTACGGTTTCTCAGTTTAAATAGCAATTTATTACAACTTTATTACCTATATTGTGAATTTCTGTTATCAATCTATTTATATTCAAATCCAAACCAAAGCAATCTGTAAATTGAACTGGATAAGAGTATGTGTACTATTAATTTTGAAGTGTGTTATTTTTGCACCAATAGTGCCACTTAACAAAAATAATGTTTATTTACAGTACAAACAGATCAGAATTTGTTGGAAAATTCATCCGTTTGCTGGAATACACTAGTCCCCTCTTTTTTTCCCCCTCCCCAATTTGGAATGCCCAACTAATGCGCTCCAAGTCCTCGTGGCACAGTGACTAGCCTCAATTCGAGTGCAGGAGGATGAATCTCATTTGCCTCCGCGTCAGAGACAGTCAGTCCATGCATCTCTTTATTGAGCGCATTACCGCGGAGATGTAGTGCGTGTGGAAGGTATTCTCCACGACGTCCATGCACAACTCACCACGTGCCCCACCAAGAGCGAGAACCACACATTATAGTGACTATGAGGAGGTTACCCCATGTGACTCTACCCTCCCAAGCAACCGGTTCAATTTTGTTGCTTAGGAGAACTGGCTGGAGTCACTCAGCATGCCCTGGATTTGAACTCATGACTCCAGGGGTGGTAGTCTGCGTCAATACTCTGAGCTACCAAGGCCCCCTCTTAAACACTTGCAATTAATAAAGCTGTGTTGCCATGTCAAGCTGTTTGGGATGCTCCAACAAACATAACAATTTTTATTAACACCATAGAGCCATGGTGTTTATCATTTTTAAGGAAATCAACCTACAAATGGCTTACTTGTAGTTGTCTCTGCATATTAACAAAGTCTTTAGTACATCCACTAGAGGCCATCTTTGGAACGCTCCAGAGCAGCAATTTTCAATGTAAACAACCGGCATACATTGATGTAGCTCCTATTACCTAGAATGGGCAAAGACCAAAAACTACAAAACGGTCAGATAATATTACAATCAAAAAACATTTAAAATCATCAGTAAAATCGGACAATGCTGGTATCACATTCTGTGCTTTCTTTACCTCAGATTATGCTAAAAAAAAAAAATCCCCACAATTTCCCCGGCTTGTACAGCTAATGCGCATTGGTGTTCTTGTTGATTGACAGGCGATGTCTGTATGTAAAGGCTTATTGACTCTTTTACCTGTCAGGTGGGACTTCTTTCTACATCCGTTGACCATTGGGCATTCCAGTTTCTCCCATTCATTTTAATTGAAGTGGCCCATCTTTGCTAAATAGTCTCTGATATTGAGCTCCAATAAGAGACAATATAAACAAACAAAGAACAGCAGCAACTACAACAACACACTTCAGCTTTAAATAACCATTTCCAAGCTGGCAATGCAAGCATGAAACATAATTCTCCTTGTCTATAGGTGTCGACTGGGAGCTCTGGAGAGAGGGCTGGGTTGTGTGAGGGGGATGTGGTTGTAGAGGTGAATGGACAGAATGTGGAGGAGGAGCATTTTGTTGAAGTGGTGAGGCTGATAAAAGAGAGAGGGACTCCTTTGAGACTTTTAGTCGTGGAGAGACCAGGGTATGAGAAACTGAGAAAGACTGGACGGCCTATAAGTTCAGAACTCACTCTTCACAGTAAAAACAAGGTGAGACATGCTCACAAACATGCATAGATTTAATCATTTCAGTATTACATTTTCAAATTGGACATTTATTTTCCAGGTTCCAGACCTTTCACAATACAAATTCATATGAAACGATATGAACATGTAAACAGCCATGCTGTAAACTCCTTGAAAGTGCCTTAAACACTGTAAATATCCACGTACATTATTTAATACAACCACAACACTTATTTGAGTGTTATGATACAAAGATTATGGATTCATTGTGCTAAATTCACATTGAGGTGTGAAAACAAATGTTTACAAAAAATGCATATCTTTGTATGACTTTACAATATAAAAGTATATAAAAGGCTTAAGCTCATTATTTGTTGACATTTCTGCCTGCAGAATTGTATGTAAAAGGGAGATTTCAAATTGATGTTAGTATTTTTTATTTAATAGAAATGTAATTGTATTCAAGAATGCAGTTATTTAATTTAATACATTGTTATTTAATTAAGTCTAATACTTGAAATATAAAGTGTTTTCTCTAAGCACTACATTACATAATTTCTTCTCAGCTCAACTTTTTTCATGGTCAGCTTTTTGGTGGGTATTCTCCATGTCTGTAAGTCCAAAGCTAAATAGTAAATGTCTCATTATTATTATTATCTTAAATGTTGCTGACTTGGATTAATTAGTTATCAAATATGAGTTTACTGTACAATTTACAGTTAATTGTAACTGTACTGTGTAATACAAACCTATGAGTATTGTCAATGCACATATCAACTCTGTCAGCATCCTCCATACTGAAGCACAAGGGAGGTTTGAATTTAATTTCACTTTCCCATGGTCCATCAGTGCTCATAACTATATACTCCTTTCAGCCTGAGTAAGCCAGAATGAGCAAAGAGTTACCATATAAATGCAAGTCTAGAACTGACATTCGCTGATAAAATTATTCTTCACTCACCTTTAAGATCTGGAAAGATGTGAAGAAATATGTTGTATGGAAATTCCTTACCATCGAACAAGCTGTGCTGCTTTCTCTGAAGCTGGTTTTCAAGAAACTCCATCTTTAAGTAGTTCCATGCCTATAAACTGTCCTACTCCACTGCAAATACAAAGTAAAACACCAGTGTTAGAAATTAAGTTTTATTACGGGGCAACATTTGCCTCCTGCAATTTATTTTTAGGGGCTATTTTTACCTTTATGAAGACATTTTTTTCTAGCCATATATTAACACAGTGTTATTTATGCCACATTCACTGTATTTCAATTCAATAAATTATTTGAATAATGCACAAGATAGCAAATACAGATATCTGACAGCTGCAGGTCACTACGGTGTCTGCAGAGGCACTGGAACACATCCTTCTCCATTACAAATAAAAATAATTATTTGTCTGCATTTCACACCAACTGCACATCTATGATTGGATGTTTAGTCTGAAGCTGACAGAAACCGTTTCAGGTGACCTCCAACACGCAGGGGATTGCCCTTCAATTGTTCCTTCTCAATCACATCTAATACTGCCAAACCTATGGCACAGGATAATGGGTTGCCACCAAACTGCATTGGATAAAAGGGTCAAGTAGTAAACAAAACTCACTCTTAAATGTATCTACTGTAAAAGCTAAATATATCAAAGAATAACCAAATTATTTTAAGCAAAATGTCTCACTGTGTTAAAGTACTCCACACCATTGGCTGTGAAAGCACCAGCTTTCCCATCGATTTACCCATAGTCACAATATCAGGGCAGAAGTCTTCACCTTCAAGCTGAAAAGCCCAGATATGACTCCTAACATGACCGAAGCCTGTCTGAATCTCATCTGCTACATAAACTTCCCCTGCCTCATGAATGTATCTACATTCAGACTGCAGGCAAATGTGACCCAAATCAGATTTTTTTGCTCATATGTGACTCAGATTTGTTTTTTTCATAACAGTGTGAACAGCACAAACCACATGGAATCTGATCTTATTGATTCTGATTCGGGCCTCATCCATGTGGTTCTAAATCAGATACATTTGTGATTTTTTTTGCAATGCAACCTCAGTCTTAACAGGCATATTGGAATTCATGCGACTTTCACACCACTCTTGAATTTTGTCACAATGATGCGCTGGTGGGAGTCACTCCAAAGATTTTACACACCGGTAGTTCTTTGGTCACTCTGTGAATATGGAAGACAGCTGTGAAGGTAGTCAGTGGAGGAACATGAGTTCTAACACCTCACTAAGTATTTGGGGTGACAGCTCTATACAAGCAAAGCTTAAGGGGTCATATTGTAACCGGTCTTGACTTGGTGTGGCTTGACTAGGTGAGATGATTTGACTTGGTGAGGCAGTGACAACTTGACGTGATGGTTTTGCTAGGTGTGACGGACAGCTTGATGGCGTGTCTTGGCTTGACAGTTTTAATAGGTGAGATGACATGACATGGCAATGACAACTTGATTTGAAGTGATGACTTGATGTGTCTGTTTAACATGGTAATTTGATTAAGAGTGATGGTTTGGCTTGGTGTGATGGCTTGGCAGCTCGACTTGGCATGGTGGCTTGATTTGACTGTCTTGATTAGGCAGTTTGATATGGCTTGATGGCTTCACTAGGCATAGAATATGTGGGATCAGATGCCTCTAGGATGGAAGCAGAATCAACCAAGGAAACTACTTCCGTGTCCATGAGCACTGGCAGCAAAAGGGAAACAGCCTCTGTGAGCACCGATAGTGGCAGGGGAATAACCTCCTTGGTCATGAGCACTGGCAGAGTCTGAAGAGTAAGGACTATTCGCTTCCAGGCGGTAGAAACACTGCAGTGGAAAGTGCATAAAAAGTTTGCATAAGGCTGGTCTGATTGTGGCCCAAACTCAAAGATAGCACCAAAAATTCCATAGCATACTCCCTCACTGACTTCTCCCCCTGCCGAAGCTTAAAGAGCCCTTTGACCTGCATGGCTCCAAGTTGCAGAGAGGAAACTGGGGCAAAAGGAAAAATGATTCCTGCTGGCTACGGTTTGGTTGGATTGTTATGTCAGGGTTTAGTAATGTGAATGAGGACCCAGATGCAGGAATGAAACTAAAATATTAAACAAAACAAACAAAAACTGAAGATGGAGAAAATAAACAACTATATAAACAAACTCAAGGGAGAAGAAATAAGACAAAAATGGAACAAATGATAAACGGACCAAGAGCAAACAGGAAAACAAGTGAAGGGGAATTACAGTAAAGGCCTTTTGTACCAGTGAATGAAATGAAGACCAGGCGTCAAAGTTGCAATCAATTGAAGCGTTTACTGAGGAAAGGTTGTTTGCAATTTCAAAGGCAGAAGTCAGCATTAGAAAAATCATCTACAATTTCATAGAAGGCTTCTCCCCAACTTCAAACTACAGCAGTAATTATACTCAGAAAGGAGTCAGCATTTTACATCATGTTACAGGTAAAATGAGTCTGATTGGTTGAAAGCATAGATAAATTTAGAACGTTCCCAAAGATGGTATTCTTGTTCTTAGCATATCGGTTTGGCAGTTACAGTTCTGAATCAAGTATGTGTCAGCATTCATATAGGAGAGGTATTCTTTATATGGTCATTTGCCATCTCTGCATTCCAGCTGCCAACATACACTCAAAGAGAGAAATACACAGCTCCCACCTCAAGGTTGCAGCCAAAATGCTTTGTTTTTGCCTTATCCAAAACAGAGATAAGATGTACTTTCTCTAGTTAAAACTTTGAACAATATTCTCTCTGAAAGAGTGTCAACAACATGGAGTTTCAGAAAAAGCTAAAGCTAGGTAAACGATATCAAGTTATAGGAGACCTAGGATAAACCCATGGGTGACCTGTGTGACCGAAGCAGGGTTGATCAGTAGATATGTGTAAGAGGTGAATCATGAATAAAATGGCTCTTCTCATAAGCGTACAGCTGAAAACGCCAAACAATCCCTGCAAACAGAGTGTGATCTTCGCATCAAAGGTTGAGTCAGGCTTCACTGGAACACAGGCCTTATCAAACACTTGGATATAACCATTGCTAGTGGGGAAAAAAAAAAAAAAAAACGATAATTCAACTCAGCCCAACAAACAGGGGTGACTCAACCCATCAGAACAAGTGAAGAAAACAATCTGACAACACAAATGAGACAAAGGAGAGAATATAAAGGGAAAGGAAGGATTGAAAACAGCTGCTGGCCATAATCACAAGCAGCGCTGCCATAGCAATGCTGATTGCTGCTGAGCAGCACCTGGGGAAACACCAGGGAGAGAGGAAAACACAAGCACATGGGACAACCTGAGAGATGGGTGGAGGAAACTGCCACAATCCTACCAAAACAAGAATAAAACAAGACCAAAATGGTAGGATCATGACACATTCACTTGAATTTGAACCTACAGACCTACTGAGATATTCTTCTAAAAATCTTAGATTGTGTTTTGCAGAAGAAAGTCATACACATCTGGAATGCTTTTACAGTAGATACATTTAAGAGTGAGTTTTGTTTACTACTTGACCCTTTTATCCAATGCAGTTTGGTGGCAACCCATTAACCTGTGCCATAGGTTTGGCAGTATTAGATGTGATTGAGAAGGAACAATTGGATTAAATGAGAATTTACATTTTTGGGTAAACTATCCCTTTTAATGTGCATTGTATGTTTGAGATTTACATTTCAAACATAAAATTTATCTCATACATACATTAATGTAGCATTAAAAATGCTACAGAAATAAAACATGAATTGATTCATGAAATTAATACATACACATATTTTTTTAAATACAGTAGTTTTTACAATAGTGATTTTCCTGTATATTTACCAGTAAAAAAAAAGTACATTAACAAGAGATCAAGAGTGCATGTACTTTACAGTAAATTGTTGAAATTACAGTTAAAAAAACAATAAAAATAATAATCTGGAGTTCCCATAATTCCCTGCAGGACCCATTATACTTTATGGGAATAGTTAAGTTTTTTCTTATTTTTAATGTCAGTTATGTACATTGGGGTGTTCCATGTTATATTTGATGTTAATGTTTACTGCATTAATTCAATCTCACATGTTTTACCCTCATGGTGTTTATTGTTTGTGTGACACTGAGAACTGTTTCTGCATGTTTATTGGTCATTTCCCCAGGAAAAGCCACTGTTAGTAAAGGTCACAATTTTTATGGTGATTAACAATACAATATAAAGTAAAAAGCAGATTTTTACAGTTTCAGAAGGTTAATACAGGTATCAAGTTTGACATTTTTATTGTAAATTTAACAGATTTAGTTTTTTACAGTGCCATAATGGTCATGCAAATTACAACAGTTTTTAACAAAGTTATTTGGGTTTTTTTACACATATCTTTAAAATACAATGTCCTGAAAAAGGGACATTTCTTTTTTGCTGAGTTTATATACACTTGTCTACCGGTTTCCTGATGTTGTTCTGCGATTGATTTGCACTTTTAGCACCAAACCATGTTCATCTCTAGCAGACAGATTATGTCTCCTTCCTGAGCAGTATGATGGCTGCGTAGTCCCATGGTATTTATACTACAGTACTATTGTTTGTACAGACGGACGTGGAACCTTCAGGCTTTTGGAAACTGCTCCCAAGGATGAAACAGACTTCTGCAGGTCTTGGCTGATTTCATTTGATTTTCCCATGATTTCAAGCAAAGAGGCACTGAGTTTGCAAGTAGGCCTTTAAATACATGAACAGGTACACCTCCAATTCAGTACACCACCTATCAGAAGCTAATTGACTAATTGGCTAAAGGCTTGACATAATTTTCTGGAATTTTCCAAGCTGCTTAAAGGCACAGTTAACTTATGTAAACTTCTGACCCACTGGAATTGTGATATAGTCAATTAAAAGTGAAACAATCTATCTGTAAACAATTTTTGGAAAAATTACTCATGTCATGTACAAAGTAGATGTCCTAAATGATTTGCCAAAACTGTAGTTTGCTAATATGAAATCTGTGGAGTGGTTAAAAAACGTGCTTTAATGACTTCAACCTAAGTGTATGTAAACTTCTGACTTCAACTGTATGTAACAGATATTATGTATTAATTAGTGATTAGTAAAAAAAAAAAAAAATCCTTCAACTGTCAGAAACATCAGGTTAGGAAGCACAGAGATATGGCATTTTTTTTTACACTACTGACTGTTACAGCCCCATCAAGAGGCATAGGTGGGCATTTGTTACATGTGTCCTCTGACTGACCTCCTAAATAAGTGTTTAAAATTAGTTGATATCTCATTTTCAAGAGTTTTTACCACTTAAGAAAAAGTTGCCACACCCACTTGCAACTGTTGCAACAGTGCATTGAAACTTCCTACTTTTTTTTGATAATTATTGATATTGGGACTCCAGAGAACCTTTCTGCACTGGTTTGGTTCTGATCGGCAAAAGGCCTATGACTTATTCAAACAGCTGCTGAAAGTTAATTGGTCAATGGCGGCCATGCTTTTATTCGACTCTCCTCTCCTTGATTGCACCTTGGACTGCTCAAAATTTAAAGTCAATTGGACTAACGGATCCATAGTTACTGCCATTTTTTTTATAGTTTTTACAATTATAGAGCCAATGAGAGGCAGAGGTGTGCAATTTATTTCATGTGTCCTCAGATTGACACAATACATAAGACTTCCAGATTTGGTGATGATGGTAGCATCCGAAAACTGGAAAATGCTGCCTTTGGAGGCTGTTTACAGAGACAGGATGAAAATAAGGTGCATTTCAAACAGTTCGGAAACTAGTTTCCTTAAGAGTTCCATTCATTCAAAACAGCAGTCAATTAAGCCATTAACTGATTAGGAAGCAAGGCAGCAAGATATTTGAACCAATATCTCATTCTGTTCAAAAGTTATAACCATTTAAGTAAAAGTGGCCAAGCCCTCTTTGTACGTTTTGGCTTAACTATTCGACAATGAATCTAAAGTTCAAACTTTTTTTAAAAATATAATTATTGATATTGGGACTCCAGAGAATCTCTCTCCACTGGTTTGGTTCTGATCGGGTAAATGGCCTAGGACTAGTTCGAAAAAAGTATTTTATTTTTAAAACATCTTAAATATTTAACGAATGATTTGATTCACACCAATGGTTCTTGAGGCAAATTTGTTCAGTATAAAGAGGCTGATCATATGTTATGAATAATGTACGTTTGTGTGAAACACATGAAAAACACACGATAGCCCCTCCCGGTGGCCAACTTTTTTCACATTTTGCATAGACCTCTTTGGCCAAGAGACAAATAGGCCTACCACATTTTGTCCTGATTGGCCTTTTTTTAATCCCTATCTAATAAATGCTGAAATCTGATTGGTCTATATTTTTCAAGATATGAGACTGCCCTCATAGACTTTGATGACACATTGGCCAAAGACACCGCATACTAAATTTCAAGATGATCCAATGGTTCCATTAGTTCCATAGTTAGAGCCATTTTTATATTTTGAATTATTAATGTGCAACCAAGAGGTAGAGATACCCATTTTTTGTGTGTCCTCAGAATTACCCTATACATAATGTACCAAATTTGGTGATAATAACTAGTTCCGTTCATAAGTTATAACCATGTTAGTAAAAGTGGCCACGCCCTCTATGTGTATTCCCTTACGACTCTGTCCACTTGACATTGCATTTACAAATGCATCTGGGGAGTGCCTTCATACACAACCTATTTGAAACCTCTCTACAATAATGGCAAAATTTTAATATTGGCTATGGTGTTTGAGCCCCACCTGTTTTGGCCCGAAACTGACTGCTATAAAAACAGGTGCACAGACACCATTTCCTCAGAATTTCTTCCTTCAAGACAGTAATCATCTCTTGCCTCGAAGCCCTCTACCCTTCGGCGTCGATACACACGAGTCAGTAGATGGAATCTTCACAGCAGCGTGAAAACACTCCGGTCCCCTGCAGTGCTCCGGCGAACATCTCTCCGCCTTGCTGCTTCGCTTGTGAACGGACCTCAGCATCCTGATTCTCCGCAGTGTCGGCAGGTGTAGAGTAACCTTTTAAAAAGCAATTGTATTTGTGTGATATATATATATATATATATATATATATATATATATATATATAATATCTAAAAGAGTCACTTACTTGTTCAAGATGTCGTTCCGTAAGTGTTCCTTGTGCGAGAGACACATCCCGCTGTCGGACAAGCATGGGAGCTGTGTTTTCTGTCTGAGCCGTGCCCATGCAGAGTCAGCTCTCATAGAGACAGACTGTCCTCACTGTGAGGACATGAGTCTCAAGTCGCTTCGCTCACGAATCGCCCTCGTTCTAAGGAACGATTCAGCCTCTTGCACCCTACCACCCGCCTCTTCTATGATATACGAGGGTTCACACAAGGAGCCATGGCAGGGCTGCGGGTTTGAGCAGGAGCCCCTCAATCTCCTTGAAGTGCATGTTTCCCAGTACACTATGTTTGAGACAATCTGTGGCCCTCTGAAGGAGCGTGCAGCCTCATCTCGTTAGGCGGATCTGACGCTGGGGATGATGATGATGTCATGTCTCTAGCCGCATCAGGAAAATGGTAATTGGATGATGCTTCCACCCCTCCCCCCAGCGAGGGCGAGGACTGTGTACACACCATTGATAGGGAGATGCTTTGCATTCTTGCAAGGGGGGTCGAAGAACTCAACCTCGAGTGGTCTCCCCCAGAGTAACCTGGGCAGTCTCGCCTTGATGAGTGGTTCTTGCAGTCCGGACGACGTCAAGCGGCTGCATTCCACAGATCTGCACCGTTTTTCCCTGAAGTGCATGATGAACTATATAGGTCCTGGCATGCCCCCTTCTCAGCATGCATGCTCTGCACCGCTACAGCACCACGAAAGTCACAGCACAGGCCATCGGCAAGTCCATGGGCAGCCTGATCGTTCTGGAGCGGCATATATGGCTGACCCTCACGGAGATGAGTGACAGAGGGAAAACATCTCTGTTGAATGCTCCAGTGTCTCCAGCCGGCCTCTTTGGTGAGTATGTTTGCTGAGCGTTACGTCGTGACTCAGCAGGAATCACAAGCTATAAGACACTTTATGCCCAAATGGAGCATAGTGCAGACGGCTAGCCCCCACTCTGTCTCAAGCCAGCGCCCAACTAAAAGACCCTTGCCCGCTAACTCAGCACTAACACCTGCCGCCGCCAAGTCACCGGTGAGGCCACGCTAGCCGTGGCCCAAACGGAAGCAGCCATATCAGCGCCCACCCTGCGCCGACAGGAGGAACTGCCCTGTGCAGCGGAAGCCAAGAAGGCCCTCCCCACTGCTGTTCGTCGGGAGAGGAATATTGTTGTTCACAATGTTTTGGAAAATGTTGTTTCTTTGTCCTATGCAATAAAAAATGCAATAAAGAAATCAGCACTTTTTGCAAATGCATGAGATGCTCATACATTCTCAAAAAAGAGCCCTTTTCCTCTTCAAAGCACAAACATTATGCGCAACTGCTTCCCTATGGTGAGCGATTCATTATATCATACAGTGAGCAAAACAAATTGCCCTCTGTCCCATTATGTGGACCCGTGGTGAGCCCTAATGGGCATTTCAGAATAGTGCAAAAAATGAATGAACATGGTTATATGATCCAATAAGCCCCAAGTCCCATTGGGAATGGATGCAATGCCACCCAAATGGCCGGCGAAACACAAATATGCGTTTCCTCTGGTATGCCTGATCCACTCTGTCATATGCGAAGTCCGAGAGGACAAGAAAACGGTTCTATTAGTTGCACTGAAATTTTCCAACCAGCCATGGTTTCCGGAAATTATGGAGATGCTGTACAGCTCACCATGGGAGATACCACTGAGGAGGGATACCTCCTCTCTCAGGCGCAAGACACAATCTTGCATCCCAAGCCCCAGCTGTGGAACCTGCACGTTTGGCCCCTGAATGGGGCACACTACATGCGCCAGGACTGATGCGTTCAGTTATTAACACCATTTTACTAGCCAGAGCACCGTCCACAAGATGCCTCTACAAACTAAAATGGAAGGTGTTCACTGATTGGTGTCTCTCATACAGCAAGGACCCAGTAAACTGCCCCATACATGACATTTTTATATTTCTTCAAGAGCGATTAGACGCAGGACTCACCCTGTCAACGCTCAAAGTGTGTGTGGCAATTATCTGCATATCACCTACATGAAACCGGCACTTCTATAGGCAAGCATGGTTGAATAATAAAGTTCCTTAAAGGAGCAAGACGATTAAACCCACCTCAGCCAGCTACAGTCCCAACTTGGGACTTAACTTTAGTCCTAAAAGCTCTCGCAGGGCCCCCCTTCGAGCCTTTGGACTTTGGCTTTTGATTTGCGCATGCTTTCTGTTAAGACTGCACCACTGCTGGCTCTGGCCTCAGTAAAACAGGTCATTACCTGCATGCATTATCAGTCAACAATCCATGTCTGGAGTTTGGCCCCGGTCTTTCAAGAGCCACTGTCAAACCCAGGAAAGGATATGTACCCAAGGTCCTGACCACACCCTCCAAAGCGCAGATGTTTCACCTTCAAGCCTTCTTCCCTCCTTCATTTATAAAAAAAACATACATCTTTTAAATGTTAAAAATATATGTATTATTATCTTTTCGATTATTTGTCTCCATCTTATTTTTGAATACATTTTGGTTGGTTTATCCGTATTTTTTTTTTCATCCTTCACCTGTACTTGTCTTCATGACTCAGTGATTGTATTCATACATTGTTTGATCTTATTGAGCATTTATATAGACAAAAATCCATAGTTTTAGCACCATTTGTGGACTTCTCGAACGGTCCTTTACATAGGCACATTTTCCAATTTATAATCAAAATTAAATTGGCGATTTGGAACGATTTCACGACATTACATTTACATTTACATGTATTCATTTGGCGGAAGCTTTTATCCAAAGCGACTTACAAAAGAGCGACATAATTGCAGATTTCCTTACCATGTTGCACATTACTATTGCAATCTAAATACTGCATTCCATTCCCATCATTCAAATTCTGGCCCCGCGCGCGCTAAAGCGCACTATATTCAAACGTCTGCAGGACTGTCTGCAAATAAATTTAAAGATCACAACACCGCCGCAACCTTTGGAAATTGTAAAAAATCTTGCAATCAAAAACACGCATTTTATCCAGCTTTACCCAATCAACTTTCTGAGCATTTCCAATGTCTAATCTTCATGGAAAGTTTCTACAGCCATGTCAGCAGTCAGCTTTCCTTTACTACACCCTTATATCCCAGAAATCTGACAGACCAAGAGACTTTGACCTTTATAAATATACGAAAGAAACAATAAACATTGTCTCGTCCTCTGTTGATGACGTTACACTTCAACGCGTAAAATCTGCTGTGCTGTTCTGTACAACATCAGATTAAACCACCCGAAAACCAGGTACGGCAATCAGCGAACTCGATGCATTTGCAATGCACTTGTGCTATAGTCACAATTCATTTTACATTACCTTCAGCTGCTGTTTTTGAACTACATTACCAGCTCGATGTAAGTTTCTAATAGGGCTGCACAATTAATCGAAATGAATTCGAAACCGCGATATGACCTTGTGCGATTATTAAATTGCAAAGAGCTGCGATTTAATTAAATAAATAAATAGTCTGCTCCCTTCAAAGTTTATTTGCGCTGCTCAGTCCGGTCTATATTAAGTCAGATCATTATTACAGTGTTTTCAGAGCAGGTTTGTGCTCTGAACTCCCTCTCATGCTTAGAGAGGGAGTTCATGCGCTAAACGCTTTATTTACACTAAACTGGCACATGTCCTGCGTGAAGCGTGTTTTATTATTATCTGCGGTAGCAGCATTTCAGTGTCCGCAAGGCACAAGTATCATAATAATAACGCAGAATACAAGATGTAATTCAAACATCTTTATTAAATGATTATAATGATTGCAGAGCAAACAGTATTAACAGTAACACCTATAGAGTCCTTCATTTTCTCACGAGAGAGCGTGTTGCTCTTATTACACTCCCCGCGGAAACAAGTGAAAGCGGAACTAATATTACCAACATCCAACAAAATGAAAAGGAAGGAACATACATATAATAAATCTATATCAAATATTTAGTTACTATAATGTAATGTATTGCTAATTTAAATATAATAAAATTATGAATAAAAATGATTAAATTAAATGGTGACAAACTAATAAACATTTTCACTTTCATTTTAATTTAATTACACCAATAGGTTCAACTTCAGTCTGACATTACACCTCATTCTATAGGACTATCTTATATACAGTAAATAATAATTTGTATAAGCCTACTAGTTAAGGCCTAGAATAAAGAGTAACATTTATATTTTAAAATTATATTTTGTGTATACTGAATTATTGACTGACAGCAAAAACTAGGCAACAACTATGGTTTTACCAACAGGGATATTTAGTTAACAGTGACACTGAGCAGAAAGCTTACATATAACCAGTTTTGACAGAGCTGATAATAGAAGTTAAATGATCAGCATCGATTGATGAGATGGGTGTCGGATGTTAAAATCCTGATTTGAGCATCCCTAATATTCAAGTTGACTGTTTCAAAAACTAATGTTGGTGATAGTGGGTGGAGACCCTATCACAAAATTGACAAAAACAGGTACATGGTGGATGGTTACATTTGGATATGAAGAAGACTTTGTTTCACTGTTTAAATATTTATTTGTTTGTGGTTGAACGAAAAAAGGTCTTAGTTTGGAAGAGGGCTCAAGTGTGAAAACCCCAGAAGTCTTTCTGCAGTTGAACATGTGGAAAACATTACAATCATAGTCGCAGTTCAAATCGCAATCAAAATATTTTTCAAAATAATCGCAATGTGACTTTTTGTTCAAATCGGGCAGCCCTAGTTTCTAAGCATGTTGCTAGTCATTCAGCTAGCTTGAGCTACTAAACAGGTAAGCAGGAAGATCTGTCATAATGTCTTTGACAGCTCAAAACACCACTTAATGCCTTTTCAGACCACTTATTGCTTGTTTATTTAAGTCTGCGATAAATATATGACACATTTGTTTAAAGTTAGCATACCTGACATCATAATTTGAAGTCATTTTGGTTTCTTGTGAGGTTACCTTTGGTAACCAGCCTCAATTTCGACTATTATGAGCTGGCCTGTTGTTTGAATCTCTTGCCAATGACTCACTAATGGAAAATCGGTTTGTCCTGCTTCGTGATACTCATTAGAAGATGTGCCGTGTATGTTTCATATGGTGTAAATAAACGCCATGGTAATCAAAATAATTCAAAACACCTAAATGGATCAAAACTGGTCGAGAATTTTATGCTGACGTTAATGAAAATTCTCTCATCATTTACTCCCCTTCATGCCATCCCAGATGTGTATGACATTCTTTCTTCTGCAGAACACAAACACAGATTTGGGGTGAGAAAAGACCAAAATATAACTCCTTTTTCACTGTACATCTTGCCATTGCAGTCTCTAGGCCAGGGGTTGTATTCAAAGGATGCCAGGGGGTAAGGGAATGAAGTAGGGGGGCGTGCATCAAAAAAAGATCGAAACCACTGCTGTATTTATTAGCTCTTTGGAGCTTCAGAGTTGTGATCACCATTCACTTACATTATATGGACTTACAGAGCTGAAATATTCTAAAAATCTTTATTTGTGTTCAGCAGAAGAAAGTCATACACATCTGGGATGGCATCAGGGTGTGTAAATGATGAGATAATTTTCATTTTTGGGTGAACTATCCCTTAAATTCACACACTTCTCCATGTAGGCTGTGAAAGCAGCTGTTGATGGAGGACGTGCTCCAGGGAAATGACAGACCAGGGCAATAACAATCAAAACATCTCACAAAACCCATTTGCAGCTCTCTTCAGTAGCCTTGCTGATGCCAAGCAGTTTGCATCTGACCAAAAGCAACAACGTCAAGCTGAGCAACAATGTAAGTTATTATTAATAAACCGTCCCTTACAGTTCCATCAATAATACTGGCAGAATTAAATTCCTTTCATTGCACTATGAAATTGATTATAGCCTGTGGCTTCTGCAGATTCTCAGGGGAGCCGGTCTGAGTCAGACAGCTCTGTGTCTGACAGCATTGATGACAATGATGACTCAGTGGGAGAGATCAGTTGATCTTTCCGCTCACGACAGGAGCTCTGTGAGCAGCTCAACGTCAACCACATGATCAAGAGGATCTTCCTCATCACTCTAGACAACAGTGAGTGCTAAATACCTACTAGTTATGACATTTGTTCTATCCAGTTACCAACATTTTACATCAACACTACCATTCAAAAGACACTTGAGTTATGTTGCTCAGCAAGTATTGACGCTGACTACCACCCTGGAGTCGCGAGTTTGAATACAGGGTGTGCTGAGTGACTCCAGCCAGGTCTCCTTAGCAACTGTGATGAGGAGGAGGCTGGGGCCGGGCCATGACTTTGCACACCTGGCCCCCAATTGGGCTAATCAGCCGAGGAGATGGATAAGTGCAGTGGAATGTGGCAGTTCGGGGAGAGAGAGAGCCACACGCAGCTGCAGAGTGTGCGTTTGTGTTCTGTGTCTTTTTCATTAAACCATTATTTTGATGGTTCAGCTGGTTCCCGCTGCCTCCTTTCACATTGTGAACCTTGCTACATTGGTGCCGAAGCCCAGGAAGGAGGAAGGATGCACTCTCGTGGAGTCCTCGCCACTACCAGCCAACTGAGGAGCAGCCACGGCCGTCCACCCGGTGATGGAGACATCATTGTCGGCTGTCAAGGATCTGAGGCACGCTGCTGTTTTCCCCGATAGAAAAAAAGAAAAGGAGAGAGAGAGAGTGGCCCAGATCAACACAGACTATCATTAAGAGAGAGAGAAAGCTATTTTGAGTTGGCCATCAAGAGCCATTTTTGCTTTGTGTGTGTTCGTGTGTGTAAAGCTGAAGTGAGAATAAACACTCAACTGTTCCTGACTCCTCCATTGCCCATGAACTTATCCTTATCACAGCAAACAAATTAGCCTGTTGCTAGGGAGGATAGAGTCACATGGGTTAACCTCCTTGTGGTTGCCATTAGTGGTTCTCGCTCTCAATGGGGTAATTTGTGCATGGATCGCAGAGAATAGCATGAATCTCCACATGCTGTGAGTCTCCGTGGTGTCATGCACAATAAGCCATGCTATAAAATGCGGGGATTGACTGTCTCAGAATTGGAGGCAACTGAGACTTGTCCTCTGCCACCTGGATTGAGGTGAGTAATCGCGCCACCAGGAGGACCTAGTAAGTAGTGGGAATTGGGCATACCACATTGGGGAGAAAAAGAAAAAAAAAAGACACTTTTTAAATTTAGGTTCCTCACAATCTTTAAAACCTTTTGATCTAAAGGCTTATGCTTGCATGGTTGAAAATAGACAAATATACACAGATTAACATTAAACATTAAAACCACCTGACTCATATTGTGTGGGTCCTTCTTGTGCCATCAAAACAGCGCCAACCCAATATTCATCTCACCACAATTGTACAGAATTTATATTTGAGTTACTTAGCTTTTCTGTCAGCTCGAACCAGTCTGGCCATTCTCTGTTGACATCTCTCATCAACAAGGTGTTTCCGTATGCAGAACTGCTAATTACTGTATTTTTTTTTTTTTTTTTTTGCACCTTTCTGAGGAAATTAGAGTCGGTTGTGCATGAAAATCCCAGGAAATCAGTAGTTACAGAAATACTCAAATCAGCCCGTCTGACACCAACAATCGTGCCATGATCTAAATCACTGAAATCAAATTTCTTTTGCCATTCTGATGGTTGATGTGAACATTAACTGAAGCTCCTGACCCATATCTGCATGATTTTATGCATTGCACTGCTACCGCATTATTGACTGATTAGATAATCGCATACATAAATAATTGTACAAGTTTTGCTAAAGTGTTATAAAGAGGTCAGTGAGTGTATGTTTAGGAATAAAAAATATATATTTCCGAGACACTTCCCAGAATCATGATGCTGTAAGGTGCCAGCGAGTCTGGGCTGCCCCTCTTGAGAACAAAAGGCTCTCATGAGAATCAACATTTGAACTCTTGCACATGTAACAGCAACATCCGAGACGCAGCCAGCAGGGGCTCACACCTCACTTCTACCGTCTGATTATCTCCCCCTACTCCCCCCTCTCCTCCTCACTTAGAACTCACTAAAAACCTATACAATGTCAAGTGTGTACAAAAAAGTAACTATAACATGTTTGGTATCATTTAAAGTGTCTCAGTGCGCCTGGTAAACTGGTCTCATCCTCCCAGCCATAATGAAAAGCAAAAAGAAGTTATAAGATATGAGAGATGTGGTGCCCCTTAAAGGTGTGCCCTCCCCCAGATCCTCCATACCTACTATATGTAAATGTACAGGGACCCCCTCAATAAGGGACCCAAATCTAATTAGAAGGACAGACACACCATTTGGTTAGCTTATTGAATTATTTGGGTATTTAAGGAGATGTGGCACATCGTAAGTGGTTCTCTGTAGTCAGACGATCCCGCACAGTTTACTGTGTGTAGTTTATATCTGGTAACTGCAATGAACTTGTTATGTTACCTGGTCAATAAATTGTGAACATTTATTTTTATTCTGACTGACTCTGAAATTGTTTTTTCCCAAACAGATTGAGCGATTCGTATGTTACCGCAAGTCTGCGTCAGATTAGTGACGACTAATATTTGGCATCAGTTCAAGTGTACTTGGTTTGCAAAGACAGAAAGTGTGTTTCCGTTTAGAACAGCAAAATGCTGCTTGGCCAATCTAAATAGGGTGTGTCTTACCTCTGTTTTAATTTGATGTTTCTCTAGATAAGTGTACGCGGGAAACCATGACATGGCCAATCCAAAGCTATTACGAGAGAAGTTATGTTGGTCAACTTACATCTGTAATAGTGGCCGTGACCTCTACTGAAGAAAACGTTAAGTTAAATTCAAGTGTATGCAATTCCATGGGGGCTATACTGAAGTATCTTTGATTGTGTATACGTGAACGTGACCGATCTCAGGTATATAGCAATTTACCTCTGTTTGATGATCCAATACTGGCCGCTTGTGATCGTGAGACCCGCGGTGTAGAGAAAACACGCGAGGACCTCAAAGCGACATAGTTTCCTAATCTGAACGGGTAAAATATAATTAAAGAGTTAAAAAGAATAATCAAACATTCGCTCACTTTTAATGATACTCAGATATCATTAAAACCTTTTTCATTTATGGAGTCAGATGAAATAACGAGGTAATACATGAGAGAAAATGTATTTCATTTAATCTGGTTGTGTTGCGTAAAAGAAAGACAGTAACGCGCAGAGACCTTCACCCGTATTATTGGAGACCGCCATTGGACCGATAAACGGGCTTACAATGCTGTTCAGTTTCCCGACAATACTACAGATGACCTCATCCTCTGTAGTGTGGCACGTTATGTAATTTGTGTCTTTATCCTCCACATCATTCTACTGTCCACTGCTAAATCAGTTCTCTCGCCGATCTATTTGCCATTCAATTCTTTAACACAGGCCACATAAAACACTGAAATAAAAGTTTTTAAAATGTTATACCTGAGGCTGAGCCACTTGAACATTAATAATAATAATAATAATAATAATAATAATACATTTTATTTATTTGGTGCCTTTCTGGACACTCAAGGTCGCCTTACAAAAGGTACATTAAAACAAACTAAAAACTAACTATAATAAAAACTAGCATAAAAGCATGTTAAAATACATCATACATAAATCGTACATAAATCATCATACATAGTATCATACATACGTAGTCACAATGAGTAGGCTTGTCTAAACAGATGAGTTTTGAGTGTGGATTTAAAGTGTTTTAAAGGTCAGGGGGTAGAGTGTTCCAGAGCTGGGGAGCAGAGCGACTGAAGGCCCTACTCCCCATAGTGATGAGGCGGGCGGGCGGAACAGTGAGATGGAGAGAAGAGGAGGAACGAAGAGAGCGGGCTGGTGTGGCAATATGAATGAGGTCAGTCAGATATGAAGGGGCGAGGTTATGGATGGCTTTGAAAGTGAGGAGCAGGATTTTGTAGTGGATACGATGTGAAATGGGAAGCCAGTGGAGCTGTTGGAAGACTGGGGTGATGTGCTTTATGGATGGTGTGTGAGTGATGATATGTGCAGCAGAATTCTGAACAAGTTGGAGTTTATGGAGGATTTTTTGAGGCAGACCAAACAGGAGAGAATTACAATAATCGATTCGGGAAGTGACACGGCTATGGACAAGAACAGCAGTGGAGAGAGGAGTGAGAGCAGAACGAAGATGGTGAATGTTTCTGAGGTAAAAATAGGCTGAGCGAGTGATGTTATTGATGTGTGCATTGAAGCTGAGGGTGCTGTCTAGGATGGACATTAGTAGCTCCATGTTAAAGGTATAGTTCACTCAAAAACTAAAGTTCTCTTATCATTTACTTAACCTCATGCCATCCCAAATGTGTATAACTTTCTTTCTATTGCTGAACACAAATGAAGATTTGATTGCAATTTTTATTTTTTTATGTGTCTTCCATGAACAGCAATGGAACTGCTTCTCTCACCTAAATCTTGCCATTACAAATCATTGGTGGGTGCTGTGTATGCATGATGTTGTTAAAGTAATTGTTCACCAAAAAAATGTATTCTGTCATTATTTAAAGTGATTGTATCACTTTAGAAGACTTGGAATGTATGTTTCTTTGTCAATAGATGTTGTTGTTTATGCATAGTGCTCATTTTAAAATAAGAAAAACAGGTTCAATGGGTTGAAGGTTAAACTTAAATTCTAAATTTCAAGTAATTTATTATTCATATTCTTATGTTGGAGTACTCAACTACACATTTACTCAAAATGCCCATCCCTTATTTATAACAAATTGGTTTTATATTTTGTTATATAATGCTGATATTCATATCTATTGAGGTGTAACTTAATTGACCAAATACTTCTTGGAGCCACTGTAGTCATTATTGTGTTATAAAATTAATATTGGTTGATAAACTTCCAGGTGATCCCAGTCTTCGAGGTGGTAATGGCATCCCACCACTCTGGGTTTATCTAGAGGAAATGGCAGCCGAGCTTGATGGCCAGGACTTGCTGAACATGGACACCATTGGGAAGGTACAATATGTTCCGTGTTTTTCATGATGTCTCTTGAGAAATTTGTATGATGTTAGATAAGCTGTAGACACATATATAACATTTAATAAGAATAATATTCCTTAATGTGTTCCATTCAGGCTTTGTTCAAGGTGGTGGTGGCGTAGTGGCTAGAGCACAGGGCTGCTAATCAGAAGGTTGCTGGTTTGAACCCCATGGCCACCACCAGTGTGCCCTTGAGCAAGGCACTTAACTCCAGGTTGCTCCGGGGGGATTGTCCCTGTAATAAGGGCTCTGTAAGTCGCTTTGGATAAAAGCGTCTGCCAAATGCATAAATGTAATGTTCAGCAGACTGCTTTTGCTGGAGCCAGGAAATCATCTAATTTACATGACTTCCTACAGTGTAGTGAACCTCTCAGCAGATCGTGATGCTGGGGAGAAACACAAGGCTGTTCATCCACTGAACATTGGGACACTTATGATTCAATCACCTGTGACACAATAACAAGTTTGCCCATTAAATCACAGCTGGTATTAATCAACAACATCGCTGTATAAATGACACTTTTGTGCATTTTTGTTGTAGATATTCAAACGTACAGTGTTATTGTGAAAGGTAAATGACATAAAAATATAAAGGAGTGTATTTTTAACCTTCGAAGAATTCCAATATTTAAACAATTTTTTTCCCATTCATGGCCATTATGGATGAAAGGCATTACAAATAACATTTCTTTTAAAGTGAAAATAAGGTTTTGACTTCATAGGTTTACACTTCATCTTCTAACAATTTGTAAGACTTCAGTAGATATAACAATGTTTCTGCTAAGTGTATGCACTCTTGTTTTTACGGGGCATTCTGGGAATTTTTAGATAGCAAACATTTTATTGCACTGGAACGATTTTACGATTGAGAAATGCCTGACTTCCTGATCAGTGCCCTGATTACTAAACTAAGGAGCTGATTGAGACACACCTTATATCTTTAAAGGAATAGTTCACACAAAAAGAAACTTATTTATCCTCATGACATTTCAAACCTGTATGACTTTCCTGTATGGAACACAAAAAGGGAAATTTTGAAGAATGTTTATGCTGCTTTTTTCCATTCAACAAAAGCATACAGTGATCAGGGACTGTCATGCTTCAGTAAAGACCTAAACAAAATACTACTTTTCCTTTTGGAACTTGATGGTTCGTGGTCACTGCATGCTTTACAATAGTCTGAATGTTATAAATAGGTATTGTTCAAAACACCATAGATAACAAAAGCCCCGGAGAAGCTGTAGTCGTACGCTGTGTGCTGTAAAAACCTGACTGTGTCCAATGCCTGTACAGTGCTGCTGACCCCAGAGATCTACGTCATTCGGAACATTTATGAGCAACTTTTGGACCTGTTGCTAGAGGCTGTTAGAGGAGCCCGTATGTCCATTGCAGAATCATATTTGAGGGCATAGATTTATTAAAAAATCCTGAACTGATTCCATTTTTTTGACTTTGTTCTGTTTGTGTTTATGTCTCTGGAGGGTTTGAGGAAGTGGAGTTTTTGGAGGAGCTCATTGCTTGTCTGTTGGCTGACCAAGAGGTACAGACCTTTGGGGAGGTGATGGTGCCAGTGTTTGATATTTTCCAAGGCCGGGTCAGAGACTTAGAACTTTGTCAGCTGCTGCTGTACTCCTACCTGGAAATTCTCCAGTATTTCAGTCAGCAAAAGGACATTGCTAAGGTTAGAATCTGATTCTTTATTAGTAATGCTAAATTGGATACTGTAAATTCCTTTTATTACATGAATGTACTTGTTGCCTACTGTCTACATAGGGTTGCCTACCTTTTGGAAAAGACTTCATGAATGGATTCTGCCTATGATGCCTTAAAATGTTGCATTGTTTGGAACAGAGCTACTGTTTGCATAATGCAAATATGCTATACTGACTCTAGGTATTAATAGAGCACATTCAACCCAAAGATCCTAACAATGGACTTCAGTATCAGAAAACTCTTCTGGGAACCATCCTGAATATTTCTTGTATGCTGAAATCCCCTGGAACCTGAGAACCATGGGTTTTTCCTCAATCCTTCTTGCTCCAGTTCAAAGGAAATGAAGGTTCAAGAGTCAAATATACACCAGGTGAGCACAGTTCCATGAATCATACCTTATTGTTCTGTGATATCATGTTTTCAAGCTTAATCACATGAAGATGGCCTCTAAACCCTTTAGTTATTGTTTTTACCCTCTCCTATCATGTGCTAGTTTATGGGGGAGTTTCATGAAAAGCTCTATCAGATCCTGAAAAACTTGCTTCAGCAGCCCAGCGAGACTCGTCACCTGCTGCTCTTGTGGCTGGGTGGCTGCCTACAGGCCAACATGGTGAGGGCCAAAATCTGGGCAAACCAGATGCCCGATATATTCTTCCAAATGTATGCTTCTGATGCATTCTTCCTAAATCTGGGAGCTGCACTGCTTAAACTTTGCCAGCCTTTTTCTCGCCCCTACTCCCGCAAACGTTTTACCTTCAACCCCACATACTGCTTACTGAAGGAACTGAGTGAAGAAGAGCGGCGGAACAGCAATGTGCATGCGTGAGGTGAACTACCTGTGCAAGCATGCAGTGCAACTTTTGTTTGTTTTCTTTTCAAGCGTGATAAACTAAATTAATTACACATCCGTCTACAGGTCTGGACAAGGAGACATGTCTGATACCTGTTCCCCCTCAACAAACAATTGAATTTGCCCAATCATACAGCCTTCTCACAGAAAACCTCATCCTTATACAGCTTACTATGTACCCGGGCTTCCATTGGTAATATTTTAATTTGGCTCTTGAATTGGATAAGTCATGATGTATTGTTGCCCCAGACCTTCCTTGTTTCCCATTCTTCAACTACAGCTCTCACAATTCTAAATTAAAGTTGACTTAAATAACTGCATTCTAATGAACACTAGTCCTCTTTTTCCAGCAATTACAGTGAGGTTCAAAAGTCTTCAGAAAATTTCACATTGAAAATATGGAATTCAAAATCTAATTTAAACCTGCAAAAAAATTGTTTCAGGATTTTCAAAGATTTTAAACAAAACATTTTTAAATCCTGATGTTAGGATTCATCACTGTTTATAGGTCTTTATTCAAATAAGCAAATTCGAGACATCAATGTTTGCACGAAATGTCAGATTTATTTGCTTCCATTGAAGCACACAAGATACTTTCTGGAACATTCCCAAATCATGCTGAATGGATCATGAGGCTTTGCACAAACTTGTGAAGACCATGCCACACTTGAGTGCATGCTGTAATTAAAGCAAAAGGGGGGACATAACAAATAACTAGAAATCCTAAAGTTCATGTTAATTTTTCAGTTCAGTATTTCAAATTGTTATGGTAAAAATATAATTTATAATGAAGTAGTTAGATTATGAACATGCAAAATAAATAATTTCCACGAGCAGACGTTTGAATCCTACATTCTTTCTTGCTAGTAGCACTTACAGGCAACATGAATATGCTCTTATTTGTCAGACTTTATGATCAGATGGTGAAGATGAATCAGTCTCTGCACCGGCTGCTGGGAACATGGCGGGGGACACAGCTCAATGGTGGCCCAGCAGCGGAGATACAGGAGTAGTTTGAACACCTTATGACAATCTATCTCTCCACCAAGGCTGCAACCACGCTGCCCGCCATGCTACAAAACTACTTGAACCTCCAAGCCTCCTGTGCCGCCCTGCTGGTTCAGCTCAGCCTGGGCAACCTGGGCCCCGAGTACATCCCTGTCTCCTTTCCCCTGCCCACACTAGAGAACAGTCTGCTATGCTTTGTTCCAGGTATTTTCCTAAGTTTTAATTTGTATTTTCTGTACACACCTTAGTGGTCTCTAAAGACCATATGAAATCAAAATTGGAGTTTTGTGATTTTTAATCCATGTCTAATAGCTTTGAGGTCATCTAGAGTTATAAGCTAGAATACACCTAACATAACAAAATTAAACTTTAGTGGGACAATGCCCACATTCCCAGATGAATTATATCTAGAATCTCGAATCCAGTGTGTGTTGAGTGACTCCAGCCAGGTCTCCTAAGCAACCAAATTGGCCCGGTTGCTAGGGAGGGTAGAGTCACATGGGGTAACCTCCTTGTGGTCGCTATAATGTGGTTCTCGCTCTCGTGGGGCGCATGGTGGGATATGCGTGGATGGGGCAGAGAATTATGTGAAGCCTCCACACGCACTTATGTCTCCGCGGTAACGCACTCAATAAGCCACACGATAAGATGTGTGGATTGACAGTCTTCGATGCGGAGGCAACTGAGATTCGTCCTCCGTCACACTGAGGCGAGTCAATATGCCACCACAAGGACTTGGAGCACATTGGGAATTGGGCATTCCAAATTGGTGAGAAAAAGGGGAGAAAAAAAAGAACAAAAAAAAGAACATGCTTTTTTACTGGCTGAGAAATGAGTCCACAATCAAGTGCCGTATATACTCAGACAGAAAGCTATTTCAGACACAACTAATGTCTTTCTCTTACAAGAAAACGGACCAAAGGTTTTAATTAATATTTTCAGATTTTTGTCCACTCAAATTCTTTCTAGAATGACTACTGACTGCAAGTGGCAATAATGGTTCATGACTGTGCATAAACTAGAAAAGAAAATCGATATGTCCCACCCAAACTTCCTGTTGCAGTTGGAAATAAGTCAACACAGGAGAGAAAACTGTGTTCGTCCAGCCATTTCATGAGGTCTTTAATGCATTCTGTTGTTAAATTCTGTCTCCTTTTTCACAGAGTTCTTTGCACAAAACGGGTGATTTCTTCATATTTCTCCGGCGCTTTTCTGAAGAGGTCTTGGAGTCATCGGCTGAAAGCTTAGAACATGTCCTGACCTTCATCACTGTGTTCATGGGCAACGTTGAGCGGTGTGTGCCGCTGAGTTCTCTTTCTAATATCTGTTCGGTATCTCACTTTAGGACATGCCTTAGACATGGAATCATTTTAATGCCACATCGTGGAAGCATTTTAATAATTAACCACGTCTGTCCAATGACAGACAAGTCATAGCAGTGTCCAGGAAGCCCCGCCTTTATGATATTAGCCACTGCCACCTGCCTACACATTATTATCGCTATCTTTCCCATGAAGATTTGCGGAAGTTGTGCTCTGCAGCTCTTGGAATTTTTTCTTGTTAACAATTTTAACCGTAAAGATAAATCACAAGATCCAGGAAGTATACTTTTGTTTACTGGTAATACCAGAGCATTAAGTCCACTGTTAAGTTAAGTTTTTTTCATCCAGTTTTATCACTCAGCATGCCTTAGTTTGTGATACACATGGAGTATAATTCACAACAAGAGTCCCGTACTATAGGGGGATATTTTGGAGGAGGCCTTGTCCAAGCTTTCCCTCTTTTTGATGTTCCTGTTGCAGGGATGGGAGAGGAGGAATATGAGGATGATGAGATGAGCAGTAGTCTCTTAAAGGATGATCAGGAGGATGATGAGGAGGATGCTGTTCTCCCACCTCAGCAGTCCAGATCCACTAGTGAACAGAGTGGAGAGACCCCTTCCCCAACACCTGTGGAATAAGATCTGTTATGCAGATTGGCCAGACTGTCCATCAAGTGACCATCTCAACAGATGGGGCAGTGGCTTAGAGAGATCTTTGTAGTGTGTGTAGCAGAGATGAGGAGGTACTGAAATAAACCTTTCTCACACCGAGTGCCCGTCAAGGGTTTCTCACGTGCATAACATGGAGGCTAGTTCTTTGACTTCGGTTTGGTGTGTCACGGCCTTAAAAGGAGATTTGCGTGATTGCAGATTTATATTTGTGCACTTCCAGAGGAGTTTTCCAGCAGATTTGTTGTCCAGTGGAAAACCCCTGTATGGGGAGTGGAAACTCCACCCTTAGGTGGTGAATCAGGTGTGGTAGATATTTGGACAGGCTACTTGATCTTACTGCAAAATGTTTGAGTGAACTACATGCTTTTTTGTTCAACAATCTTGTTGCATTTTGCTTTGGGGTTTTCAAAAATAATCCTCAGGACAAAACCAGCATTTGTACCAAAGGTGAGCAATTCAGGGTTCAATCACTTAATTTATTGGCTTTTTGCCTGCCACTGTTTTAATCATTAGAGTAAGGAAAGCTTCATTGTATGGGGAAAGGATGCAGATGCTGAGAAAGTGTAACCAGGTCTTTATATCCTGGTCTGACTCTCATAAGGGTAAACCTATATCACACCATTATTTGTCACATTGGGTGGTGGAGGCCATTATATTAAGTTATAATAGGGCCTGTCTGCAGCCTCTGGAGGGCTTGAGAGCTCATTCCACAAAAGGCATGGCCACCTCATTGGCGCCATTGAAGGGAATTGCAGACCAGAACATTTGTGCTGTGGCATGATGGCCATCGCCTTAAATGTTTGAGAGATTTTACAGACTGGACTTAAATGAGTCTTCTCTGGCACACATGGACCTTCCCTTAAAAAGGTCCGATACTGATGTATAAGCTCACACATACAAACTTAGTCTTAATCAAGTTTGTCAGATTTCATTCTATAATTAATCTCTTGTATTGAATTAGTTTGAAACTATTAGTATACAATACTATGGAGCCAGAAATGCAACAAAACTATTTGAATTTGAATTGTGTAAATTTGAATTATAGACTTTTGAAATTGAATTATAAGTATGATTTTGCCAAATGAAATATTCTAAAATTCAAACCGCAGAAATTCAGAACTACAGAAAGTGGGTCAGAGATCAAGCTTCCGTGTTCCACAGGGAAGAGTAGAGGGTCTCGGAAAAGTCGAACGGAGCATTTTGGCCAATTACAGGTCGAGGTGCAATAATTCTCTGCCGCGAGCATGATTCAAAAGTTCGCCATTCTGACCATGAAGTGGTTCTTAAACTTTTATGATTTATATTTTTATGGTTAGCACGTTAGCACATTCTCAGCACATGAGACATTTGAGCGGTCTCTGGTATTTGTTTTAGTATAAAGTATATTTATTATGAAAGTGATTAGTATGCGTAAGAGAAAGCATCACATATAACTCAAAAATTAATGTAATTCTGCTTCATTCTGTGATCGGAATCCACATCAGATCCAAGTCGGATGTTATTTCAAACACTTGTTGGTGTTTGTAAGTGCGTTTTGAGCTCAAGACATGAAAATCACGAATGATCATTCAGCATTATGCCATTTATTTTTAGTTTTGACTGTTTCACGTATTCTTGTCATAAATCTTTGTCATTGCATTAATGCATAGGCAATGCAGAGGCATTGTCATCCTGGAATATGCCCGTGCTGTCAGGGAAGAAAAAATCCATTGATGGGATAACCTGGTCATTCTTGGTCATTCACCATTTAGGTAGTCGTCTAACTTCATTTTATTGCTGCATAATGTTGTTGAGCCTAGATCTGACCAATTGAAGCAACCCCAGATCATAACACTGCCTCAAGAGGCTTGGACAGTGGGCACTATGCATGACGGGTGCATTGCTTCTTGAGCTTCTCTTCTTACACTGACGCACCCATCGCTTTGGAATAGGGTAAATCTGGATTCATCAGACCACATGACCTTTTTCCATTGCTCCACAATCCAATCTTTATGCTCCCTAGCAAATTGAAGTCATTTTTTCCGATTAGCCTCACTAACAAGTGGCTTTCTTGTGGCCACACAGCAGTTTAGTCACAATCCTGTAAATTCTCGTCGCATTGTGTGTGTAGAAATGCTCTTACTTTCACTATTAATCATAGCCGTGAGTTCTACTGTCAATTTTTTACGATGTGATGTGATGAAGAGTTTTGGTGATCTCCGATCATATTTCTTCCATGAAGCTGATGGACGAAACCACTATCCTTCCAGGTTTTAATAATGTGTTGGACAGTTCTTAAACCAATTCCGGTGATTTCAGCAATCTCCTTAATTGTTTTCTTTGCTTGATGCAGGCCAATAATTTGCCCCTTCTGAAACACAGTAGCATCTTTTCCACAACCATGGGATACGTCTTCCGACATGGTTGTTTGAGAAATGAGAAGCTACTTACTACATCAGTTAGGGTTGAAAGAATTGTTGCAAGCTGAAACATATTAATCACTGCAATAATTATCCAATCGTAGGATCTTAACTCTCTGCCTATTTAAATCCAACCTGCAACTTTTTTTTTGGCCAGGCAGTGTACAGCCGTGCCCAAAAGTATTGGCTGTGACAAAGTTTGTGTTTTGCAATATTTGCTACTTCAGTATTTGTAGATTTGTTTTTCATATGTTTCTATGGTATACTGAAAAACAGTGATAAGCATTTCATACGTTTTATAGGCTTTTATTGGCAAAAACATTCAATATATGCAAAGAGTCAATATTTACAGCGTACCCTTGTTCTTTGTAACCTCTGCAATTAGCTCTGGTATGCTGGATATCAGCTTCTGGGCCAAATCCTTACTGATGGCATTTCATTCTTGCATATATGCGCTCGGAGTTGATCACAATTAATGGGATTAAGATCCTGGCTACGTATCCAAAACGTCAATGTAATGATCTCTGAGCCACTTCATTATCACTCTTGCCTTGTGACATGGTGCTCCATCATGCTGTAATATGCACAATCATCACCAAATTGCTCCTGGATTGTTGGGAGAAGTTGCTCTTGCAGGACGTTTTGATACCATTCTTTATTCATGTTAGTGTTTTTGGGCAGAATTTTCAGAGAGCCCACTCCCTTGGATGAAAAGAAACCCCACACATGGATGGTCTCAGGATGCTTCACTGTTGGTACGACACAGGACACTTGACATTTCTTCTCCGGACTATCAATATTCCAGATGTCCCAAACAGTCAGAAGGGGGCTTCATCAGAGAAAATAAATGGTAAATGGTCTGCACTAATATAGCGCCTATTTTTAACCTTAGAGTTTACCAAAGCGCTTTACACTGTGTCCCATTTACCCATTCACACACATTCACACTCACACTCCAATACACCAATGACGGCAGAGCTGCCATGCAAGGTGCTAACCTGCCATTGGGAGCAACTTGGGGTTCAGTGTCTTGCCCAAGGACACTTCGGCATGTGGAGTCGTTTGGGCCGGGATTCGAACCAAAACTGCGATTAGCGGCCGACTTTCTCTACCACCTGAGCCACTGCTGCTCCATGAAATAACTTTGCACCAGTTTTCTGCTGTCCAATCCTTGTACTTCCTGTAGACTTTCAGTCTGTCCTTGATGGGTTTTTTTGGAGAGAAGTGGCTTCTTTGCTGCCCTTCTTGACACCAGGGCATTGTCCAAATGTCTTCACCTCACTGTGCATGCAGATGCACTCACTCCAACCTGCTGCCAATATTGAGCAAGCTCTGCACTGGTGGTGACACGATTCCATAGCTGTCTCCTCAGGAGGAGACTGTCCTGGAGCTTGCTGGACACTCTGGGACATCCTGAAGCATTCTTCTCTGCAGTTGAACCTCTCTCCTTGATGTTCTTGATGACCTGGTAAATGGTTCTTTCAGGTGCAATATACTTGGCAGCAATTTCTTTGCATGTGAGGAAATTTTGATGCAAAGCGATGATGGCTGCACGTCTTTCTTTAGAGGTAACCATTGCTAACAAGAACACAATGATTGGAAGCACTTCTTCCCTCCTTTTATAGCAATCAGTCTCCTCTTATAATCCAATCAGAATGATAGAGTGATTTCACCTGACTAGTTCTCATTCACACTTTCCCAGGTGCTGCTATATGATTAGTTAAATTATGTTAGCTGGTCATTTTTTGGCTGGCAGGGCCAAAGAAAATTGATATTTGGGTTTTTGAGATAAAGTAAAAAATGTTGGCCAATGAAGCTTTTTGCAATTATTTAAAATGCACCTGATCACTCTTCACAATAATCTAGAAACAATGCAAATCAACACCACAATGCAGAAAACTTTGCGAAACAAAAAATTGATACTTTTGGCCACAACTGTAGGTTCAATACTGATGTATAAGCACAAACATATAGTTTAGTCTTAATCAAGTTTGTTAGATTTCGTTCCATAACTATTCTCTTGTGGCGAATTAGCGAACTATTGGTATTCAATACTTCAAGAAATATTAAGTTGAATGAGTGAAGATGTGACATAGCATATGTGTGTAAACAGATTTAGATGGGCAAGGAGGAGGCGAGAACCGGCTTGACAATATAAATAATAGATTTAATGAAGAAATAAAGCAAAAGACACAAACGCACATGATGGTCAGCTGACCGTAAACAATCTCTCTCTCGTCACACCACCATCCACAGTCGGCCTTTATCCCTCTTGGATGCTTAATTAGCCTGATAAGGGACCGGGTGTATATAATCACGACCCGGCCCTGCCCTCCGCCCTGTCACAATGTGCTTCTTTTTTTTCCAGTACCTAAGTAAGATCAAAATCCTCCAGCTGGAGAGGGATCACGGGGAGTGGGACAGTCTGGCCCCTGATGCACGCAGAGAGAAAGAATCTAGTCTGCAGATGTTGGGACAGCTGGGTCGCTTTCACAACATAATGTCAAATGAGACCATTGGCACCTTGGCTTTCCTGACATCTGGTAAGAGACGTGAAAGAACCAAGTAAATATTAACACACAGAATTTCTTTTTTTTTTGGTCATATACTATATGACTAAGACATGAATAGAATGTTTTTTTGAGTGAACCTCTTGGCTTTTAGTATACTTGTAAATGCGAAATTACACTGAAACTGACTCTTATGTATTTTTTCCCCCCTCCAGAGATAAAAGGTCTTTTTGTTCAACCGTTTCTTGCTCAATCTCAATGCTCAACTACTTTTTGCAGCATCTGGTGGGCCCCAAAATGGGTGCCCTGAAAGTTTAAGACTTCAGTGAATTTGACTTCAAGCCTCAGCAGTTGGTGTCAGACATTTGTACTATTTACCTAAACCTGGGGTAGGCTCTTTATATTCTTTATAAGGCCCTTTACTCTTCTCTTAAACTTTTAAGAAGATATTAAGTAAGTACATTTTTCTGTTTGCACCACAGGGATGAAGAAAATTTCTGCGCCACTGTCCCAAAAGATGGCAGGTCATATTCTCCCACACTCTTCTGCCAAACTGTCCGTATCCTCAAGAAGATCAACAAGCCTGGTGGCATGATTGTATCTTTCAGTCTCCTAGCAGATAAAATTAAGGTTAATCTAATTTCTATACCTGTTTATGCTAGATACATGTCTTTCTTTAGAAGAATGTCTAAGGGTTAATATATTGATTTGATTTGTTTGTGTCCTTCAGTGTTTGGCAGACAGGCATCAGCAAGAGGAGGAGACCTACTCTGATGCTCCAGATGAATTTCTGGATCCTATCATGTCTAACTTGATGCTTGATCCAGTGCTGCTGCCTTCTTCAAATGTTACAGTGGACCGCTCAACAATAGCACGCCACTTACTAAGGTGATTTGTTATTTAAAACAAAAAAGGAATAGTTCAGCTAATATTTTTAATTCTGTCATCATTTACCCACATGTTCTTCCAAACTAATATGACTTCTGTGGTATAAAAAAGGAGAAATTTAGATTTTAGATTAATTTTAGATTTAAATTTAGAATGTAAGTCAAGTAATTATTATTTGTATAGCGCTTTTCAGAACACACATCATTTCAAAGCAGCTTTAACAGAAAATTAAACTGTAATATCTATAAAGTCTTAGTGTGATCATTGTGTAATTGTAAAGAATGTACTGATCACCAATTTCCATGCAATAACAACGAATGGGAACTATAGATTTCAGGCAGTATATTCCAAGTTGTCTGAAGTCATATGAGCTTTGGGTGAGAAACAGACAAATCATTGTGTGATCAGTGAGTTTAACTAAATTATATCAGTTCAATTCGTGAACAAATCATTCTGACCGTTATTTTCCAAAAAATTATTTGTCATTGAATTATTCATTGCTAAATCTCTCATGAACTCAAGAGAGCTAGTGGTTTGTTAAGATTTTCAGTAAATAATAACTGATAATAATCATAATGATAATCGTCTATTCCTTGCACAAAGCTATTATGGCTGGGTATAGATACAGATTTCCTGATTACATACCGATTCATATGGGTACATTTCTATTACAATGTCTCCAAAATTTTGCTTCATACGAATGAAATTCTCTCACAGCTAATTCTTTTAATTATAAAGGAAACTTCTAAGTAACCCTTCTAGGTACATTTTAAAAATTATATTTTATCATTAGTTTTTCATCAAATTGGTCACATTTTAGTTTTTGAATAATGTTCAAATTCATTTTATTCCATCAATTAATGTCTTGAAATTACATATATTATGTTGCATATATTTTTTGTCACATGTTTATTGTTTACTTGCATAATTCGTACTATAGTTGTATATATAAGTATTTACATTACATGCTGGATTTCTTAAGCGCATCCTTGTGTGATTAGAATTAAATTTGTCTTTTTTTGTTGTTGTTAATCAATATCTAAATGTATAGAACAGAAAGAATATTAAAATAGACATTATTCCATGGCAAATGGATCCGTGGATCTCGTCTTTGGAGTTAAACCAAACTTTCACTCTCAACACACAGTGAAAGTACCTTGCTGCTAATAACTTCTTTAACTCTTCTATTTGCCTCAATCACTGGTGAGTGAAATCTGAACATTTACTAGGCAGTGGCCAATCTTAGACATTTTTAGTCACATAGAAGGAAATTTGGTTGCAAATGTAAGTGCTTTACTCACATTGTAGAGGGTTGGGCATAGTGTGAAAGATCAATCTTGGAATATAAGAAGCGATATAAAAAAATTTCAAACAAAGATTGTGATACATTGGAAAATCTATATTTTTATCCAGCCCTTAAAGTTATATATGGGCTACTTTTATGGTGCTTTTGTGTCATTTTTTAAGCTTAAATACAACCATCTTTATTCATTGTAATTTCTCAGAAAAAAGTAATAGGTTTGGATCAATGTAAGGGTGAATAAAGGATGAGAGAATTAAAATTTTTGGGCAAACTGTCCCTTTAATGCCTCCTTATTGATTATTATTTGATTGCGTAGAAATGATGGTCTTGTCTTTCTTTCTTTAGTGACCAGACAGACCCTTTTAACCACAGTCCACTTACCATGGACCAGATCAGGCCTAATGAAGAACTCAAGCAACAGATCATGAAGTGGCTTGCTGAGCATAAGCAAAGGAACCAGCAAATGGTATCTAGTGGCTAAACCACATTACCCCCCCCCCCCCCCAGCTCCCAGGCATGCTCTGTATGACTAAGCCATTCAGATTTTTCTGACCTATCTCATATAGCGCTTTGGAAAGAGAACATCTAACCACACGTGGAGGAACATATTTACATTTATGGTGTTAGTGTGCTCCTCAAAGGTCAAATGCAAATTTACAAATGCCATATCACTGTAGCATATTACGCTATCTGCTCTTTCAAACTCATTGGAGCATCTTCTAATGTTTCAGGTCTATGCAAGAGTCACTTCCAGTTACATTTTGCCTTTTAAAGTTGTTCACTGTGAGAAATGAGGATTGTGTTGGTATATAGACAGAAAACATATTGGATTTGCTTATCTGTTCCGTCCATTTGTCCACCTCTAACTTAATTAATATGCTAACAATATTTTATATGCATTGCTTATTCATAAACGTTTTAAGTTAGAATATAAACAGTGTGTTCATGATGCCTCATTTGAAAATAAAGAAGGGGTTGTGGCAGTATTGATGAGAAAAATGAATTCAAACTAGTGTTAACTGCACTGTCATAAAATATTTGGCATTTTGGAAATTCTTAGAATTTCAGCTTTTTTAAAATTTATTTAATTTTAAAAAACGTTGGACTGGTTGGTAACTGTACCATTTGTCAAAATGTTTTTTTTAGAAACATTTTATGATTGGAACTTAAAAAACATATAATATTATATGTATACTCATTAAGTATACTGAGCTCTTGACATATTGATGGGAAATAACCCTTTACGTTTGACAAGAATCCATTGTGTGTTTTTTAACAGTGCAATATGTCCCAAGTAATGACTTATTTGAATGCTGAGTCAGAGCTCAAAGCCTCAGTAACCTACTCTCATGTAGAATTACGTCATGTCTCTTTTGTTAACCGTTGCGAAACTGCATGTCTTGGATGGTTGGACCTTGCTACAGAAATGGATGTCTTAAAAGATGACACTGATAAGACGGTGGCCACTGTCCTCCCTTTTTCATTAGATTGAGCCATCTAAAAGCTGTTGGTGTAGAGTATGTCTGAATTGGTTCTTTTCAGTGAGTATTGGTTGGGTTTAAGTCAAACAATTAATTTGACCCCATGAATTCTTAAAGAAAATAGAATTATCCAGGGCCTGTTGTGGTATTTCTGCCTGTTGAGTTTTCCATACGCACACTTAAAGAACCTTAAATTGTGCTATCTGGCTTGTTTATTGCACGATATTGGATAAAGATAAAAAATTATAGGTATTATAATTAAAATAAAGCTACAAATCAAAAAGAGTGATCTGTAATTTCATTATAAGTCTCTTTAAAAGCTTTTATACATACTGGTTAGTCAAGGGTTTTAAAGGATATAGTGTGATTTTCTTGTGAATTTCCTGTGTAAAATCACTACTTGCTAGGTGTGTTTAGAGATGTGGATGCTTTAAAATTTAGGTCCACACTATTTAGTGCAATTTCTGCAAGCTCATATATTGATTAAATTGGTGAAATAAGAGGTTAAATATTGCAGTCGTCTTGTACATATACTGACACCTAGGGGCATGGATGAAACATTTACATTCAAAAGCTTTCAGTTATTGGTTTCATTGTATAAATGTCACTATTCACTGTCAGCCATAATTAAATTTATGAGTTGTCCACTAACAGTGTGGTTTTTACATCATGTTGGAATGACTGTATTAACAAGATGGCAACTTGAATATTCTAATCAAAACTGCTGATCATTGGATCTCAGAGGTTATTTGTTTCTATGGCATCACTTATAACACCAAACATGCTTTGTTGTTGATAATAGAAAAATATTTATCACTACATAAGTGTATTAATACACCTCAATATATGCAGAGTGTTAACAAGGTGAACTCATAAAGACATGAATTGTAATTTTGCAATATATGTAGAAAATCAAGAGCACTCACATTAAAATAAAGACTCCAGTCATATCAGTAACCTTATAAAAGCCGTTTAATTCTATATGGAGAAGGTCTGCACATGTTAGAATCACATGACCAGCCAAATACTACTCACTTTGTCTTAGTAACCATCCTGTTATTTGTCACTTTCGCTCATTGATTAAAATATTTATAGCTGACTGTGAATACTAAATTTTTACAATGGCATCTGAAACTGAAATCTATTGATTTGTCAATTCAAGATGACACAAAGACAAAAGTTACTGAGTGCACCTACGAGAACAAAGAAAGCACACCATGTACCAATTGCAAAATTAAATGGCTTATCAAGCAGAAATAAATTCACTTCCAGTGCTGGGTAGTAACAGATTACATGTAATCTGGATTACATAATCAAATTTAAAAAATCAAGTACTTGTAATTGGATTAAGGACTAAAGTTACTTTTTATAAATTACATGATTACATATTTGGCAACAGCAGTAAATTGTTAAAAATGTATTGATCATTTTCATATCAATATAAATCATATTCTAACCCTGAAGTGCAATAGACTCACAGATGAACATTTTGAGCATGTGCTCCTTTTACATTAAAACGGAAAGATATGCACCTCAGCTAAGGAACAGGTGATGGAATATTTCTATTGTTTTATGCACTTAAAATGAACAAGATGTATATACATATTCTTACTCCACCAATGCTGTGCAGCTCAAACACTTAACTTAATTACTTCAAAGGATCTAGTGAATGCCATCTCTAAGGGTCCTTTCAGTAGAGTACACAAGAGTTAAATTGTTAAATGTGCAGCAATATGAAACAAAGCTCATCCCTTTACTGTTGCTGCGGATGCAGTGGAGTCCACTGCATGAAACTTGACATAAAACTTGACACAATTGTTCCTTGTGTGACTCGGTGGATCTCTGCTGTTTTCTGATATTCTGCTCTTTTAGAATGTTCTTGCTGTTCAAAAGATACTATTTTGCACCTCAGCTTTGGAATAGGTGATAGACTTTCAGTAAGCAGTAAGGGTTAAATGTGTTTCAGTGTTAGATGAAAGCTTTGACCTTAGCAATGTAGTTGCTCATAAATTGTCGTTCATTTTAAGATCATTTTATGGTCATGAATGATCATAATGCTTCTAGTATTTAATGCTCTTAAAATGAACTTGATATCTCAGTGTTTTGAATGATAAACTTTGGCCATGCTCTGCCATTGCTGTTAGATTTTATGTTTATTTCAGTCATGTAATGTTTAATGGACTTTTTAAAAAATATCAGAGGGAGCTCTTTTTGTTAGTAAAGAATGGAATACATTTTTTTCTCTTATAATCAAATATTATCATTCTCAAATGCATGTGACATAAAATAAAATAGAATTAGGTAGAAAGTAATCCAAAAGTAATCAGATTAGATTACCCACAAATGTAATCTGAGATTACATTACTGATTGCAATGTTTTGTCATGTAATTTGTAATGAGTACATTATTGCAATTCACAAGTAATTCGCCCAGCACTGTTCACTACCATTACCTGTTGAGGCCGCTGCTATATTGGTTCTTTTTCATGGTCACTAAGTCGAAGCTTATAGAATTAAGTGTTTACAATTTGTAATTATGAGTTCTATGAAGACGTGAACACTTTTTACAAATTGGGAATCTCATAATTGCTGTAAATCCAACCTGAATTTAATGCACTATAAGCGAGTAGTAATTGGCTAGTCATGTGATCCAAACATGGCAGCCCCCATGAGGAGACCCTCTCCATGTATATAAAACAACTTTTATAAGTTTACAGATATGACTCGATTCTTGTTGTGCGTTCAAGTCCCCCAGGGAAGTTCGTAGGCTATGTAAATCATAAATACAATGCCTGATTTTAATCTGAAAGAATGGATGTGTTTTGCAATTTTATATACCTTTTTCACCTACTAGCAAAGGCAGGAAACTTTTTTTTAGCACCAATCCAACAAAATGAAGAGCATTAGGTGTGTAATTAATGCTTCATCTATCTATGTTTTATAATTCTCGTGTAGTTTATAGAACGATGGGAAAAGTCGATGTGTTGCATTCGCTTGTCGCTGCATGAACCAGCTAAACGAGTCTTATTTTATGGCAAGTTTTAAAGTTTCTATCGATAACATTCACGATTTTGTGGTGGTGTTCATTCCAACATGACTTAAACGAACCATTAACCTCATGTGATTGTTCATGATTTTACATTTAAATTATTATTATTTTACATATGTTTTAAAAGTACTATTAATTTATTTAGGACTACAACTTTTTTTAATGAAGAAAAAATACTGAGTGCACCTCTAAACATTAAAAACTAAACAAACACGATTGAAAACGAATTTCTTTTGTTTAATTAAGTTCTAAAAACTCTATATACCATGCACCGTTAAATATAGGCCTATATAAAAATATATTGAATGCCTGCCTTGTTAAATTGTATCTTTACATGCTGTCACTGTGCATGGCGTACTGTTTTTCTCTCTCTTAGGTACTGCAGACGAACCTGCGTACAATTATCACCGAGCGTACACTCTGTGCTGTGATCTTGTACAAAAGCCAACTCGGGGTCCTCGGTACCACCACCCCGAAACTTGCATATTCCATTCTGAGTGCTAGACGAGAGCGGCAGTGTATTGAGAACGCTTGTTTGGGGCTACGCCCACACTGAGCTCCCTGATCCTAGGGCAGACAGGCAGAGTGTAAAATGGCGCACAGCTGTCGGTGGCGCTTCCCTGCTCGGCCCGGAGGGAGCAGCAACTCGGGCACCGGGAGGAAAGCGGGCCGAATTCGGGTCACTGCTTCCCTCCAAAACAGCTCGGGTACTCATTCCAACGCGAATGGGCTCGGGCCCGGCTACGACGCTGCGTTGCAAGTGTCCTCTGCCATCGGTAGCAACCTGCAGAAATTTCGGGATGTTTTGGGGGAGTCGAGCGGCTCCAGCAGCGGGGAGGTAAGTGGGACCCAGGCTAAAGCGTTAGCCTCAGCCTTAACTGCATCCCTGATTCATTTAGAAATTCAAAATCACACGGATAATAACTCCGCTGTGAGAGGAATGAGTGTGGTAGTTATTTTAGTTGCGTAGCAGACACATGTGCTGTTTTTCCTCTCAATCAGCTCACTATGGGACCACTGACAGGCTAAACTGCTAAATATCTTATATCAAAATACATATACATTCTTTACTAATGATTGAAATCCCGGTTGTTGTGTGATTTGTATGTTGAGATGATTAGCATAACAATTAGCATCCATTGGAGTTTAGCGGCATTTTGTTTTGACAGGATGGAGATGTGCACATTGATAACCGTAGCGAGCTCCTGGCTGCTTTGGGTCCAACTGATTTAACTCTCTTGTGTCAGACGTGTTTTCATTGAACTGTTCTTTTTGACTTGCTATGAAAAGAAGTCTTTAAGCGAAATTATGTATGTGTGCATTGTAACGTAGCGAGCAGGTTGTGTAAAACAAATTGCCCAATGGATGTCTAAGTAAGTATTTTAAACTCGCAAAAAGCATGCATTTTAAACATTTAAGGTGTGTGCTCTCATCCCAGTTCCTAAACTCAATTCAAACTGTGATTTTTGTACTTGTAAGAGATTAAATAAATGGCTCTGAGTTAGCTCACTGTCTCCACAACAACCCCTTAAAAACATAACTTTGTTTAAAAGTCTCCGTTTGCTAGTGATACGTTATAAAATGTGTTACTGGTTTCAAAATATACATATAAGGGTGTATAAAACGCTTTAACATGATGCCCAAGAAGCATTTTTGACTGAAGCACCTGGTGCCAGTTGGTTGTTGTTGTCTGAGCATAGCTGTAGCACGCAGAGTGTGGATGTATCTCAACTGCAGTACTGATTTTAGAGTATGTACTAATATGGTAGGGTAGATTGGGCTAGGCAAAAGGAGTGCTTTCACTCCACAGCTATTTTATACGTGCATGTTGGCACTTTTTAATATTGTTTTGCTCGGTTAGACGTTGCCCTCTAGCTTGGTTTGAAGAATAAGTGATGCTAGTAGCCTAAAAAGTGCTGCTATCAAATTATGCTGCTATGAATGTTTTCTCGTGGTTAGATTCGTTTATCGTCTCTTCTGTTGCAGAAGTTTGCAATATGTAATTTCAAAACCCGTCTGTTTGCTATCATTCACCATCTAGAGGAGGTTGGCTAACGTGTTAGCCTGTTAGCACCCGCTGATGCACGGGAAAATGGGAGGTGGACATGTTTTTTTTCCCCCCTCTTTCATATTGCGTAGTAGCAGTATGCATTCGGAAAATCGTGTGTGTGTGTGAATGTATTTTTTTTACTAGAATCAGCTTGTTCCTGAGCAAAGTATTTGCTAGGCATAAGGTGGCCATTCGTTTTATCAAATGCACATTTATTTGCCAAATGCAGCGCTTTGAGGGATGCAAACGGCGGCTGCAATAAAAAGGCAGCGTCTGACGGAGGTTGTTATGTGTGGGGGTGTGTACTGTGACAAACTACCATCTTCCACCATCTCGGTGCTGCTGCGCATCGGAAACGCGGGCAGATCGAAAAACAAGTGCGGGCCCGGATGAGAAACATGCAAATAGCGCGTTTGCTAAGCTTCGCCTGGTGCGTTCTCCGGGAAATGATGCCTTTGAAAACGTGGCGCAGATTTAAGAGCATCGAGATGTTGTTAGTAGGGATGCTCCCCTCAGTCCTCCTGCATTCACTATACTTACCCTACACATGTAGCTGTTTTTATTGCCTATTGTCCTTTGGTCCGCTTTGTTGTTTTTAAATGCTTTATAAATGCATTTGATTGGACTTATAATTTGTTAAAGACATCATTTAGATTAGTGGCACAATTAATCATTTAGTAATAAAAACGAGTATGTTAGGGATAGATTTGGTCTCTAATTACATGCACTGTGTAGATTGCTTCTAATATGTGCAACTTGTGCTTTTTGGATTTTTTATTTTTTTTTATTTTTTTTTTGGTGTTTAAATTTTTTTATTATACGTCCTGTCTTTAGAGACCCGGGACCTCAGTTCACCCCCTGTACCTCATCCATATTTTTTTAGTTGTTCCCACACCTCTAGTTTTCCTTGATCTTTCTCTTATAAATAGTGTAACACACACACATAATTGCATACAAAATTAAATGTGTATATATAGATATTTTTTAACCATAGTACCAAAAGTGTATAGGGTTATTAGAGACCATAGATATCACAGGATATCTATTTCTTTGTTACTTACAAGGTAAATTAATAGGATAATCTAATAAATAAAATATCACGTAGATTTTCTGTGCAACAATGGTGAATGATCTGTATCCCATATGCGTGTAAACCGATATTATACATGCTATTTCTTACTCAAGGTGGAGCTGATGTTTCAGTGATGGACTTCATTTACGTTTGACGTTGCTATTTGATGAAGAAACAATATTGAAGTCAACTATAGCAAGTGCAACACATAATTAGTATGCTATGACTATTGTCATTTGGGTGTACTATTGTAATTTTGTAAGTTGTGCATCTATTTGGACTCAGTATGTGCCTCAGAAAATACTAATATTTTCTAATTGGCTTGAAAATATTTTGAAAAATTTACACTATCTGGGAATTTTGTAGATCAATTTTTGATATATATATATATATATATATATACACACACAGACACCGGTGAAATTCCCATGCATTTAAAGGTGGTGTAAGCATTCTTGTAGTATTGTAGTTGCAGCGAATTATAGAGGCATAATGCATTTTTATGCCATGTTGTTCAAAACAGTTGTCAGGTGAGGGTGCTATTTTGCTGCTGTTGTGTTTTAAAACCATTTCTGCTCTCAATAAAGCTAAGTTTGGTATCTTTGGAGTTTGGCTCAGTTTCGTGGAATTAGAAGGCATTATTATAACACCTTAAGGGTTTAAATATGTTTTTTTTTTCAGTGTTCAATCAGGGCTCGAGACTAAAAAAATTACTTGGGAGCCATTAGCTCCTAAACTAAAACATTAAGGAGCCAAATGGCAGTTTTTAGTCACCAAATCACAGAATTGCTTGATTTTGATTGCTGTTCAGAAACAAGATAGAAAGCTGAAGAAAAGGAAAACAGCAGTAACCCATTAATTTGAGGTTTAATAAACAGTATATTTTGTTGAGAAGGTAATGTTTGCATTCCCCTTTCTCATAAATTTTCACACCCCTTTCATAATTTAAATATAAGAGATGACTTTAAAAACAAAATTATTAACTACTGCTCTTCAGAATCTACATTAGGGTGACCGTACGTCCCCGTTCTCGGGGACAGTCCTGGTTTTTGATGGCCTATCCCTGGAAATATACCTGTTTTTCCTGAGCTTTCAAGACAGCATTCATAGTGATATTTTACATTGCAAGAATGCCCATGCAGCAAAGCCTACCATGTGTTATTTATTTTGACCAACAGAGGGGGCTGCTTGCAATAGCAGCTTCAATTAATTCGTCTTCACAAAATATTTGGTTAGGTTAGTTTTATCATTGTTATAAGCTTCAAAGTAAGGTACATACTAGCTATTAAGTTATATTGTTATGTATTTTATGCAGGTTCTGAATTTGGTGTTGAATTGTATTGAATGTTTGGCCTTCATAATGTGTGAATTCCCGCACAGACCGCACAAACTGTAGCATGCTGGTGAAAAAGTCAAATTAATCCTCGCAGATGAACAAATAAAATCAATAATTGTATCTTTAATCAGTGTGTGTTGTGTATCAGTGCCATAAGCCCACCAACCCCTCTCGCACTACTAATTTTACATAAAAGTATAAGTGTTTTTTTTTTTCATTTTAATGAAATATTACCTTTTACGAATATCGGAGACCCCAGTTATTGAACTAATTTAAATTCACCACGAAAACCTTTTAGACCTAAACTTAAACAAACCCTTTTATCACTTTCTGCTATCAAAGCAACTGCAAGCTTTTTTCTCTCTTCCAAATACATGTTTTCAGTGATTAGTATGCAGTATGCACACCTCCAACTTCTTTACATGGCAAACTCATAAAATCACCTCTCTGTGACACTTTCTCCAACTCCTGTCATGTGGAGGGCGATGCGGCACTTGCCGCTGGCATTGAACAGAATGTTGACGCATCGACTCATGTGAAATGTGCTTTAAATGACGAAAGAACATTATTGAAACTCAAAAGTATTATTATTTGTCTATTATTGTGGTCTTTTCTGATAAGTCACGCTCAGCAGTTTAAAAACTGTAGGAAAATGATATTGTAGATCTGCTTTGTGTTTATAATTCTTCTACTGAAGTTTTTTTGTAGCCATGCAAGTTTTAATAAAGGAGAAGGTAAGGACATTATCAAAACACTATTATTGTCATTTTGGATGAAAAATAATGCTCTGACTGAAGGAAGACTATAGATCAGCTTTGTTCATTTAATGCTAAAACACTATAAAGTCTCTTGGTAGATTTCGGTCATGAATTACTAAAAATGATTCACTGACTCATTCATAGCACATAAGACGCTCATTTGTCGCCTCCTAGTGACATTTCCAGATGGAGTAACTGAACTAATCACTTAATAAAATTGAACACATTTGTGAAACAGAAGCCTCACCAAAATACTCTTTTATTTTGCAGCTAATTCTGCACAAATTTAAACTTGAATCACTAAAATAGATGAAATTGGTGCTTTTAGCTTATTCTTTATAAAAAATATCCCCAGAAAAAATGTTTGTGGACCAGTGATTGTCTTACCTTTTTCGCCTTTGTTGTTGTGGCATTGCAAGAACAAATCTACAAATTTGAAAAGAAGCAAATTTGTTGTTTTATTTTTATTACCCCGTTTAGCGCACTTGTGACCTCACACAGCATAGCCTACCTATGTGATTTTTTTTATTTTTTTTTTAAAAAACATTTTGTTTTTTTGCATTGTCGAATTTCAAACATTACAAGTAAACACACTACTAGGATGGACAGAAAACATGGTTCTTGAAAAGGAAAAATATTGACGATGGTTAGCCTATGTGGGATATTGATGTGCTGAATTTTTTTTAGTCATAAATAGTGTGCCCTGGCAGAAAAAAATGTTGGGAAACACTGGTATAATATTTACAAACTAAAGGTGTCACATATTTACTAATTTGTTGTATTAACATATACCTGAAACAAATTTAATAGTGAGTACTCCTTGTTACAGTGCAGTACCCCCAACAAAAAAACACTGTCAAATTTAAAAGAGAGGGAAAAGGCCAACGTGGAGCAGCAGTGGGAGAGAGAGAGAGAGAAAAAAACAACACTTACTGGTTCTCCAATACGCCTAGCTTGGTCCTCGGCCACTCCTCCACCCTCTATCGGACGACTGCCGCGTTCTCGGGGAACAGAAGGGGTCTCCCCCGCCCCTCACAGCTGCCCGTAAAGGCTCTCGCTCTGTCTCACACCACCGTCCACAGTCAGCCTTTACCCCTCTCGGAGGCTTGATTAGCCTGATAAGGGGCCGGGTGTGTAGAATCACGACCCTGCCCCTCCTTCCGCCATGTCACATTGTTCTTTGGCTTGCAAGCCTCACTCTTTTTCCATTACATTACCTTAACATTACAATGGTCATTATATCCAAACAGTTAAATTTTTGTTTCATCAGACCAGAGGACATTCCTCCAAAAAATAAGATTTCACTAAGAGAATGCAAACTGAATGAAATCCCAGATGCTGTTTATTGTGCTAATCCAATCCCAATCAGTAATTGCCAGATGAAAAAAAAAAAAAGTGGTACAGAATATGAGACTTTTAATTATAAAGAAGCCCAAAATACACATGGGACTCTTATTTTGAAATGTCTGTGCTCCCAGTTGTGAACACACTGATGGCTGATTCACTGAGAAAGTGAATCAGATTCAAACTTCTAACCTGAGCTCCTGAGTTCAAACCCTCAGTTCTTTTCGGGTGATTCATGAAAAAGACCCGGTTCACGAGTAATTTTTTCACAACTCTCTCGTGGTGCTCTCGTGGTGACACACTGGTGCTCAAAAAATTCACAAGATGATATCTGACAACTGCATATGAACGCACATAACCCGACTGTTGCCAGTGACGAATAGATTTTAAATTATTGTCGCAATCATTTATTTTTGGTCTCATTTGCGACCACTTATTCGCAGCCTGGAGCCCTGTAAATGTAGGCAAAACCGAACAACCCATTAAAGAGACTGCCTTTAATTCCCATCAAAAATGAAATATGATGCAATAGGCTTTAAAGCCACCAAATCATACTCTCTTTATTCTGTGCAATAGATTAATTGTTCTCAAATACATCCATAAAGCCTTTTTGAACTGTGTCCAGTTAAAAAAAAAAATACATTTGTGAAGTTTGAGCAATGCAGACAGTCGGCTAAAATCCCAGTGGAGCTTGCAGCTCATGCTAGTTGTGGACACAGCATTTTAAGTTTCATTCAGAGGGGATGTTGTGCCTGGGTAGGATTGTTCTGGTTCATCACAGCCTGCTGAGCTCACAGAGCAGCCTAAGGCCAGCAGCATGCTCAGTAAACACAAGCACGCTGCCCCTCCTTTGCATCAGACCCAAATCCAACAGCACGGGCCCACAGGGCACCAATGGGATTTCTCTTCTTATGGCTGCCTTTTAGACTACTTAATAAACCCATTTGAATGGCTTAAAATGTTTACATAGAGGTAGTGCATCTGTGTGATTTCTTGCATCTCCAGAGAAGGGAACTTGGTTTTAATTTGATCTTCTAAATCACGTTTGATTATTTTTCTGCAAATCTAAAGCGCAAATAAAAGTCTGTTTGCTCGACAACTGTTACTTTCAGGAGGTGTCCTGTTTAAGTCTCTATTCATCTGTTCCTTTGTGAGGGACGCCATTTGGCTTGCCTTTTAATGTCTAGAGTAAAGCCCCACTTACAGAAGCAGAATGAGGATCAATATCAAGGCCTCATACAAAAGTGCAGTTGAATGGATACAGCAAATGAATGCTTTGCTCCACTGGTTTCTAATGAATGGCGCAGCCTATACGGAGGGAAGAAGTCCAGCAGGTGTTTGGCCTATTTATCTGGAGAGGGCCCTGTCCCCTAGACAGCATGTCCAGGATCATAGCAGGAAGCTTTGTGTCTGCTTTTATTCCAGCCTTTAAGAAGTATAGGCAGCTGAAAGAGCACAGACGTGGATATCAAAGGGTGAAGAGCAAGCCCTCCTCCCCCTGGGACAGTGCTGGGAGGGAATTAGACACAGGCCGTCCCATCTATGGCTTTATTCTGCTTTTGTAGGCGGGCTGAAGGGGGGTTTTGCCTCCTGCTTTTTTTGGTCTGGGGGAGCGGCAGCCATTGAGCGTGCGGAGCAATTCTCTGTGAATTTATGTCCCTCATTACACCTCACAGTAGGCACATCTTTGTTTTTATCAGGCCTCTGTCTTAAAGCCACAGCTTCTCATTACCGTGGGTGTGAGGTGTTGGAACATGTTGTTTCAGAAACTCAGTTTTGGGTGTCTTGAATGTGGGTGCATAATCAACATCAGAGCATTAGATCTGCCTAACATGAAGGGAAAATTATCCTAATGCCTTTTGAAAATGTTTCAAGAGGCTTGAATAATCAAAGGTTCAAATTTTTGTAGTTTTATTTAATTTTATTTATTTATTTATTATTTTATTATAATTATTATTATTTTTTATACAACCTAAATGATTTCTCATATGTGACCCCAAAGTATTCTTTTCTGGTCAGATGACCAGACAACTTTCTTTTGCTATGAGCTGTTGAAGTCCATTTTTGTCTAAAGCATATAAGATAGAATTCCATAAGATCTCAATCAACAGCATTTGTGGCAAAATTTTGATTACCACAAAAATCATTTCAGCTTTCTCAGTATAACCACAAGACGTTAACATGATTTGTTTTTGAAAAAATTGCGACGTAGGATGATGTATTCAGATATCAATGATGTCTTACAAAGATCCCCATTGCGCAAAGACGAGTTAGTTTTCACTTTTTTTTTTTTTTTTTTTTTTTTTTCTTTCTCTCTGCTTCATTCGTCTGAAATCTGTTAGTAAGAATAATTTTGCTAATCAAGCCTCAGAGAGGGATAAAGACCGACTGGAAGCTGCTGTTTGAGAGAGATAGAGAGCTGTCCGACACCTGTGTGCGTGTGTGTGTGTGCGCGCGTGTGTGTTTTGACTTAGTTTCAGTTTTATATTAAACTATTATTTATATTCTCAAGCCGGTTCTCGCCTCCTCCTTTCCCTTTAATCCCTTTACACTGGTGCCGAAACCTGGGAAGGAGGCTGGATGCGCCGTAGTAGAGTCCTCGCCACTACCATCCACCCCAACAGAGCAGTTGCGGCCATCCGCTGGTGGATGGAGGAGCCCGGCTGCCTGGAAGTGGAGGAAAGGCCACCGACCGTGAGGGAAAGAGGGACTCCCAACCAACCGCCTGGATCGGTAACCGCTGCCAGGGACCCGTACCGTCCACCAAAATGCGGCGGGCATTCCGTCCACCAGGGGCCGGAGGTCTGCCTCCGATCAGTCCGGGAAGGCGTGGTTGTCATCTATTAGAGGGTGGAGGAGTGGCCGAGGACCAAGCTACAGCGTATCGGAGAATATCGGAATGTTTTTTTTTTTTTTCTCTCTCTCTAATTTTACCATTATATTTTGCTGTGTAATTCTATCTCACAAATTGAGCAATCCAACGTAAGGTTTGTTATTAGTCATATTTTGGTTAATATTTATGCACCTAACATCAATGATCGGGATCTGAGCTGCAAAGAGATGTGCTGAAAAAATATAGCTGGCTAACAGCAAATAGATGTGATAAACATGAGTGACATGGTTGTCAGGGACAGGGTTAATGTTATTTAGTTATATTGAAAAGGGAAAATCATGGGGTCATTGTTTATTCACTTTCCAGTATGTATTTCACAAACTAGTTAACATAAAATGAAGACACCACTTAACACTGCACCACTTACCGCACTGTCTGCAGAACCACCGTCAGCTCAGCTCTGTAAACGGTGCATGTTTTCCTGGACAAACTAAGTTATGACACCAATTCTAAAGCATTGTTTTCTGCATTATATGTTCACAAGTTTTCATATCTGTGCATAAAGGTAAAAATATTCACAGATACGAAACAATTGATCTGTGAAATGTTAATTTTGGTCAAATTGGTCGGGCACAAATGTATGTATGTATGTATATGTATGTATATATAATAACCACCTTTCCATTTACCGTCAGGCAAGAATCCATATAAACATGCAAGCAGAAAATTACTTACACAAATGAAGTCATAAAAACAATTATAAATGTAAAAATAATAAATATAATGATGATAATAATCACTGAAATAGAAATCATGGTTCGAGGTGAATGTGTTTTTGTATTATTTTATGATTTATTCACATGTGTCTATGGGCAAATTAATTAATAGTAATAATAAGAATTTAATACACACATGGGAAAACAAGCCAAATATCGTCTTGACATCGTCAAAGGCACCAGCTCTCGGCAATCCCTGTCTTAGGTCAGTTAGGATCACTACTACTTTTTAAGAATGTAAAATGTCAGAATTAGAGATCGACCGGCCAGGGACCGGAATCGGCCGGTTTTTCACATGCTCGGACCGGACCGGTAACCGGCCGGTCAGTCTCACGTCTTTCTGATTCCGAGCCGGTCCGTTTTGTTGCCAGCAGCACAGACAATAACGTCACAGCCACATGGAAACATGATATTGGGATGGAAGATCTTCACTCACTGTGAGTGAAAAATACATAAAGTTCGCAATCTGTAATATTTGTAAGGCTAAAGTAAACCGTGAGATGGCAGAGGCAGGCTAAATACATATAAATTGTGCCGTTGTGATTTAATGTGCTGAGTAACGTAACCCACAAATGGGTTGAAATTTGTATGTGTCGATTGTGTGAGTTGGATGCGTTTCATACAAGATCTGGCAACTGGACAACCTTGGAATAATATATTGATGTGATTATTCATATAACGTAGTTTGGGCCATACAAATTACGTGAGTTTCCCGGGAGAAATAACAAAACGGGAGGGGGTGGGAGATGGGTGTGAAATATGGGAGACTCCCGGGAAAAACGGGGGTGAGTGACAACAGGTGTGGTTACAAGCCGATCCCGAAGCAGCAATCAGTTTTACCTCTGATATTTGGTATCTAACGTAAGCTTAATGTCAATGTTGAGCGTATTGGACACTTCAGTTTTGTTCATAGGCTTGTAATCTTTGGAATTGTTTTGTTAGACGAGTAAAAAATAGAAAAAGGTCAATTTATAAAAATAGTGGAAAATGACATCTGTTTTGTTATATAAAGCAACTCATTTGCAGTTCATTGTTATTTCTACCTCTTTCCAATCACAGAGCACTTTATATATCAGAAGTCAGAGAAGATCCTGTAACTTTGTTTGGGGGAAAATTGTAATGTTTAATAATTTATTTTATTATGAAAATTAAATTTTGCATTGAAGAAAGGTAGATTATGTTTGTATATGCGGTCAATAATAGTTCTTAGAAAGAAAATCAGAATCGGCCAAGAAAATTGCAATCGGTGCATCTCTAGTCAGAATAATAGTAGATAGAATTATTTATTTCAGCTTTTATTTCTTTCGTCACATTCCCAGTGGGTCAGAAGTGTACAAACACAGTTGGTATTTGGTAGCATTGCCTTTAAACTGTTTAACTTGGGTCAAACATTTTGGGTAACCTTCCACAAGCTTCTCACAATAAGTTTCTGGAATTTTGGCCCATTCCTCCAGATAGAACTGGTGTAACTGAGTCAGGGTTGTAGGCCCCCTTGCTCGCACATGCTTTTTCAGTTCTGCCCACAAATTGTCAGATTGAGAAAAAAAATCAGATTGAGGTCAGGGATTTGTGATGGCCACTCCAGTTCCTTGACTTTATTGTCTTTAAGCCATTTTGCCATAACATTGGAATTATTCTTACCCCCCCATTGTCCATTTGGAAAACCCATTTGTGACCGAGCTTTAACTTCCAGGGTGATGTCTTGAGATGTTGCTTCAATATATCTACATAATATTCCTCCCTCGTGATGCCATCTATTTTGCGAAGTGCATCAGTCCTTCCTTCAGCAAAGCACCCCCAAAACAAGATGCTGCCACCCCCATGCTTCATGGTTGGGATGGTGTTCTTCGGCAAACTGTAGTCTGGCATTTTTATGGTGGTTTTGGAGCATTGGCTTCTTCCTTGCTGAGCAGCTTTTCAGGTTATGGCGATATAGGACTCGTTTTTACTGTGGATATAGATACTTGTCTACTAGTTCTGGGATTGATTTACACTTTTCGCACCAAACTGCATTCATCTCTAGGAGACCGAATGCGTCTCCATCCTGAGCGGTATGATGGCTGCATTGTCCTATGGTGTTTATACTTGCGTAACATTTTTTTTGTACAGCTGAACATGGTACCTTCAGGCATTTGGAAATTGCTCACAGGATGAACCAGACTTCTGGAGGTTCACAATTGTTTTCTGAGGTCTTGGCTGATTTCTATTGATTTTCCCATGATGTCAAGCAAAGACGCACCGAGTTTGAAGGTAGGCCTTAAAATACATCCACAGGAACACCTCCAATTGACTCCAATTAATCAATTAGCCTATGAAAAGATAATTGCCTAAAGGCTTGACCTAATTTTCTGGAATTTTCCAAGCTGCTTAAAGGTACCGTTAACTGTTTATGTAAATTTCTGACCCACTGGTAGGGCTGGGTATTGTTCAAATGTTTTTTATTTTGATACCAGTTCCTAAACGATACTTTTTTTCTATACCAATTTTATTAAATCCGTTTTAACAAGATTATAAAATATTACCTCCAAAAACTTTTTTGGTTTTATTTTTTCAGTTTGTTGACCTTTTTTTTTTTTTTTACAGAATCAGACTTCTGGTCTCCTCATTCCAGACTTGGCAAGGATAGAGGCTATAACATTAATGTGAAGAGAGAAAAAACAAAAACAAAAGCTAAACTGTTATAACGCTAGTACGGTTATAACAAGATAACTCGATTATTGTGAGTTAAACTTGATCAGTTACTGTCAACCTTTAAGCATATTTGGCATCAGTTTAGCTAGCTATTTATAGCAATACATCCAAACAATATCTAACGTTATGTATGTCTCAGTTTATAGGACTGTGTCACCGTGCACAGAAATATTAATTGAACAAGTACACAAGCATGTACCTCTACATGTTAGCCGATTTTGTTTGTTTGCTAAACTTTAACCTACCTGTTGGAGTCCCAGTCATAGCGCCGCTGCATTCATCAGTAGTTTTGGAGAAGGACTCGCGTGGTGGGCATGTTGAATGAAGCTCTGTGGCAGGAGGACACGGAGAGGATGGTCCTGGAGGAACGTTGTCTCGTTTCACTGTGTACTGTACTAACTGTATATGGTTGAAACGACAATAAAAACCACTTGACTTGGGATGACTGCACCGGCTCGGTCTTCTTGCAGTCGAAAACTGAACAACTTTCTGCTCTTAAGTTTATTCCGTGCACTGTCAAGTGCTTCATCAGATTTGTCATGTTACCGGTCTTGGCAGCAATTATCTTGCTTATATTGTCGCAAATATTGCATTGCATGCTGTTGACATCGAGCCTGGTGAATTGTAGCCACACTTTTTATCTTTTCCACATCTTTTACATCTATGAGGGTTGGGACGCATACACACTACAGCCTCACGTGTGAGCCATGTCTCTGGGCATAACCGGTGTAAACTAGTGTTTTTCCTTGATGCCTAAACGCAGCCAATCATCGGCACTTTTAGATTTGGGCACATCTAGCATGCTACATGCTTTTCACTGACGTTGACGGGATTAAACCCTTAGGTATCTAAATTTGGTACCGAACGACAAGACATTTTTTTCATACTCTGTAGTTTAGAGGCAATTCGGTCGGTGGATAAAATGTATCGAATTCAATACCCGGTCCTACCCACTGTAATGTGATAGTCAATTAAAAGTGAAACAATATGTCTGTAAATGATTATTGGAAAAAATACTTATGTCATGCACAACGTAGATGTCTAAACAACTTGCCAAAACTATAGTTTGCTAATATAAAATCTGTGGAGTGGTTGGAAAAATTAGTTCTGATGACTTCAACCTAAGTGTATGTAAACTTATGATTTCAAATGTGTGTGTATATATGTAATTTTAATGTTGTTTTAGAATATAAATATAACAATGTAATATATGAAACCATATGCTATTATTATTATCATTATGTTAATTGTATAATATACAAATGGAGGCTATAATAGGGCTGAAACGATTAGTCGACGTTAGAAACAACGTCAATTTGTAACAGAAATATGTTTGCTTACTGTGATAGGGCTTTTATGTATCGTTTATTATTGTCGTCCACACACAGTAGATCAATTATATCCTGTTCCGGAGAGGGAGTGCCAAGTTGCATTGTGTTGCCAGTTTATACCCTGTTCTTAAGCTAACTGTAGATGCCATGTTGAGCAAATTTCCCTGGCTTGTGACCATCTGCTTAGAACAGGACATAATGAGTTTATGTAAACAAATACACTGTTTGTGTACCTTTTATTTACAGGAACAGGGAGGTGACATAAAATTCGACTTTATGTGCTCCTGTTAAAAATAGCTGTTGATTTTCTTTCCATCCTTTCATGGCTGTGGCTCAAATTTGGAGTTTTTTTTTTTAATCTGCCTGTTCACCACCAATTTATGTTATCGCTTTCTGCCATAGGGATTTGAAAGACTCAAATTTACAAGTTGGTTTATTTTTCCTCTACAGACAAATTTTGCCAGTGGTTTTGGGAGGGGGGGAAAATTATGCTTTTATGTCACACTCTCCACTTTCCCTCCTCCCCCATCCTGCAATGGCAGCAGGTGCTCAGGCACTTTTGCCGAGGCGAGTGTCACTTTTGAGCCCAGTATCATCGCTCCCCCTCCATCTCAGCCGTCGGCATTGGTTGAGCAGCTCCGGTGCAACGGATAGTCAAAACTGGTTGTGTGTGGAAGGGTTGTTTAGATTAGCTTTTCATGTGTGTTTGTTGACCACTTAGCATTTTTATTATGCTGAATTTTCGCTTTATGTCTGTATGATCAGAATGTTACTCAGTCTGTACACAGTTTCCCCCGCCCTCCTTCCTTTTCTCCTGTCTTGGGATGTTGTTTACATCTTGCAGTGTGCCTCACGCACATAGTGGAGGAGGGTGTGTGTATGTGCAAGCACGCGGTTGAGTGCCTGAGGCAGAGTCGTGCTGTCATTGAGAGCTACTCATGGTGTCACACTGACTTTGAGTTCCACTGCTTACAGCGCTCTAGTACTCTATCACCTTCGGCTTAACAGTGGAGCTGCAGTGAAGTCAACATTTCTCAGAGCTTTTATCACACAGAGCTGGAGGTAAAAAACAACGTGACTAACAAAAGATATTTCAAATGAATATTAATTTTAAAAATTATCTTTGGATTGTGTCTGTTATATCAGCCTTATTTAAATCAGGGGCTCATATTCGGTCGTTTACTCACCCACATATTGTACCAAACGTGTATGACTTCTGTATGCTAAAGGAGAGAATCAGTCACCATTCACTTTCATTGAATGAAAAAAGATGCAATGAAAGTGAATGGTGATTGAGAGGTAGTGTTTTGTTATTAAGATGGGATGCTTTATGAAGGTATATGTGTGCAGACTCCAACAGCATCTGTTTTACAATCTAGACCGAATGGAATTTAGCTGCTGCCCCACATGCTGCTATAAATAAAGAATATGAAATGAAACGCCCCCCCTAAGGCTTGAAAATCAACACAATAGCTGTTTAAGGAACTCGCTGACATTAATAATCTTTTGAAAGGTAAATCAGAGTGAAATTGTGTCAGTGCTTGTTTAATCTAAAAAAGACCAGTTTTCTTTTTGTAATAGAATTAATATAGTAGTAACAGTGGTATAGCATGTTGAAAATCACAAGCAAATGGTTAAAAATATGTATTTGTAAACAAGATGCCTGACATCACTTGCTCACTCTGTTCTGATGTTTAATGTGTGAGCAATCATAATCACAGGGAAACGTTATTCCATAACATCCAAAACATCCTTTGGTACTGAGCCTTGCACACAAGATCAGAGTGTGCCTTCTCCCAGTCTATACCCTTGTGAGTACAACTTAATTCACACCAAGGACACTTCAGTGACTGAGACATTTTTATCACAACATGAATTGCAGTGTGCCCAGCTGCAGAGCAGACGGTAATTACAGTAATCATCTGCACTGTAAGCCTGTGGAAAAATCTGATAAATGTGGGAAACGTGGCTGACTTGAAAGGAAATTAAGCATTTAAGTTGCCTCAAAAATGGATTTGGAATTATGGCTTACCTAAAATGTTGTGACGGAATTAGACCAGGAAGGCGAGAGCCCAAATAGCTCATGTAATCAGCATTCCTCACTGTATCCCTCTTGTCAGGTGTGAGATAAGCACCGGGCTATCATAAAAGCCTGGAGCTTTATAAAATCCTATCATAGGACGTCTGCAAAGCTTAGCCTGTTTGATTGACGGAGGTAGAGCAGTAGTCAGGTGATATGGCCATTGCAACAGATGTCCTGACAGCGAGATCAGCGCTTATGTCATGCAGCCTAGCAACAGCAGATGCGAAGGATACCCAAGTGAAAATATGGTGGACTGGTCATCTCAGCAGGAGGTCCCAACAGTAGACAGCAGCACAGATGTATTTTGTTACTTTTTCAAGTCCAATGTAGAACACTTCAGTTTTGGACAACTTTACTTATAATGTATTCCTCTTTTGTAAGTCATTTGGATAAAAGCATCTGCAAAATGTATAAATGTTAATGTAACTAGTCTAATAGCCTACAGACTGTAATACAGAACTATTCAAGTGAAAGTGTAAATTGACAGTTTTATTTGGGGTACAAATAGTGTGTTGTTTGCACTCAGGAGTTGCTGGATTATTCAGTTTGGATGAACCGCCTCTTCATTCATTAGAGATACTGTTACAGAGCCTGATACCCTTAGTGCAGATGAAAGGAGCATATTAAATGCATTTTTGCATTTGTATTATAAGGGTCATGTTAAGGATACATTAGAAGCTGTTTGGAACAGATGGAGGTTAAACAAATGAATGAAATGTGTTCCCAGAACTAGTGAATATGTAAACTAGTTAAGTTGATAATGAAAATTGACTGGATGGAAAAGTAACACCTTTTCTGTCAAATGAGCTTGCATCCATACATTTCGTATTGACAAAGTAGGGCTGTGCCAACACAAAAATACAGTGATGTATTTGGATTATTTTTCTCATTAAATTCTACCAGTTTTTTAATTTCTTTTATTTATTTGTGCATTCATATTTCCAAAAGTTTAATTAAAAAAGGAGGTCATCTAAATATGCAAACTCTGAAACCATAATTTCTCAGTGCAGTCAGTCTGTCTCTATTAGGCACCATACTGGACAGAAATGAAGTGAACTGCAAAAGATGTTGAAATTGATCCCAAAGATTCACTTGCTCTTGCGGACATGCTGGGATTTTTTTATTTTTTTTTATTTTATTTTTTTTTGTGGTATATTTGGTTTATTTTCAAATGCAATGCAGTCATGATATTGTGATGCTTTGATATGCAATGTACTGAATCATGATGTGAGGTAGTTGTCGAGACCCAGTCCTAGAACAAAAACTGAAAAAATGTTTTACTATAGAGCTCTGAGTAACCGTTAGGTAGATGATATCAGTATGAAAATGGCTAACATTGAGTGGCTTCCTGGCCTAAACATTTTCTTGATCATGAGCAGGTAATGTAACAAAGGAGCTATACGAGTCGGCAAAAGTTTGGTTTCACTGGGACATTTATTTTTATTTTATAAAAGATTCTTATGCTTGAATCATACACCGACTCCACCAATCTCCCAAGAGTTCATTAAACCTCTCTTCATTTTTCATCTCTATAGGAAGAATTTGGAGGCTTTAGTACAGTCAGTGACAACAGTAGAATACACAGCCCAGGAAGGACATCAATAGGTAAAGTACCATTTACATTCTTTTGAAATCTTTAAATGCATGGTAGTATACCTATCTTTTTAAATTGGTATATTATAAGGTCTAGCTTGATCTTTTGCACAGTAAATTAAATGCATTTGGATGTAAATTAAAATAGAGCTTTGCACGTTCCACCATTTTCTCAGGCCTTGATTATGGAATGTTTTCTTTTTCTGTCAGGTCTAATCACACCAGAAAAAAAGCCCAGAGGACGTCCTCCCAGGGCTCTGGCTGTGCAAAGGTTTGCTGCTAATGTTGAGACGGCTCCTTTGCCTGTTGCCACAGCTCCCACAGAAAAGATAAAGCGACCACCAGGGAGGCCCCCTAGCTCTGGAGAAAAAAGAAGAGGCCGCCCTCCTGCTTCTGCTAGCCAAAGGAGCTGGCAACAGAGTGGACATGCACTGCTTGAAGATGGCAGGAACGCAGCACACGAGAGCAGCTCCAGTCCTGCGCATCGCAAGGACATTGTGGAGGTCAAAGACAAGAAGAAAAGGCAAACTCTGATTGGGTCTGGGCAGCATCAGGGATCTGATGCAAAGCTTCACAAAACCAGTCGCGAATCCAAGGTGACCAAACTGAAACGACTGCGGGACATCAAACTGAGCCCACTGAAGTCTAAGCTGAAGGCCATTGTGAGGAAGGGTGTCTCAGTTCCTGTTGTGCAAAGACGGAGGCGGGGCAGGCCACCTTCTGCCGAGCGCCTTAAAGCTGAGGCTGCTGCTCAGGCTGCTATTGCCTCCTCGATCCAGGAGTTATCCTCTACAGCACCTGGGACTGGCAAACATAAGACCTTCATGGTTCATCGGGTACAAGATTTGGGTCCTAGCACTCCATGTGATCTCAAGCTCAGGGCCTCTCATCCTGCTGATGAAGGCACTAGTCCAGATCCCAATGAATCCCTTCCAACAGTGAATTCTGTAACCCCAACTAAACTTGGGAGGCCATTAGGATTACGTCAGAGCCCTCGACATATCAAGCCTGTGCGCGTTGTGCCTCCCTCCAAACGTACTGATGCCACTATTGCAAAGCAGCTGCTGCAGCGGGCAAAGAAGGGAGCTCAGAAAAAGAAACTATTAGAAAAAGAAGCTATAAGCACCCAGGCCACTACAGGTCTTGAAGGTGGGCGGCACAGGAGGCGAACGCAGCTAACAAATATTAGGCAATTTATCATGCCTGTTGTGAGCACAGTGTCCTTGCGCATCATCAAGACTCCAAAGCGGTTCATTGAGGATGAGGCCAGCTTCAGTACTCCTCCACAACACATGAAAATTGCACGATTGGACTTGGCGGCATTTGCCTCAGCACCACAACCCATAGCCTCATCCTCCCCTGCTCTTCTTTCCACAGCTCTGGTCACAAGTGGAACTGCTACCACACCCGGGGCGGGACCCACTGTTGACACTCTCCCTCCCCCAATGCCCCCTGTCCCAACACCTAGCATCACAGCTGTTGCAGCTAGTCTTCTTAACAGCAGCTGCAACAACAGCACTAGCAATGGGCGCTTCAGTAGCAGTGCAGCGTCCTGTGGCTCCAGTGCTGTTTCTCAGCATTCCTCTCAGCTCTCCTCTGGTGAATCATCTCGCTCCAGCAGCCCCAGCCTTGACGACTCCTCGTGTGATTCGCAGGTCTCCGAGGGCACTCAGGCTCTCTCGGAGCCTGATCTATCCCCTGCCTCTCAGGGAGAGACAGAGGCCAGCATACACCACACCTCTCACCCACCATCTCCGCCATCTGAGCCAGAACCAGACAATGCAGTTTTGTTGGAGCGTAGCAGGCGGGGTCGCAGAGGTCAGAGTCATAGAAGGGGGGCTTTAGTGGCACGTGGTAGGGGCAGCCTGATAAGTGGAAGGAAACAGGCCATCATCAGTCCAGCCACAGGGGTTTTAATGTCATCTTCTGTTTCGTTGGCTGGATCTCAACAAGCCTCTTCCACAGCGTCCTCCTCCCCACCACCTCTTCTCAGCCCTCCTCAGCCTCCCCAGGCAGCTTCATCTAGTGCATCGGAGCATCACTTCCACTCTCCATGGATGATGCCACATTCCATTGCCCCCTTCCTGCCCACCCCTTCGATGCTCTCTAGCTCTCATGACAAACGGCGCTTTATACTACGGGAGCCCACTTTCCGTTGGAAATCTTTATGTGCAGAAAATAAGTACTTCTCCTCTGCCAAGTATGCAAAGAAGGGCCTTATTCGCAAGCCCACTTTTGACAACTTTCGTCCTCCACCACTCACTGCTGAGGATGTGGGACTCATGCCTCCAGGGCCTGGTGGAGGTTGTGTCACACCAGGAGGATTCCCTATACCAGGTGGTGCAGCTAGGGCAGGTACCAGACTTTTCTCCCCCATGCATCATCATCATCATCATCACCACCACAATCATCATCAGCATCCCACATCACGGTTGGATTCTCCTCTCCAAAAGCGCAGCCCCCTACTTCGCCCCCCTCTCTTCACTCCAAGTGCGGCTCATTCCCGTATCTTTGAATCAGTCACGCTCCCATCCTCCTCAGGGAGCAGCCCAGGCTCTCTGTCTCCTCTTCAGGTCTCACCAACATCAAACAAAAAGAAGGGGTTGAGGTTCTCGCGTGGACAACCTAGGTCACCCTCACACTCCATGACTACAAGGAGCAGTCAGTCAGGAGTTCAGATAGGAAAAAACAACCCTGAACAACACCTGTTAAGCAGTTCTGTTCCCATAAGCGTGACTGGTAATTCCAGCCCTTTGCCTGGAGTTGCAGTCAGTCCAGTTGGTGCCAGTGCCTTAACAGCAACTTTCAGCAACTTCCCCTCAGGCTCCCATATGAGCCATGGGGTTTCCGATGGGCGACGAGCTGCTGGGGGTCTCTGTGTGAGTGGGAGTTCTGCTTCATCTTCACAGCTATTCCCTCTTTTTACCTCCAGTCCACAAGCTTCAGGTGGGGGTACTGGAAAAGCAGGAAGGGAACGGAGTGTCTCTGCTTCTAGAGACACAGGTCCAAAGGACAAGGCCCGGGAGAGGGAAAAGAGTAGGGAGCGTGAAAAGGAAAACAAAAGAGATGGAAGAAAGGATTGGGATAAAAGAGGGAAGAGCCTTCCATCAGAAGTTTCCCCCAATTCTACGTCCAGCCTCTTTGCGGTGGAGGCGAGGGACATTGAAGAAACTCTCACCCAGAAAAGAACTCATGGTCGAAAGAAGTCTGGCACGGTTGACTCTGGTGCGGAGGCCTCCCCAAGCGACTCAGTCGAGCAACCAGTTGGGGCCTTGTCATCCAAGGGTCGTCTGCCTAAAAAAGGCAGACCTTTAGAGAAGAGTATTGAAACTGAGGGAGTAGAGAGGGAGAAGGACAAGGAGAGGTTGAGTGCTCCTATCCTGGTGGGGCAGATGGGAAAAACCCCTGCCACCACATCACTGTGCTCCATGTTAGATCGTGCTGATGGACAGCCAGTCACAGACAGGCATGTTGCAGGACTGCTGAGAAAGGCAAAAGCTCAGCTCAATAAAATAGAAAAGAGAGAATTACATCCTGGTGATCAGCCCAATTTGCAGGTATGCCCCTCTTTAAATGCCTCTCTTGCTGTATATTTGGACATGTTAAGGATCTCTTAAATAGAGTAAGGTTTTTCAAGATGTAAAGAGCACAATTTATATTTGTTTGTTTTATGTAGGGTCAGGAAAGTGACTCCTCTGAGGCGTCAGTCCGTGGTCCACGCATTAAGCATGTGTGTCGTCGTGCAGCTGTAGCTCTGGGTCGTAACCGTGCTGTGTTCCCAGATGATATGCCCACCCTTAGTGCCTTGCCATGGGAGGAGAGAGAAAAGATCTTGTCTTCCATGGGAAATGATGGTGAGAATACAAATCTTAGAGCTAGTTTGATTTGAATGCTAATTGTATTTATTGCATGTTCACGTGTTAATGACTCTTATAGACAAATCGTCAGTGGCAGGGTCAGAGGAGGCAGAGCCACCCACACCTCCCATTAAGCCAGTAACAAGGCAGAAAACAGTCCAGGAGGCTCCACCCAGAAAGGGCCGCCGCTCTCGACGCTGCGGGCAGTGTCCAGGCTGCCAGGTCCCAAATGACTGTGGGGTCTGCACAAACTGCCTCGATAAGCCCAAATTTGGGGGGCGAAATATTAAAAAGCAGTGCTGCAAGTGAGTGCGAAAACAGTATACAATGGCACCATACTGTTGTTTCAGATCCTTAACACCTAACAAATGTGCTTGTTTCATCACAGAGTAAGGAAGTGTCAAAACTTGCAGTGGATGCCATCAAAGTTTCTTCAGAAGCAGGAAAAAGGTCAGTTTTCTGATTATACTTATTTACAGTGTATCCGGAAAGTATTCAAGGCGCTTCACTTTTTCCACATTTTGTTATGTTACAGTCTTATTCCAAATGGATTAAATTCATTATTTTCCTCAAAATTCTACAAACAATACCCCATAATGACAACGTGAAAGAAGTTAGTTTGAAATCTTAGCAAATTTATTACAAATAAAAAACGAAACAAATCACATGTACATAACTATTCACAGTCTTTGCCATGACACTCAAAGGTGCATCCTGTTTCCTCTGATCATCCTTGAGATGTTTCTACAACTTGACTGGAGTCCACCTGTGGTAAATTCAGTTGATTGGACATGATTTGGAAAGGCACACACCTGGTCCCACAGTTAACAGTGCATGTCAGAGCACAAACCAAGCCATGAAGTCCAAGGAATTGTCTGTAGACCTCCGAGACAGGATTGTATTGAGGCACAGATCTGGGGAAGGGTGCAGAAAAATTTCAGCTGCACTGAAGGTCCCAATGAGCACAGTGACCTCCATCATCCGTAAATGGAAGAAGTTTGGAACCACCAGGACTCTTCCTAGTGCTGGCGCCCGGCCAAACTGAGCAATCGGGCTAGAAGGGCCTTAGTCAGGGAGGTGACTGGGAACCCGATGGTCACTCTGACAGAGCTCCAGCTTTTCTCTGTGGAGAGAGGAGAATTTTCCAGAAGAACAACCATCTCTGCAGCACTGGTAGAGTGGCCAGACGGAAGCCACTCCTCATTAAAAGGCACATGACAGCCCGCCTGGAGTTTGCCAAATGGCACCTGAAGGACTCTCAGACCATGAGAAACAAAATTCTCTGGTCTGATGAAACGAAGATTTAATTATTTGGCCTGAATAGCAAGCGTCATGTCTGGAGGAAACCAGGCACCACTCATCACCTGGCCAATACCATCCCTAAAGTGAAGCATGGTGGTGGCAGCATCATGCTATGGGGATGTTTTTCAGCAGCAGGATCTGTGAGACTAGCCAGGATCGAGGAAAAATTAATGCAGCAATGTACAGAGACAGCCTTGATGAAAACCTGCTCCAGAGAGCTCTGGACCTCAGACTGGGTTGAAGGTTTATTTTCCAACAGGACTACAACCCTAAGCTCACAGCCAAGATAACAAAGGAGTGGCTATGGGACAACTCTGTGAATGTCCTTGAGTGGCCCAGCCAGAGCCCAGACTTGAACCGAACTGGAGAGATCTGAAAATGGCTGTGCACCGATGCTCCCCATCCAACCTGATGGAGCTTGAGAGGTCCTGCAAAGAAGAATGGGAGAAACTGCCCAAAAATAGGTGTGCCAAGCTTGTAGCATCATACACAAAAAGAATTGAGGCTGTAATTGGTGCCAAAGGTCCTTCAACATTGTATTGAGCAAAGGCTGTGAATACTTGTGTACATTTTTTTTTTTAAATATAAATTTGCAAAGATTTCAAACAAACTTCTTTCATGTTGTCATTTTGGGGTATTGTTTGTAGAATTTTGAGGAAAATAATGAATTGAATCATGGCGGCACGGTGGTGCAGCGGTTAGCACTGTCGCCTCACAGCAAGAAGGTTGTGGGTTCAAACCCTAGTTGCCCCGGCCTTTCTGTGTGGATGTTCTCCCCGTGTCTGCGTGGGTTCTCTCCGGGTGCTCCGGCTTCCTCCCACCATCCAAAGACATGCAGGCTAGGTTAATTGATGTCTCCCAAAAAATTGCCCTAGGTGTGGATGTGAGTGTGAGTGGTTGTCTGTATATGTGTGGCCCTGCGATGGACTGGCGACCTGTCCGGGGTGTACTCCGCCTTTCGCCCAATGTTAGCTGGGATAGGCTCCAGCCCCCCCGCGACCCTGTAAAGGATAAGCAGTTGATGATGGATGGATGGATGGATGGAATGAATTGAATCCATTTTGGAATAAAGCTGTAACATAACAAAATGTGGAAAAAGTGAAGTGCTGTGAATACTTTCCGGATGCACTAAAAACCAGAGAGGCTCTTTTGTATTTCTGCATTTCAATGAATTCTGTTTACATCAACTACAGGAAAAAAGGATAAGAAGAAGAATAGATTGTCAGAAAAAAAGAATACACATAACATCAAATCTCAGTGTTCTGAAGCAAGTCCCAAACTAGCCCCCCCTCCTTCAAAGGATGACCCTCCCCATAAGAAAAGTGAAACTCCACCACCTGTGCAGGGAGAAGACAAACAAAAGCAGGCACAACCAACATCACCACTCTCACTAGCCTCTTCCCCAAAGCAACATCCGCTCTCAAGTCCTTCTGATGATCCCAAGCTTTCTCAGACCCCTTTGAGCTCAGCCTCCAGAAGAGAACGGAAGCAGCAGACCAGTCCTTCATCCACATCTTTGCATGCTGCTCCATCTTCCCCACCAGCACAGTCCCAGCACTCCTTGCAGCAGCAAAACCAAATGCCAGCAAAACGGGAAGGCCTTGCAAAGTCCCAGACTAGTGAGCCCAAGAAGAAGTCTCAGCAACAAAGTCATTCCAGCTCTGTAACAGACACAGGTAAGAAAGAGCCAAGAGATGCACTGTGTTTATGATTTACTGTACGCTTGCACATAAAGAAATGAATAGTATTTTTGAAAAATTAGTTACAAATTATGTTTATTTACATGAGATGAGGACTCCAGTCATATCAATGTTCTAGAAAAAGCTGCTTTGTTCTAAATGTTGAAATCACATGACCAGCTGAATACTACTCTATATCTAAAACATCTAGGTAATACCCCTGTTATCAGAGCTTTTGAGCAATAAATTAATCATATGCCTTTGAATAGGGCATTTCTACAATTATATTGGTAACTGAAAACTTTTGCTTGATGCTGCATGTCAAGTCAAAGGCCTCTATCGTACTAGACAACGGAAACAACCCAAAATTACTAGTCAATAATTTTTTGTCATACCTGTTGTTTTAGCATCTGAAGCAAAACTAAAGAAACAGACCACTCGACGTGTGCAACCACCCAAGCCTAAACCAAAGGAGAAGGTAAACAGATCTTCCAGGCAGTTTTGTATTATTTTTAGCAATAAAAATGGTTATAAATACAACATTTGTCTCACCGCCTCCCTCTTTGCATGGTGGTGGTTTACAGGAGAAACAAATACCCACCAAACCTGACATTAGTACTTTAAACTCCTGGAGCACTCCCTCGACTGGGGGCACCACCAAGCAGAAAGCACCCTGCGATGGAGTGCATCGAATCAGAGTAGATTTCAAGGAGGACTTTGACATTGAGAATGTGTGGGAGATGGGTGGGCTCAGCATTCTCACCTCCGTGCCAATCACCCCACGGGTGGTGTGCTTTCTTTGTGCCAGCAGCGGTAATGTAGAGGTAGGCTTTGCAATCTCTCATTTTTAGTGTTTGGAGATTTAGATATAGCACAGGCAGCAAGTGATGGGAATGTGTGCTAATGGCTAGTTGGTGTCAGTTTGTTTTCTGTCAGGTGTGCTGTGAACCCTTCCACCTCTTTTGCTTGGGAGAGACCGAGCGCCCCCATGAGGAACAGTGGGAAAACTGGTGTTGTCGCCGATGTCGCTTTTGCCATGTCTGTGGCCGGAAATATCAGAAAACCAAAGTAAAACTTTTCATTCCGTTTCGTTTGTGTCAGTATTTACATCAGAGTCTATATTCCAGAACTGGCTAAATATGTATACAAATTTTACTCTTGCTGAAAAAGTGAGACTTCCCGTGAAATCACTAAAGGAATGTTACTATGTAACACAATGGCAAGTATGTTTCATATTTCAAAGCTAAAGACCGTCTTAGACACTTTGATTTAGTGTTACAGAGAAGCTCTAAACAAGAGAATCATACTGTAGACTGCTTCCAACAAAAGCAGCACTGAATTTGAAGGAACACAATTTTGGAATTTGGGGAGGAAGACATCAAACCTCCTGACTGAAGGGAAAAATACATTTGAATGCAACAATAACTTATAGTGTCACAGATTTTAAATAAATTTTAAATTTTTGTTATGATGTCGTAAGGTGTGTAGGATGTGATGCATTTTTGTACGGCATCGTAAAAGATCAATGGAAAAAAAAACTTCATAATCAGAGCATGCGTCAGCTTTTACTTTTCCCTTCTCAAATTTTGTGGCTAAATTTTTAACAACATCCTGAAGAATGTTCCCGTTTGGTATGTGCTGGTGAAAAATACCTCCCTTATGAAATCAAAAACATGGGAGTGCTCTGGAATTATAATTTTCTTTTTGTGCACTTTATTACTATATCAAAAGGAAAAAATAACTAGAAATCCTGGCCCTTAAAGTTTATTTCTCTCTAATAATTCCAGATGCTCTCAAAAACATCAGAAATAGCAAATGATGACTGCCTAAAGCCCCTTTCACACATGCAGTGACATTATCGCTTGATTTCGCTGATCCCCATACTGCACATCTAGCCATATCTTTTGAAATTCTGATCACAGATGAGTCATATTGCTGGTGACACCAAGATATCATTCTAATTGACCCTTAAACTCTGCCCCCCTTGGTTACTGCTGCTTGCTGTTACAAGCTTTGCAGAACTTCCCATAGGAATGAATGGGAGATTGACGTGAACAGCGCGGTTTTTGGCAAAAAAAATAAAAAATTGAATTAATCATATTCTTACGTGGGCTGACATTTTTTGTAAAGAATATTGTTATTGCACAGTAATTTGAAGAATGTGAATCAAAATATAAGGCAAACGATTATCACAGTTTTTTGAAAAGAGAAAAGTGTAATTTGTTGACGATTACACACCTTATAACAATAGTGTAAGTGAACAGAACTGCTTATAACGTCTCATAATACAACACTATGATGCTGTAAATTCTTTATTTACTATCACTTTTACTAAGACCTAAATCAATTCATATATTAATTAACGTTAGGTTACTAGCTTTATTTAACTTGGTGCAAATGTAGATGTACTTGCTGATGTAATACATGTTCATATGGGGGCTGACATGGTTTAATCCATAGCATACTCTTCTCAAGATTTGATTTAAAGATTTTTTTAAAAGAAAGACAACATATACCTTGTGTCACTTTTACAAATGACCCAGCAACAATGTTTTGGTATCATTTTTGGATAATTTATATAAAATTTAGCTTAAAGCTACTCAAACACACATTACACACATAGACTTTTGTCAGAGATATGGCGTACTGCAACATTTGCTAATTGGTCTGAAACTGTTTGTCAATTTAACAAGAAATTGTATTTTCTTCTCACTAAAATTTAACATTCTGCAGGGTAGATTGTTTTTATATCAACTTTATCAGTGCTCATTGCATTATATTATTAACAAGATGAACAATCTATCAATGTATGAACAAACTCACTCAGACTGCAAACAATTTATTTTCCACATATCATTTCTTAAAAATTAGATCCATGTATGTGGTTATAGAAAAATCATACAGAACAGTGAAATCATAAGAAACTTAAACTAGACACTAGACACCTTTTTCTCACAGGAGACGGATAACATGAGCCCCACTGATCTTCAATCTTATTGGTAGTTTCTGCAGAAAGTTCTTTCTATTTTGCACAGTTACACTTTTTTAAAACTTTATGAAAGTTGTTGGACGCCCACATATAGTATGTTACCAGGTCTCATTGGAAACGGATAGATCATGTCACTGCATGTGTTAATGGGATTTAAATGTGAGAGAATCATCTTGTGTGGAATAAAAATTTAACATTTTATTCTTACTATAATGCAGCAGCTACTGGAGTGTAATACATGCCGAAACAGCTATCACCCTGAGTGCCTGGGACCCAACCACCCTACCAGACCCACCAAGAAGAAAAGAGTCTGGGTATACACACACACACACACACTCATGTCTGTAACATCTGTGGTAATTTTGCATTTGCTCAAATATTTTTCCTGCGTCCTCAGATTTGCACCAAATGTGTGCGCTGTAAGAGTTGTGGAGCCACCAAACCAGGGAAGGCCTGGGATGCCCAGTGGTCACATGATTTCTCTTTGTGTCATGACTGTGCCAAACTCATTGCTAAAGGTTAGTACTGACCAACCTTTTTTTGTGAGTGTGTTCCAAAATGAACTGTACGTGTTATCAATCATTTTTGTCTCTCAGGAAAATTCTGCTCACTCTGTAATAAGTGCTGTGATGATGATGACTTTGATAGCAAAATGAAGTGTGGGAAGTGTGAGCGCTGGGTGCATGCCAAATGTGAAAGTTTAACAGGTGAGTTAACTACATGACAGTTGTGTACCTCACTATTCAACTCTAACTCTTTGATCATTGTTAATTGGGGTCTTTGGAGACAGAATGTTAATGCTCAAACTCAATCTTTACCTTTATTTAGATGATATGTATGAGCTCTTGTTGAACCTGCCTGAGAACGTGGCCTACACCTGCATAAACTGCACTGAGCGCCATCCTGCTGAGTGGCGCACTGTCTTGGAGAAGGAAATTGAGAAGTCCATGCGCCAAGTTCTCACTGCCCTGCTCAACTCCCGCACATCCACTCACCTGCTTCGCTACAGACAAGTGAGCTGCCATCTCTGAAGGAAACAGAACTTCTCACTAGTTTTTTCTCTGAATATCTTATTGTCTGTATTATTTTCATTGTCTCAGGCAGTTATGAAGCCTCCTGAGCTGAATCCAGAGACTGAAGAGAGCCTTCCCTCACGCCGGTCCCCAGAGGGCCCTGACCCTCCTGTGCTGACCGAGGTCTTGCCGCCAAATGATTCACCACTTGATTTAGAGTCTGTGGAGAAGAAAATGGATTCTGGACGATATAAATCTGTTGTAAGAGTTTTTGAGTACCTCCTTTTCAATGCATAAATGCGGTAAAGTAAAAAGGTAGCTTTTATGTCTGTGTTCATCTTTGAAAGATTACTTACTACCTTTTTGAGCTTCGGATAGAGAGGACTCTAATGCAGCCGTGTACAGATGCAGGTCACATACATTGTGAGAGTCAGGTGTCATTTTCTTCTCTTTTTCAGCTTGAGTTCAGCGATGACATTGTGAAAATCATCCAGACAGCCATTAATTCAGATGGAGGTCAACTAGAGAGCAGGAAGGCCAACAGCATGATCAAGTCCTACTTTATTCGGGTGAGATAAAACTAGTGGACACTGAATTCTGACAATGGAATCTTGCAGTCCTACATTATTGTTGCTAATGGCACAGTCGCTGTTATTTGTTACAGCAAATGGAGCGGATTTTTCCATGGTTCAAAGTGAAGGAGTCCAAATTCTGGGAGACGCACAAAGTCTCTCCCAAGTGAGTCTTTCCCCTGTGAACCTGTTTTTTAGCGCTAAACAATGTAAATTGTGAGCCATTGTGTATAACCGTCTAAAAATGCTCATGATTATATGATGGATGTTAAGATTTTCACTGAAAAATTAATTGCATTTCGTTTTGTCTCACCAAAATCTATCGTATGCATTTAGAAGACTTAGAACATGACACACTGGGCACGTGGGCTTCTTTTATGATACTTAAGGGTTTTTTTCTGAGCTTTAAAGTGAAGCATGAATCACTGCCATTAGATTGAAAAGACCCACAATATTCATTAAAACATTTTCTTTTGTGTTCCGCATAAGAAAGTAAGTCATACAGGTTTGGAATGACATGAGGGTGAGTAAATTATGGCAGAATTTTCATTTTTGGGGGAACTATTCCTTTAATATTCAGTACACAAAACAAACTGAGATTTTCAAGATTTACATTTTTGGGAGGCAAATTAAGTTCTGAGCAAAAAATATCACCTCTCTGTATGTAGCCTGTATGGTCTAATTCCACTGTTTGAGGTTGGCTGGCAGTGTCACATTTCACTTGACAAGTCTTGCGGTTGGCCTTGGTTTGCTTGTTTGTAGAGTTTATTTGTTGCCATGAATTATTAAAAGCAGTGCAAGTTTTTGTTTTGTGTGTGCCTGACATTGAATAATCTCTCTATATAGGAATAGCTTACCCAAAACTGAAAATTCTGTTTCAAACTTTTTTTGTTCCATTGAAGACGAGACATTTTGAACAATGTTTTCACTGCTCTTTTCTATACAACATTAGTTAATCGTGACCTCCGCTGACAAGTTCCAAAAAGATTTTTTTTAAAAAGCCACCAAAAAAGTAGTAAAAATTACTCTTGTACTATATAATTCTTCTGAAGTGATACGATAGCTTTGTGTGAGTAACAGACCGAACTATACATTGTTTTTCACTAATAATCAGCTCCTTTGCAATAGCTCATAAAAGAGGATACTCTTCATTGTTACTATCACTATTTCCTTTTAATGTCTTTTATTTTTGCATTTGGTGATTCAGTCACTATTTGATCTGTATTTAATAAAAATACTTTTTTCCCCTAAATTGTTTTTAACCTTAATAAACCAAAGTAGATAACTTTGTCTTTATCCATATGTTGGTTAATCAGAGACTGATGTTATACGTACATCTAAGACATGGTTAACATAGGCAGTGTTTTGTCTCTGTCCCTTTACAGTAGTGGACTACTTCCCAATGCTGTCCTGCCCCCTTCTTTGGATCACAACTATGCCCAGTGGCAGGAGAGGGAGGAGATAGCTAGGGCTGAGCAGCCTCAGCTCATGAAAAATATCATCCCTGCTCCCCAGCCTAAAGCTTCTGGAGAGCTTGACACTCCGATGGCCCCCACACCACCACCACCACCTCCACCACCCATGCAAATCCATGGTGAGAATTTCACTTAAAGCATAAATAGCATGTAGCCAATAGAAAATGTTATGTTGTTTTAGTGGAGTAAAGTATAAAAAAAAAAAGAAAAAAAAATGTTTGGTGTAAAATAAATTTGTAATAAGATAAAATAATGTTTCAGTCCAAACAGAGTTGTGATTGTTAGAGCTTATATAGAGAACAGGATTTTGTCTGTTGTGTTCAGACCTAAGTCATGAAGACAGCCCCGAACTCCCCCCTCCTCCTGGTATCAGTGACAACAGACAGTGTGTACTTTGTCTAAATTATGGAGATGAAAATAAAAATGTGAGTAATCATCCACCCAAAATTTTTTATTACAAAATACAGATGTGGTTTTACTATTTTTCATGTCCACTTATGAGGTGTTGCTACACTGTATATAATTTTTTTTAGGACTGTGGGAGACTGCTTTATATTGGCCAGAATGAGTGGACTCATGTGAATTGTGCACTTTGGTCAGCAGAGGTGTTCGAGGATGTCGACGGTTCTCTGAAAAATGTACATGTGGCAGTCACCCGAGGAAAACAGCTGGTATACATTCTAAGCCAAATGCCATGTGTCATGTTTGCTCTTTTAATTCTAGTGCTATAATATAAAATGTATGTTATTCCTTGTTAATGAAATGCCTGATAAAGAGACTATAGGCAACTAGCCCCAACACACACACACACCAAAATTATTGTATGATGCTTTTTCTCAGCGATGTGAGAATTGTCACAAACCTGGAGCCACAGTGAGTTGCTGCCTGACTTCCTGTGCCCGCAGCTACCACTTCATGTGTGCACGTCAGCAGCAGTGTGCCTTTCTAGAGGACAAGAAGGTTTACTGTCAGCATCATAGAGATCTGATAAAGGGCGAGGTAGGGACATGTCCTAGTGTTTGTAAGCAAGTAATGCACTAATGATTTTGTTTGTGATGTAGAGTATTGGATTTATTATACATTATAAAATGTGTTTTTATAGGTAGTGCCGGATTCAGGCTTTGAAGTGACTCGGAGGATCCTTGTGGACTTCAGTCTGAGGGAATCAGTGGGAATCAGTCTGAGAAGGAAGTTTCTTAATGGTCTAGAACCAGACAAGATCCACATGATGATAGGTCTGTATTTCTTTGCAGGGTGCTTGCAGTTGATAAATTATGAAAAAACATAACATCAAACGAAACCCTTTTTGTTTTTCTGTGCAGGGTCTATGACCATCGATTGTCTTGGCATGATAACGGAGCTGTCAGATTGTGAGAGGAAGCTATTTCCTGTGGAATATCAGTAAGTTTAAGAAATAAAGTGTTGAATTTTAGTAAATAGATCAAGTGTTTTTTCATTTCATGCATTTTTCTGTTTATCCAGATGCTCGAGGGTCTACTGGAGTACTCTAGATGCCCGTAAGCGCTGTGTCTATAAATGTAGAATTCTGGTATGCCGTCCCTCTGTGACAGAAACTATAAATAATTGCACACAAGAGAACAACTGCACAATTGCTCATAGTCCTCCACCTGTTTCAGGTAAGATGTAGTTGTCAATTGGTATCTTACCCGTTTAAAAAATAAAATAAAAAATGTGTTGAAGATTTGATCATTTTGTAACATTTCAGCTGAAGTGGACACTGCTTTGCCTGGCCTCACAGATTCCATTAAACCCAAGAATGTGCCTTTCACACCAAAACCAAGGGTTTATTTCAGGAACAGACACCCCAGCTACCCACCATGTCATCATTCTCCCTCTAACAGACCACTTCCCTCCCCGGGTACCATTTACATATGTTTTCTATTGCTTTATCCCCCTAAAACAAATATATTTTGAAAGCTTTTGTGAACATTCTTTTTTTCCATTTTGTTTTTACCATTTAGATGGTTTTAGCAGTTCCACCCATGAAATTGTGACTGTTGGGGACCTTCTACTGAGCTCCAGTCTACGAAGCATCGGATCTCATAGGCACAGCACTTCCTCTGTGTACCCTCATCCACCTAAGCAAAAGATTTCCTCCTCTCAACAGGGAGGCACAGTATCCAGTAAGACAAGCAATCTGCCTATGCCCTTTCTATCCACAGCCTCCAAGGAACCATTAGCCAGAGACACAATAGCGGGAAGAGCACCATCTGGAGACAGATCCCACAGTCGAGAGGCAAATACAGTAAACAGTGGGGCACAAAGTCGGCTCAGTTTTGGTTTCAAGGAAAGAATGGATGATAGTAGACAAGTAACCAAAAAGCAGTCTGAGGGTGAAAGTTTGAAATCATTGCAACCAGCTAGGTTAAGTCAGGTGTCACCACCTCTCGGTACTGCAGTTTTGACAGGACATCAGAGAGGAAGGTGCAGTCTGAAAACTGAGAAAGGGAAGCAAACCACAAAAGATACTGACCTACCAGCCGGAGTCACTTTTACATCTAGTCATCCACCTGCCACTCTTCCAAAAGACAAAAGTAATCTAGTCAAGGAGGGAAATGTGACATCAGTGCCTGCATCAAAAGAAACCGGAAAGACTGGGTCTCCTCAACGGATTTACAGCAAAAGTGGAGGTAGGAAGTCCCATGACTATGTGTCTGGCCTAGCTACAGCAGTGGCTATGAAGCCACTCTGGTCATCTGGTGCCAAGGTGGGTGAAGAAGATATAAAGCGTGGCTTCCAGGCAAGTCCTGCCAACATTTCTAGTCATGGAACCTCTAGCACCAAAGAAAAACAGTCCAAAGTGAAAATGAATGTGAACAGGGATGTTTCAAAAGAGAGAAAAGAGACTACTCAAAACAGAATCCCAGTTTTCAACAGCAACTCAAAAGGCAGTAATGTCAAAACACAAAGTCAAGGTCCATCTGCACACAACAGTTGCAATAAAGACACAGCACTGAGCAGTAATGCAGTTCCTGGCTCGGTAGAAGTTAATAAATTTGATCAGAAGGAAGGGGAGAAGGCATTAAAGTTCAAAGAGAGATTTAGCTTAGAGAAAAAGCATAGTTCAGCAGTGGAGACAATTCACCCGAAAGCAGGGGCAGAGAGAGGTGTTAGACCACCACAGCTACAGCCTAAATCAAGTAAGGAAGTTACTACAGTTGAGAAGAAATGTGCTGAGAGGTTGCCTCTAATTTCTCAGAAAATGGACCCTAATGGGACCAAAGTTGTCAGCGTAACCCCCAACACAAACACATTTTCTTCCATTACTACTGGCACCCAGGGCCCACAAAGAAGGTCTTCTCGGGCAGTGGTTTTCTCCCCATCTGCAAGCTCTGAAAGCTCTGAGTCAGACAGCCACATGCACCCCGATGATTCTGAGGAGCACCTAAAAAACCACCAGTGTGCTGATGATGGGGAGGACCACAACTTGGAGGATGAAGGCAGTGTTGATAAACACCATGAGGATGACAGTGACGGTTCAGCAGGTTCGGCAAAGCGCCGATATCCAAGGCGGAGTGCCCGTGCTCGATCTAACATGTTCTTTGGACTAACCCCTTTCTACGGTGTGCAATCATATGGTGAGGAAGACATACCCTTCTACAGCAGTGGGGAAATCTCCATGAAGAAACGGACAGGGAGCAGCAAGCGCGCCGCTGAAGGACAAGTAGATGGGGCAGATGATATGAGCACATCTTCCTCCGCAGACAGTGGAGAGGATGAAGAGGGAGGAATTGGTTCAAATAAGGATGCGTATTATTACAACTTCACACGCACTATCATAAACCCAAACTCTAGTCTTCCACCTATTGCGGGTATTGATCAGTGTTTAGGAAGAGGGTCACATATCCACAGGTTCTTAATAGATCAGGCAAAGGAGCAGGAAGATGAGAGTGATGAGGTGTCAACTGCAACCAAGAATTTGGAACTCCAACAGATTGGTCAGCTGGATGGTATTGATGATGGGTCTGAGAGTGACGCCAGTATAAGCACCAGCAGCACAACCACTGCTACAACTTCATCCACACACAAAAGATCTACCAAGAGGAGGGGCAGAGAAAGTCGGACAGAAAAATTAAACATTGACTCAGGGAAAGAGGCAGAGAATACCACAAGTGGAAGGGGAGGAGGCTGTAACAGTCAAAACACTCGTAAAAACCAGAAAGATAATCTTCCATTAGGGAGTGTGAAAACACAGGGACAACATCCTCTTGAAACTCAGTTGACACTAACCACAGATCTCCTGAAGTCTGACTCCGATAACAACAATAGTGATGACTGTGGTAACATCCTACCCTCTGATATTATGGAGTTTGTGCTGAATACCCCCTCTATGCAGGCTTTAGGACAGCAGACCGAAGCTCCCTCTACGGAACCTTTCTCTTTAGGTGAGAGTTATGGGGTGGATGTTAACCAAAGAAAGGACATGCTTTTTGAAGATTTCACTCAGCCACTGGCCAGTGCTGAACCTGTAGAGAGTGGGGTCAGCACCTCAATTGCTGTAGAAGAGTCATATGGTCTTCCTCTTGAGCTGCCCTCCGACCTCTCTGTGCTAACAACTCGAAGTCCCACAGTAAATAACCAAAACCATGGCTCACTCATTTCTGAGCCTTCAGAGCGTACCATGCTGGCTATGGACACAGAGGAATCAGTTAAAGAAAAAAGTGAGAAGAAACAGAGAACAGGGTCCACTGCATCCAGTAAAAGCCCACAGGACTGTTGCAGAGACTCACAGGTTGCAGAAGGTCATATGACTCCAGAACATTTCATTCCTTCAGGCATTGATGGTGACCATATCACTAGTCCAGGAGTAGTACCTGTGGGAGAGACAGGGAACCAAGATCTGACAAGAACTACTAGCACACCGGGTCTGCCCAGCTCACCCACCCTGCCCCTCCAGAGTCAGAAGTTCATCCCTGCTGCCACCGTTAGCTCGAGTCCCTCTCCGATTGCAAGCTCTGCTGTTCAAACGACAACCTCTCAATTGAAGTCTGGCCCAGAGAAACTGATAGTGCTAAACCAGCATCTGCAGCCACTCTATGTATTGCAGACCCTTCCCAATGGTGTAACTCAAAAGATCCAAATTGCGCCATCTGTTAGTGGAACAGGTGTCATAAACACTAGTGCCCCTGTTTTGACAGGCATCAGTGCTGGCATCTCCACCTCTCAGTCCATTTTTCCTGCTGGTGGCAAAGGTTTAGTGCCTGTATCTCATCACCCACAAATCCATGCCTTCACTAGCAACACTCAGACAGGTTTCCAACCAGTTATTCCTAGCACCACATCAGGCCTCCTTATCGGAGTCCCCTCCCATGATCCCCAGATTGGCATGACTGAGGCAGGACATAGGCATGATCATTCCCCTAGTGTTGCTATGGTATCTAGTGCCTCTTCCATCACCCCAAGTCCAACTATGCTACCCACTGGGCATGGCAAGAAACGGCCCATTTCTCGTCTTCAATCCCATAAAAGCAAGAAACCAGCTCGTACAAAGAACCAACCCACACTTGCTCCTTCAGATGTTGGGCCCAATATGACCCTCATAAACCTCTCACCTTCACAGATTGCTGCAGGAATCCCTGCACAGACAAGCCTGATGGAGCTAGGAACAATAACCACGACTTCCACATCTCATCGCAAAATTCCCAACATCATAAAACGGCCGAAACAAGGGGTAATGTACATCGAACCTACTCTTCTACCACAACCTATGCCCATTTCAACCACAGCTCAGCCTGGAATTTTGGGACATGATTCCTCAACTCACCTACTGCCATGCACTGTGTCAGGGCTCAGCCCAAACCAGTCTGTTTTGAATGTGGTGTCGGTGCCATCCAGTGCACCAGGAAACTTTTTGGGAGCAAGCTCTATATCACTGAGTGCCCCAAGCCTCATTAACTCTACTGAGATCACAGGACCTATAAGCAACCTTCTTATCAAAGCCAACACTCACAACCTGGGCCTTCCAGAGCAACAGATGGTTCTTCATTCAGGAACACCCATGATGTCTCCGCTAAATAATCCTGCACAGACATCCATCACCAGTAGCATCTGTGTTTTTCCTCCAAACCAAAGCATAAGCATGTCTGTCAACCAGCAGGTGGAGAAAGAGTGCAGTGTTCATCTCCAGCACACAGTCAGTCGTGTCTTGGCAGATAAAACCTTTGACCCAAATGCAAATTTGAGTGGTCAAGTGGCTTTTGCCCCTAATCCCATAGCTTCAGACCTGAATAAAGGCCATGTGGTTGGAGTATTCACTCAGAGCTCAAGAACATCTCCCATCTCTCGACCACCACATCAGCAGCAACCCTTGAAAACAACTGCTGGAGCAAACTCCACAGCTGTTGGTAAAGGAAAACAAAAGACCAAAAGGCCTCGGGGGAGCCCAGATAAGACCAGTGGAAAAAAGCATAAGGGGCATCATTCAGATACACCAACTGTTGATGCCTCTGCAATACAAATCTTCACAGGGTAAGAGCCTGACATTTTATAATGCATTTTGATTTATTTGGCTGGTCAAAGACAAGTGTTAAAATATATATTTAAAAAATGTTTACTTGTAGGGACCAAGAACTTTCATCACCTGAGCCAGTGGATACAGGACAGTCTAATGAAACGGGTTCAAAAAAGAGGTACGCAATTATAAATATGAATCTCAATTTTAATTTGACTTCATTTTGTCTGATAAGTTTACTCTATCTATTTGTATGGTTCTTTACAGTGATTCTGCCACTATGAGAGCTGAGTCCTCTGCTCTTAAACTTAAGACCATACACATTCATGATGAGAAACCAAAGGCTGCAGGTGGGTGAAAAACAGATTTACTCTTGCATTTATAATGTTTCTTTCTCAAAAATATAACTGTCTGTGAGAATGGATGAAGTTGATTTCCACATTGTTGCAGGACTGCCTGTTAAGGCTGATGGGAAAAGATCTAAAGCATTCTCAGTGGAAACACCTGATCATGGAAGAGACTCTTCTCTAGACTACAAGAAAGGTCTCATATTTGAAATCTGCAGTGATGATGGATTTCAGATTCGATGTGAAAGTATTGAGGGTATGTGAGATCTTAGTTATGATGTATAATGCTGATTTATTAACACTGGTATGAAGTATGGGTTTATTTTGTTAGATAAATTTAAATAGGCCTTTACAAAGTCAGCAGTACTTTTCACTGTTATTTATAAATAACAGTGAAAAGTCAGTTAAAAATGATAAGAGTGCCTCTTTGATTTTATGAGATTATAGATTTTTAATAAGCTCTATCAGACCAGTTCAGTCAGTAATTTCCTGCTGCAAATTCCTCTTCCTTTTCAGAGGCCTGGAAGTCCCTGACAGATAAGGTGCAAGAAGCTCGGTCGAATGCAAGACTTAAGGCACTTTCATTTGATGGTGAGAACATTCTTCAACATCCCATTCAGAATGTTCTTTCAGTATACCTGAAATTGACATGTCAATTGTTTTTACTGATCAAATACATTTTTGAAATCTCATATTGTATATTCTACCTTGTTTTTCTTTCAGGAGTGAATGGGTTGAAGATGCTGGGTGTTGTTCATGATGCTGTAGTCTTTCTGCTAGAGCAGCTATACGGAGCCAGGTATTGCCGAAACTATAGATTCCGCTTCCACAAACCTGAGGAGCCAGATGACCCTCCAATCAACCCTCATGGATCTGCCCGTGCTGAGGTGTACCACAGGTATCTCTCAGGGCTGGATGACCTGTGTTCATTTTTTTAGATCTATGGATATTCTAAACCTTTCCACAATGAAGTTGATAATTGAAACCGCAAAAAAATGGTCATTAGAAATGGGATGTTGAATATCTTAGAAACCTATGCATAGCATTTTATTGAATATACTCTCATCTGATTGTTGTAAATTAATTTCCATTGAAGGAGGTCAGTTCTGGACATGTTTAATTTCCTTGCATCCAAACACCGTCAGCCACCTGAATATAACCCTCAGGAGGAAAATGAGGAGGTGATGCAGCTAAAGTCTGCTCGGTAAGTCACCCTACAGACCCTTTATTATCCTCCTCTCATTTATGGAGCAAATAATCACAACATTTGTTGTTTTTTGGTTTTACCCTCCATCTTACAGAAGGGCCACCAGCATGGACCTGCCACTACCTGTAAGGTTCAGGCACTTAAAGACAACATCCAGGAAGGCTGTAGGTGTCTACAGGTATGCAAGCGTTATATTTAAACCATAAATGTTTGTGATCTAGTCCAAAAAAATTGCCAATATACCACCTTTGTTGCATACCATCTTAGACAACCATGTATCGTTCACAGATCAGCCATACATGGCAGAGGCCTGTTCTGCAGAAAGAATATTGACGCTGGAGAAATGGTGATAGAATATTCCGGCAATGTAATTCGCTCTGTTCTCACTGACAAGCAGGAGAAGTACTATGATGGCAAGGTAGAAACCGAATACATCTGCATCATACACCTAATGGCCACACAATGGCCTATCAATGCAGTTTATTTGAACATTGACCTCCAACAGTGTTCATGCATTTTCATCTTTTTTCTTAGGCAATTGGCTGCTACATGTTTCGTATCGATGACTACGAGGTGGTGGATGCCACCATGCATGGAAATGCAGCCCGTTTCATTAACCACTCCTGTGAGCCCAACTGTTACTCCCGCGTGGTCAACGTTGACAGTCAGAAGCACATTGTCATTTTCGCCCTGCGCAAAATCAGTAGAGGCGAGGAGCTCACATACGATTACAAGTTCCCTATTGAGGAACCAGGCAATAAGCTGCCTTGCAACTGTGGAGCAAAGAAGTGTCGCAAGTTCCTCAATTAAATCACAAGCTAAGACCAGTTGTGAAATGCTATCAAGAGTGGATACTTTCAAGGAAAGAGACATTTTAAATGTTTTTTGTTTTTTAATTGAAGCAGGCTCAGGTTATGAGAGGGTTTATGGTATTGTGCCTCCTAAGATTTGTTTGATTTAAAAAAAAAAAAATGTAATTGACAGATTAATTATGGAAAGGATGGCCCTTATTTCCTCTATCAATGCCCAATTTAAGAGATTAGTAACTTTTGTATATTATCTTTTATTTGTTTTTCTTTTGTTCTGTTTTAAGAAGGATATTGTGAACAATTTAACAATTTTAATATTTAGAGTCTGGCCTGCCCTTACTTAAGGAGTGTGACAAATTACTGAAGAATTGCCACATCGTACCATTTTACACCAAAGTGCAATTTTGGAAGGGAAAGATTGAATACTTTTATTTTGATGAACTGCAATCAAAACATAACTTTTTTTAAGCCTGACCTGTTTAGACATCTCTCTCTTTTTGAATGTACATTTAAAACCTTTATGGTGGTCCTTGCCAAGCTGGACCTGATTCTCTAAATGGAAGGCATTGTAAATATAATTTCAGAGATAATGGTGAGGGAAACACTAGGGGGAGCAGTGTTCCCAGGAATAGATCACATGGAGAAATGAGTATACTTATACTGTGTTTGAAGAATAGGCTAGCAAAGGGATTGTGGCCTTTAGGGGCTGGCTGGGCAGAGATCCTGGTGGACTGACAGCCAGTGGACCAGAGCAATTTCTGAAGTCTGGGGGGATTACTTGTTTTTATTTACTATCCATTTTTATTGCAATTCAGATGGAAAGTAGCTAAATCTTGTATTGAAAATTAATTATAATTTGCATGTTTTTTAAGGCATATTATGAAAGCTAATAGGATTAAATTGTTCTTGGCCAAATGCTATAACCAGTTTATTTATTGTGTCTCTGCGGTAGGGAGTTTATTTCTCCCCAAGCCGTAGTTATCTACACAATACCTGTTTATTTTAGGCAATTTGAAACTTGACAATTTTTTTTTTCTCTCTCTTGTGTCATTGACAATGGAATATAATTTTTTTTAATATGTAAATAAAATGTATATTTTTCTATACAAAGGACTAAAAAAAAGCACTCATTGGTGAATAGCACTTAACAATGGAATTTATATTTTTAATAAAACATATTTATTTTATCAGCATTTTTGTAGGAAATAGAGATTTACAACACTAATGCTTTGTCAGACATTTTTATAGCACTGTCTTCAAATATTTTTGTCTTTTTTGTTAGAATTATTATTTTGTATTTTTTTTAGTAGGCTGAATGTTTCTTTCTATTCCAAAGACTGAAGCAGTAACTGTTCCCACAGAGTGCGGTCCACCAGTGGCTCTCATTGCCAACCCAAGTCAAGCATGGACATTTCAAACATTTCAGAAAAGAGTGTAGGTTTAGTGAGCTATGAAGCATTTGAGGAAGTGCAGATCTTTATGAATTGACTCCCTCCTTTGTGCCAGCCTTAAAATCACATTCAGGAAGGCCCGACTTCCCCTAAAATGCCCTCTTGTGATTTGTAAACTTCAGCGGATCTTCTCTGAAAGGGAAAAAGTGTGAAAGATGTATAAAATTGTTCTCTACTCTATCGAGCAACTGAAAAGTCCTAAAGTTTATTCCATATATTTTGTTATATCAAAATATTTTCGTAAAGATTGGTGAAATGCAAGGAATTCGCCATGGAGGCTATCCCATATAAATCTACTTTTAAAGCACTATATATATGGAGGAATGGAGGGCAGGGGCTTGGTCTTGTACACTGAAGATCAGTCTTCTTCCCAGTCTTCTTCAACACATGTTGCCTTGACACTGCATGGACGCTTCAGCTAGCCATTCAGTCAGTGCACATTATGTGCTCGTATCATCTCACTCCTTTCTCTTTTAAATGTAGACCCCACCTCCTTACACTCATCCCCATCTGTGCCCTTTTCAGGGCCGAAGCGGTGTTTGACCCCAATTCACCGAAACAGTTGTGATTTTATTATTTTGTGGATGTTCTATGGATTGTTCTTCCATGGTCCTTCCCCCTTTCAAATCAAATGTCTGTGCCTTCTCAGTCAATTTTTTTATGTTTATGGGTATACAGTCCACTTGTAATTTGACCCTATTGTTTTATTTTTTTAATGTAAAGCTATGATGCTTTTTAAAGGGATGTGGATGGGTATTGCAGAATACCTTGGGATCTGCACATGCCTCTTGACAAAGCTGCTTTGTGAAACTGTGGCTTCCTTAGAAAGCCCCCATCAAGGCCAGTTCCTTTTTGTTTCATTGCCTTGTAATTTTAACTCTAATACAAATGTAGAATTTTTTTTTTTTTTATTGGCCACTTCAGATCCCTCCAGTTCTCACTGTGCCTAGGCTGCAATAATTCAATATTTCCCAGCATTTCACTGTTGACTATGGCACTGAAGATCAGTAGAGTTCTGTACGTTGCCTCTGAGTTTTTGGCTGCTGTATTAACGCCTCGTTTTTGCATACGTTGTACTCAACAGTTTGTTATGGAATTGCAGTTTAGCCATCTTTTTCAGGGATACTCGGAGTTGGGGGGGTGGGGGTTCTGCCCGACTTTCCTCTCGATCTGGCACCCCTGTTGAACAGGGACGTGTTGAACTCTGCAGCTTGGCCTTTGTTGAATGTATATTTGAATTTGTAATTTGTATGATTTTATTCTTTTTAATCGTTTTGTTTCAACACGAAAGGCTGGGAAGATACGGGACAGCTTTGCAGGGTTATACAGAAGCTATTGCTCAGTCTAACAAAATAAGATTTTTATTTTATTAGTAATATATTTTTTTTTTGGTAATGCAGTTACTTTTCCTAAGGGCTTTGTAATAGACTCCTTCACAGACATTAACACAACTTTAGATGCTCCATAAACTGGGGTAACAGTACTTGGACAGTGTTTCAGAAACAGACATGCTCCGTTGTTTCCTGGACTTTACTCTCTTCCACACCACACAAGTGGTACCACACCATCTCCTGTAATTCTGTTCTACAGTATATACAATATACATAGATATACATATATATAAGCTACACGTGTATGAATAGTAACTTGTAATTCAATATCTACACAATATATGGAATGGGCAGACAAACCTAGTTACAGTAGCAAACAGCAACTTCATAATGGTTAATTACATTGTTCAGTGTATAATCTATAATGGTTTTGTGTTACAGATAAAGTTTAGAGTAACTAATGTGCAACATTTTTAATATCAAGATCAAGAACCAGTTTTCCTGTGCCTGTGTATGTTCCCTCAAAAGAGCATTGCAGTTTTTTTTTTTTTTTTTTTTTTGGAATGAGCGGTATTTATATTATGAAAAAAGTTCATGTAAATGTGGTTGTAAACTTTTAGAGCTTTGATATTTTGTTTGCTTTTTGATGGTGTAGTCGGCTTTATTTTTACTCTTTGTACATTTTTAATAGTTTGTGGACAAAAATTGTCCTTGCCTAAACCCAGCCATGTCACCTATACCTCTGTCTACTATTAGAACTTAAGTTGTACTTTTCTTATGTGATGTTCTGTAATAAGTAATGGTAACCATTCTATTTATTTATTCCTGCAAACTTTGAAACCTCTCTAGATGTACACTGAGGTAAAGTGGTAAATTGAGCTCCCTCTGAGAGCAGGTGACGGGTCCCTGTTATTGGAAATGTATCATGGTTCACTTTGTACAGAAATGTGTTGTGGACCACCGGCTTTACTTTTTAGGGAGTGAGAGCGGTTAGAGCCTGAAGAGGGAGAGATTATTAATTGTTCATTGTGGAGGAAGTTTTCCTTTGTCTTACACATTTCCTTTCCCCTGCAACTTCAGGAGATCATGTGGATGTTGATGCTGACAGTTTAAGGGTTTTTATTTTTTTGTTTTCTCCAAGTTGCCCCATCAGTGTTTTATGATTTTACCGAAAAATGAAGGAAAAATTGTTCATCTAAAATAGTCAACCACAAACTAAAGAATGAATGTATAATGAGGAAAAAATTGTACATAACTGTAAAAAGGAAAATTTCTAATCATGTTTATTTTCTATGCACTTTTTTATTTAAGTGATAGTTTAAATAATAAACATGTCTCGTTACTCAAACTTGATATCTTGCCTTTAATCTCATACAAACACACTGCTTCATCAAAATCAGTGGTTCTCACCCACTGAAGGTCTCGGCAAACCTCCAAGGGGTCTCAAGATGACTTAAAGGCAAGTTTATTTATATTGCACATTTCATACACAATGGCAATTCAAAGTGCTTTACGTATACATTTTAAATAAAATACAAGATACACTAAAACAATTAAAACCAAATAAGAAAATGTTAAATAAATGTACATTAAGACACTTTGAGGAAAAGTAAAATAATACAATGTGTGTGTGTGTATATATATATATGTATATATATATGTATATGTATATGTATATATATATATGTATATGTATATATATATATATGTATATATGTATATATATATATATGTGTGTATATATATATATATATATATATGTATGTATGTGTTTTCCACCCTTGATGTAAACACTGCCACAGACACACTAAGCTCTACTTTAACAACCTGTCTAGACAACATCTGTCCTCTCTTATCAAGACTAGCACGTACTACAGCACCCAGCCCTTGGCTCTCTGACGTCCTTAGTGAACATCGGACTGACCTCAGTGCAGCTGAGAGGAGATGACAGAAATCTAAAGATCCAGCAGATCTAGGTAAGTATCAGTCTCTGCTTGCAACTTTTTCAGATAACATTAAATCTGCAAAAACGTCCTACTACAACAACAAGATAAACAGCACCACTGACACTCAGTTTGTTTAGAACATTCATTCCGCATCTCAAAGACAGCAAGAATTTAGATTTACAAGGATGTAGATTTACACTACAATTTCAGGAAGATAAGACCCTCTCTGAACGTGCCACACAACTGCTTGTTCAGTCACTTGTCATAACTAGACTGGACTTCTGTAACTCTCTTTTTGCAGGCCTCCCTGCATGTGCAACTAGACCTCTGCAAATGATCCAGAATGCAGCAGCACATCTGGTCTTTAATGAACCAAAGAGAACGCATGTTACACCACTCTCTCTCAAATGGCTGCCGGTTGATGCACTTATCAAATTCAAGGCTCTGATGCTGGCATACAGAACAATCACTGGGTCTGCTCCAGCATACCTACAATAATTTCTGCAGAGCTACACGCCCACCAGAAGCCTGCGGTCGGTTGTTGTACCAACACAAAGAGGCACCAAATCACTTTCCCGGACTCTGTTTCATCATAAAACATTGGTGGAATGACCTTCCCAACTCCATCCGTGATGATGACTCACTCTCTGTCTTCAAAAAAAGGACTTAACTTTTCCAGTCACTAAAAAAATAATTCTTGTTGCAATTTAATCTGTTTTGAAAACCATTCTGATGCTAGTGAAACTTTGTAGTATGGCACTTTTCGTATCACTGTCTCCTTAAGATGATTCACTTATATTTTCCTCTTTTGTAAGTCGCTATGGATAAAAGCATCTGCCAAATGAGTAAATGTAAATAAAAAAATAATAAAATAGAATAATTAAAATAAATCAATCAGTGAAATCAATAAGTGCAGAACAATATTCAGTCAGACAATGCACAGCTAAACAGATGTGTTTTAAGTCTGGATTTAAATTTGACTACTGCTGGGCACAGCTAACCTGATCTGGAAGCTGGATCCAACTGCAGGTAGCATAATAGCTACACGCTGTCTCACCTTGTTTTTAGTGAACCCTCTGTATTTCTAACTGACTTGATCCTTATGATCTGAGAGGTCTGTTAGGTTTATATTCAACACACATATCTGAAATGTATTTAGGTCCAAGGCTGTTGAGCGATTTATAAATGAGTAATAGTACTTTAAAATTATAAATGTAAACGAATCCAGTGTAAAGATCTGAGGACTGGAGTAATATGCTCAGACTTTTTGGTTTGGGTGAGAATCCTGGCAGCGGCATTCTGAATGAGCTCTAGGCGTCTAATGGTCTTTTTGGGAAGGCCGGTTAGGAGTCCATTGCAGTAGTCTACCCTACTGGTGATGAATGCATGAACAAGTTTCTCGAAGTCTTGACTGGATACAAAACATCCAATTCTGGCTATATTTTTTAGATGATAGTATGCTGAATTTAGTATTTGCTTTTGTAGCCGGTCCTACTCGCCCCGCTCCGAACGGGACTCGAACTGACTTCTCCGGCGTGGGAGGTGGGTGCGCTAACGAGGAGGCTAAAGGCTACAGCCTCTAGCGTCAATCGCTAGTGCACCTCTTGAGGTCAGGAGAGTGAGGTTTACACACTGCACAGCTATCTACCAGCTGGCTCCCGTTACACTTTGATGTGACTACTGAAACTAAGATCTGACTCCAAAATGACACCAAGATTTCTTTCTTGATTTTTAGTCAGGGGTGGAAAGAGTACTGAAAAATCATACTCAAGTAGAAGTACTGTTACTTCCCAAAAAAATTTAGTCTCAAGTAAGAGTAAAAGAGTAGCTAATTTAAAAGTATTCATGAGTAGTGAGTATTGAGTACCAAGTTGCAAAACCTATGCCCCATTATAATGAACACTGTATGCCAACTTTTAAAATACATCCCTTATCTATGATAAATACTACATGAATCTGATTCCAAAAAATGGCGACATGATAACAGAAACGAAAAGATTAAAAAGTTATTTTCAGTACACTGATCACCATTTTAAATCGTAATGTATGAATCAATTACACTAAAATCAGTTTGTGTAGGGTCTAAATTCCCTTAATGCCGACAGCAATATTGTTGTGCAAAAAACATGTTCAAACAATGCAAGGAATACAAAAAAATTGTAAATAAGCAGGATCAATTGGCACATCATGTCCTGCACAATAGAGGAGGTAGAGCAGGCATGGGAAAAGTTGTTTGGTACAGGAGCTACATCACGCTTAAAAAGAAATTGTTCACCCAAAAATGAAAATTCTCTCATCATTTACTGACCCTCATGCCATCCTGGATGTGTGTGACTTTCTTCTGCAGAAAAGAAATTAAGATTTATTAGAAGAATATCTCTGCTCTTTTGGTCCATACAATGAAAGTGAATTAATTGGGGGAAAAAGTAATTAATTACAGTAACGTGAGTATTTGTAATTCGTTACTTTACACCCCTGTTTTTTATCTTTTAGGCCCTTGGAGTCAAGGTATGTATTCACCTTTGGAATTTTGCCTTTGTTGCCAAATCCAATGTCCTCTGCCTTGTTATTGGTTCAGCTGAAGGAAGTTTTGGCACATCCAACTGTTAATTTCATCAACGCACTGGCACAGAGAGTCTATGGGGCTGTAGACATTTGGCAATAGGGCTAGATATATCTGTCTGCATACACTTTAAACCCTAATGCTCAAAAAATTATTGTTTTGAGTAGGGAAAAATTTAATAAACGAATTAACCTTGATGAGTATTTAGAACTTTCTCTTTCTTTTGAGTTCACAAAATGTACACATATTAAGTAACCTGAATTGTTTAATGTTTTGCGTTTAATGAACTTGTCTCTTTAAATTAAAGAAGCTGAAATTTACCTGAAACTGCAAAGGGGATTTTTATTTCCCAACATGCTTTACATGTCACTTGTCAGGGAGAGTAAATGTTAAAATTAAGTGTTATATAGTGTGTCTTTGTGCAATATGAATGTAAAGGGAGATACTTGTGAGTGTTTTGAAATTGTGTTGTTTAGAAGAGTTTCTGTCATTTTAAAGTTTTTGGGGGATTACCATAACTGTGAACAGTGAACCTTGAGATTAGGTTGAGGACAGGCACAATATTAGAATATTCAGCAGTATTTTAATATACTTGAGCAATTGCTATACTAGTCAAAGCATGGTTTATCCAAAAAGCATACATTCAGCATACTAACATATCAGCGTGTTCTAGCTAGGTTCCCTCTGCTTGACATGTTTATGTTGTGCCAACATGGTGCTTTTAAGTTCAGCAAAAGAGTTAAAGTTAAGTACTATTAAAATGCATGAGTTAGCTTATTCAATATTTCAAGTTAAGAAATAAATCAATATGAATGAGTAGGACAAAATCTAAATCTGACAGTTGTTCTTAAACTTGTAATTTATTAACTTAAAAAATTTAATGGAACTGATTACCTCAAATATTTTTAGTTCTGCTAACTTTTTTGGGTTTACAGTGTAGCTGTGGTATGCAATTTTGTTTACATAGTTTGGCCTAGTGGGAGCATATACAGGTTGAACAGGAGCAATGCAAGAATTTAGCCTTGTGGGACTTTGCATGTCATGGATGTTCACTCAGATTCATAGTTGGCTATGTTCACATTCTAGATATGACCTGAACCAGCTAAGGACCATCCCAGAGAGCCCTACCCAGTTTTCCAATCTGTCTAGGAGAATGTTGTGGTTAACAGTGTCAAAAGCAGCACTGATATCTAATAATACCAGAACTGATATTTTGCCTGAATCAGTATTTAGGATCTTTATGAGCGCCGTCTCTGTGCTATGATGCGGTCGGAAACCAGACTGTAAATTGTCCATGTAGCCAATTGAGATTAAGAATTTGTTCAGCTGATTGAAAACAACCTTTTCAATGATTTTGCCTATGAAAGGAAGATTTGAAATTGGTCTGTAGTTGTCCAATATTGATTTATTTAGATCCCTCTTTTTAAGAAGGGGCTTGACAACTTTTCAGGGACTTCGGAATTGTGCCTGACAGGAGTGATGCATTTACTATTTCTAACAGATCTTTTTCCAGACAGTTAAACACATTTATGAAAAATGTTGTGGGGAGTGTGTCAAGACAGCAGGTTTTTAAGCAAGTTTTAAGATGCTGTACTATTTCTTCCAGGGATTTGCCATCAATTTCCTCAAAATCAGACATAGTGACTAATTTCTGAAGTTTTTGTGGTGGGTGCTGTCTGACCTCAGTGCAACATGAGGACAAGCTAATCGCTGTTCTAATATCATTTATCTTCATGAAAAAAGATGCAAACTCGTTGCATTTTCTGTCAGAGACCATTTCACAGGCAACCCGTGTTGGAGGAGTGTTAGTCTCTCTATAGTAGCAAAAAGAGTGCAGGTGTTGTTTATATTGCTGTTTATAATGTTTGAGAAGAAATTCTGCCTAGCTGTGCCTAGTTCCACATTGAAAGCTTGAAGGCTATCTTTATAGATATTTTAATGGATTTCAAGTTGTGTTTTCTGCCACATTCGTTTTTCTTTCCTGCATTTTCTTTTCATGTTTTGACTGCATGTTTTACAAAATGTCCAGACCATTTGCTTATGAGCAGATCGAGAGTGTGTCCGCGATTGTGTTTGGATCCATCTACATGATGAGTCAGATCAAAAGTGTTTAAAACTGTTTTGTGTTCTTTGGCAGTGATGACACCACTTTTTTTTGTATCTTTGACAGTTGTCAAAGCACCCCCAAAACCATCTTACCTACACATGGGAAAAGTTAGGTATAATTAGGCAATATTACACTCCCAGTCTGTCTGACAACAGCACGATTCCGAATGTATGTTGCTTTTACACAACGGTTTAACAAGCGGGTGTATAATTGTGAATAACTTCTGTTTTAGACAAAAATTGCCGTTATTTCATGTGTTCCTTCTCTGTCAGTGAAAAGTTCCAAAAGAAGTCAAAGCATCCAGTACTGAACTTGATGGGGTTTCGCTCAAACATGAATCAGTGTTTTTGGACACATTTTTTTTTTTAAGTGAACGAATCATTCTCTTCTATTGTTTCAGTCATAAACGATTCTGTGTTTTTTAATGAATCACTCGAGTCAATGTCAAACACACACACTCCCCATAAAAGATGCACACATGTCGCCATTTGCTTGTGCATATGCAATCAGCAGAAATGCTTATTGAATAAATAATGAACATAATCAAAATAAATGATTAATCAAAATCCTCACCACTATTTGGAAAGCCACCAACAAGTGGAGTGATATAAATAGTGAAGCATACCATTGCACTCTTGCAATGCTGCTGGGCTTATTACATTTGAGGACTGTTGTAAAATCACATTTGAACTACAATAACCAAACGCCACTTCTGAATAAGTATTTCTACTTTGTGTGTCAGATATTTTGACAGTTCACATGATAATTGTTTCTTACCTTCTGTAAAAGTCTGGCGTAATTGCACAAAGTTTTCAAAATTTGGAGTAATGAAAGCCAGATTTATTCATTCTGGCATCTCGCATTTGCTGGTGTTTTATCATCGATGATGTGCCCATTTTTCACAAGTGACTCTGTATGTAAGGTACTGTTGGCTAACTGTCAGTTTGTGTTCATAATGGAAATGGGTGATGTGCACAACAATTTGGGGACCACTGATTTAAAGGTGCACTCAGTAATTCTAATCCAATACACTTTTTGTCAAATTCTGCAAATATCTCCTCACTGTCTGCTTGCTGTCTGTCCTGTGGGTGGACTGAAAAAAGTAAGTATTTGTACACAGCTCTGGCTCTGTAAATGGTACAAAAACAAAGTGGAACAGACCAATCCACCCAATACTACTCCAGCCAATCAGCAACAGGGGGTGGTTCTTGCCTGTGCACAGGATGGGGGGTGGGGCAGAGCAAGAGGGTAATTCATTAGAAGAGCGACGGGGGGGCTTTCAATGGAGCACTGAAGGGTGTTTGTTTTGGAAGTTGAGTTTGAATATCAACAGTGTTTCTCAAGAATCACTGAGTGCACCTTTAATGCTTTGTATTAGTCAAAGGATTTACTGATTATTCATCATAAAACAGCTGTTCTCCAAATGCCAATTATACCCATTTTTCCTTTGTTTCATGATTCCAGAGAAAATATTTTTTTACTAGCATGAATTTTAAAAGGGTAAAATTAAGAGGAATGGAATGTTCCTAGTTCAATGAAAACATACTGTTAAAAAAATTCTAAAAAAACAACATCTATAGAAACTTATTGTGTATTTCAGTCTTCAGGCAGATGAATATATTAGCACATGACCACCCATATACACACGTCATCAACTCTTGATTTGGTGTTCAGAAACTTTGCTCACCTAGTCACAATGAAGCATTAATGGATGAAACAAAAATGGTTCTGAAAAACGATTGTGATGGTGTTTGGCACAAAAAGCTTCAACTGTTATTCACAAAAAAAAAAAAAAAATAATTGGATTTTTGCTGCTTGTTCTATTTACTTAATTAAAATGAACTAAAGCAACACAATTCTAGAACATTTTGTCACAACTTGAAATTGATAGGGAGAATAAATTTTAAAATTGAGTGCTGTTTTATGTGTTTTTGTTCAAGTTGAATATAAAGGGGGATACTTGTGTGTGTGTGTGTGTGTGTGTGTGTGTGTGTGTGTGTGTGTGTGTGTGTGTGTGTGTGTGTGTGTGTGTGTTTAATATTTTGTTTTATTGAGTTTTAGAAGAGTTTGTTCGTTGAGGAAATGCTGAGCTAACCATAAAATAGTTACTAAACTACACTTTAGTGCTTCCAACTGGCATGTTTTTAACATGTAAACTTTCACTAGTTAGTACATAAAGAAATAAAAGACATTTGAATTTCAATGAAACAGCTAATTTGATGGGTTTACACAATTCAACTAGGTTCTTTCTATATACAGTGTTTGTGATGAGATTATACAGTAATGTAAAGCTAAGAGATCTCATTTCAAACATGTGGAGCCACTGTCCATGACTAAATCAAGTTCAGCCAAAGAGCTATTTGTTGAGTTTTAAGCCTTTAGAATTTGGGAATTACAAGGCTACAGAAGTGTTCTAAATAGGCATGGATACCCCTAATGAGGAAGTATTGCCCTAAAAGTAACCAGAACCATGTGTTTCTATATTGCCACCCATAATATTACTAGCAAACCCCAGTACACATTTCCTGTTTGTTTTAAAAAAGTATACTCTGTAATCATTCTGTGTCTTCAATAAATAAATATCCAAGTTGACCACAGGTCTCTTATCCCTGAATTTTTATTTTTGCAAAGTCACCACAATAAAACAGCATTTTTTCATTGTTAACCTCAAACTAATTAAATACAGTTGAAGAGACTCTAGCAGACTGTGCACTGGCGCCCAAGACCCCATCTATAACCCTCTACTGTATCAGATAATGTTTACACTTAGAAAGTTGGACAAGCTACAAACATTCAGTCTTCGTCCCTTGGATGCTCTCTCCTTCCCCCTCCCCATCTCCCTGTCTCACAACCTCCCTTTTTCTATGTGGCTTCCAACAGCTTGCCATTTCCTCTGAAGAATAGGAGTGCTCAGTTTTTCCCAGACGCTTGGACAGCAAATAAAAAGAGAAATTTCACTGCTCGTTTCTCTTTTGCCTAGTCAGGACTGTCAATCCAGTGAAGCTTCAGAAATCTAAATGGTAAGTTTTATTTTTTAGATAATACTGCAGAAAGTTTGACATTATAGGTCTGACACAGAGGACTTTTTGGTTTTTGTTGTTGTAGACAAATTCATCACAATTTCTGCCATTTAGACACTTTAGAAGCAACTATAACTATGTATCATTTCAGATTTCTACCAATGATGTGCTTTAATGTGCAATAGCACTGTTGTTGAGACTCGAAATGGAAAGATGGATCTTATGTAACGGCATGTGACAGAATTGTTTTGACCAGAGTGTTTGTGATTGCTGCTTATTCGTGATCATCTAATTTTGGACAATTACCTCCTGAGAATGAGGTATTGCGATGTTCCCAGTTCTGAAGACAAATAATATATGACCTTTTCTCCAAATTTCTGTATACTAAATTATATGATTAAGTTCCATTTGAGACCCATTTATGCTTTGCAGTTTTGAGATAATAACAACAGAAAAAGCCTAACCTTGCTATACATCATTGCATTGTTTTATTTGAAGTACAGTTTTAATGTGGCAGTGATCTTATGTGAGATTTTTTTGTATATATATAGACTGTTAGGCAGAATGTTAGGGACTGAGAGTCTCAGTCAGCATTCACTATTATTAAATCTTTTTCCATACACTGAAATTGAGTATTGTCTAAAGCTGCCAGTCCCTAACATTCTGCTTAACATTTCTTTTTGTGTTCCACGGAAGAAAGAAAGTCATACTGGCTTGGAACAACACAAGGGTGACTAAATGGCAGAATTTCCATTTTTGTGTGAACTATTCCTTTAACAGCTCATGCTGGTACAGGGCTGCAATAATAAAGACTGTGAAACATATGTGAATGCGTGATAATCTCACTGAGTTTTGTTTGCAGATCAGTCTGGCAAATTGTCCTTAGTATTTGTTCTGTGTTCCTTGGCAGTCATTCCTCTTAAAGGGATAGTTCACCCAGAAAACTAGAGTTTCTTTCTTCAGCAGAACACAAACAGTTATTTATAAGAATATTTCAGCTCTGAATGTGCATACAATGCATGTAAATGGTGTCCAGAACTTTGAAGCTCCAAAAAGCATATAAAAGGCAGCAAAAAATGTATCCATATGACTCCAGTGGTTAAATCAATGTCTTCAGAAGAGATCTGATAGGTGTGGTTGAGGAACTGATCAATATTTAGGTCATTTTTTACTATAAATTTTCCTCCCTGCCCAGTAGGTGGCGATATGCATGAAGACTATGAATTGCCCTAAACAAAAGAAGAAGAATGTGGAAGTGAAAGTGGGGATTTATGATAAGAAAGAACTAAAATATTGATCTATTTCTAACCCACACCTATCATATCACTTCTGAAGATATAGATTTAACCACTGTAATTGTATGGATTACTTTCATGCTGCCCTTATATGCTTTTTGGACCTTCAAAGTAATAGAAAGTCATACACATCTTAAATACGATGAGTGTGAGTAAATGATGAGGGAATTTTCATTGTTGGGTGAACTATCCCTTTAAGTATCAAGCTGCTCCAAGCACTCAGGACCAAATACAAAAACACTGTCCGTTGAGATAACAAGAAACTGTCCTGATGTCTTAGGACAGATATCTTGAATTCAAGAAATTTGTGTTTTAACTAACTGATCCTGCAGCCTTTAAAAGAATGCTTTGGTGGTCTGGTTGTATTTCTCAATGTGAGGCATCAAAAGTTTCGTAACTTTTATACGACACAGCTGTTTGAGAGACAGCAGACTTGCAAAGAATCCTGCTGATTTACAGCAAGACATAAAGTCTTGGAAACGCTCAGTTCCAGGCAGGATAACGAGAGCTGACAAGTCCATGAATACTTCCTGCTTTATAGACGGTGTGTTTGCAGCCTGATTATGCTGCCTGTCTTAAGCACCTCATTACTTATTACGGTGCTTTGTTAGCACATTCTGTGTTTTTAACTGTTCACCCACCGACTGTAAACAGATGTTTAAAATCCCTTGGTGAAAATGTAGACTATTTAATAAGCTATAACTGCTATATTAGGACTGTTACTGTTTCTGCATATGCTGTTATGATGTACTATCATATTTCCCTTGGCATGCTCACCTTGTTAATGGAGAAGTGAGATCATGCAACACTTAGTGTTGTGCTTTACTGCTTTTCACATTATCTGCAGACTACATACCGCAGCTGTATTTTCAGCCTTAATGATGCTGAAATCATCTCGAAACAAGCAGCGATTATGAGAGCACATTATGTGTTCTGTTAAAGGGACAGTAAAGGGACATGTGCCATAAATTTACACACCCTGATTTCATTCCAAACCTGATTTACTTATTTTTTTTTTTCCGAATTGAACACCAAAAGAGAAGTTTTCAACCTAGTCTTATAGAAGTTACGTTACTATAACTACATTTTATGTACGTATACACAGCACGTAAATCGGTAAAGAAGCACCACAAAATGATGCGATTGCTCCAGCAATTATGTTTTTCATGTCATACTTACTTTTCTGACACAATCGGTTACATTTAGGGTAAGGAGGTATGTTTTGTTGATTAAAAACTCTATTTGGGAGAAAATGTAACACTCTTTTAGTGCCACACAGTGGACATTTCACCTCCGAACTGCCGTGATATGAGTAAGGCATTTCATTTTGCAAAAATGTCACCACAGCCACGTAATTTTCATGAGATCAGGCTGGAAGTTTTAGCAGAATGTCGGAACTGCTCTCCACCATACAATGAAAGTGGCCTGTTAAGATCCAAAGAGGACAAAAAAGCCTTATAAAAGCAGTCTATTCAACACATTTGCAATAATTCAATCTTTTAAAGACATATGATAGCTTTGTGTGAAGAACAAACAAATTTTAGTTGTTATTCACTGAAAATCTGGTTTGATAGATTTGATCACCATTCACTTTCATTATATGGAAAAGAGCAGCTTGGACATTATGCTATAAATATTTATTTTTGTGTTCACTGGAACAAAAGAACATTATGGGTTTTTGAAAGGAATGAGGTTATTTTAATTTTTGGGTGAACTATCACTATAATTCCCCCCCCCCACATACTAATAACTGTCTTTTTTTAACAGACTGAAAGCAATGACATCTCTGCAGACATGGCCTCTTACCTTCCTGGTTGTTATTGCAGTGCATTTTTCTAACTCGCTAGAAGACAATCAGATCCCCAGTTTGTGCACAGGCAGCCCAGGTATACCAGGATCTCCCGGGTTGCATGGCAGCCCTGGTCAGCCTGGCAGGGATGGGCGAGATGGGCGTGATGCACAACCAGGAGAGAAAGGGGAAAAAGGCGACAGAGGAGAGCCAGGTGCAAAAGCACCCACCTCAATGATATTCTTCACTTCTCCATTTAAATATTTAAAGCTGAAGTGCCATTTATTCAGATACTTTCCTCTATTACAGCTTAACCTGCAAAGACAACTTTGCAGAAACCTGTTTGAAAACAGTCATCATATTTGCAATGGTGACATTAGTGATGCAGAAATTACACACTCACCATCAATAGTATAACATGATAATCCCATTGTGTTTATAATTCACAGGTCATTCAGGTGAGAGGGGCCTAACAGGAGACCGAGGGGATCTAGGGGAAAAAGGAGAGAAAGGAACCCCGGGTGAGTGTGCGGTGGCCCCCAAATCAGCTTTTAGTGCCAAGCTCTCTGAGGCCCGCACTACGCCGATGGCAGTAGGGGACGCTGTGCGATTTGACAAGGTGGTTCTGAATGAGCAGGGGGATTATAATCCTGAGACTGGACGTTTCACCTGCAGAGTGCCAGGTGTTTATTACTTTGCCGTCCACGCCACAGTCTACCGCTCCAGCTTGCAGTTTGACCTCATAAAGAATGGACACACATTGGCCTCCTACTTTCAGTTCTTTGGGAACTGGTCCAAACCAGCCTCACTGTCTGGAGGAACATTAGTGCACTTGATTCCAGGAGATCAGGTGTGGGTGCAGATGGCCCTGGGCGAGTACACAGGCTTTTACTCCAGCTCTAAGACCGACAGCACTTTCACTGGTTTTCTAGTGTACTCAGACTGGAAAAACTCTGCTGTTTTTGCATAGATTCAAAGGGTTGATTCACCCAAAATGCTAATCCTGTTGTTATTAACTCACCATTATGTCGTTCCAAACCCATATGACATTCTTTCTTCTGTAGAACACACAAGGAGACCACCATTCACGTTCATTGTATGGAAAAAAAAAGAGTAAATGAAAGTGAATGGTGACTGAGACTAACATTCTGCCTAACATCTCCTTTTGTGTTCTCCAGAAGAAAGAAAGTTATACAGGTTTGGAACAACATAAGGGTGAATTATTAATGAAAATAATGAGGTGAATTATCCCTTTAAAGCAAACCACACCTAGATTTCTGTCTGTCTCAGAAAACAATATTGTCATAGATAAGACAAAAGCCTTTTTGGTCTTGATTGCAACAGCTCTCTTCCTTTTCATCCAAGTCAAATATACTTGACATTACACAGATCAAATTATACTGTTCTAAACAGATTTAATACAAATAAAAAACATTCCACTGTTTTGAAAGGAAATTTTTATTCTGGTGGCAGGCACAATATTTTGTAAAAAAGCATAATAAAATACATTTGAACACTTCTGGAATGTGAATTCAATAAAAACGACACACATAATTACCCAATTTGTCATTAAATGTGTTTTTCTAGGGAAAGGAAATTTCTGCTGCACAGCTTGACTAGGAGCTGTGGTTTCAGGGTGCATTTAAGGCCAATAAACATGGGGTAATATTAAATGTGACACCGTATGATGTTTTAGCATTTAATGGGATATTACATGCAAAAATGTGAATTCTTTCATTTACTTACTCTAATGCCATCCTACAGAGCTGAGATATTCTTCTAAAAATCTTTGTTTGTGTTCAGCAGGAGAAAGAAAGTCATACACATCTGGGATGGCATGAAGAGAATAAATGAGATCATTTTAATTTTTTATTCCTTTAAAAAAACAATATATTTGTAGCAGACAGTCCAAAGTCCACTGTTTGTGTTTGGCAGCTTCTGTATGTTGAGTCACAGAGACATCTTGTCATCAAGCCCAGTTTTACAGACTCCAAGATGTAACATCCTATTTCCATAACACAGACAAGACCCTCTGCTTCTTTCTTTCTCATACTCTTTATCCCTTTCTCCTGCTTTTCTGTTTTTGATTCGAGACAAGTAATTCCAATTTTCCGCAGTCTGCTGGCAGAGACACACACACAGTGTTTTTATCAACATTTTTGCACAAAAGTTGAGAAATGAGAGTTACATTTGTATCATCCCTTTGTGCAATTCATTTCCATTAGGTCATGGCCTACCTCCACCCAGCTGGAGAATAGTGCATTTCAAATAGACCCAACTGTCAAAACAATGTTAGACGGGTGTCTGAATCCAAGCCCTGAAACTCCCTAATACTTTTAGAATTTTGATATAGTTAACATGGTTTTTATATTATTTATGCCTCTCACCATAGTCCACTTGGTCAACATACTCACAAACCATGTCATACCAGCAAAATATTGTTTTCAAGCACATGTTCTGGTTAGTTTTTTTCTCAAATGTAGTTTATCACAGTCATAAATTTGAAGTTGGCATAAACAGTACAGCAAGAGTTACTTGTTCAAAGAACTACAAAATACATGGTAATGCCACTTTACTAAATTTTTTATAGTAATTGCAAATTCTAAACTGTATTCAGATGAACTCCCTGTAATCTTTTTATTATTATTATTTAAATCATAATAAAAAAATTCTAAATCATATGTAATTCTACTGCATTTATAACATCTGCTTACATAGTAAAGTGGAAGTTAACCCAAAAATGTAAATACTACCATCATTTACTCACCCTCATGTTGTTCAAGAATTATTTGACTTCCTTTCTTCTTTGGAATACAACAGGATATGTCAAGCAGAATATTCAGTCTCAGTCTACATTCACATTTATTGTAATGAGATTAAATGGTGACTAAGACTAACAATCTTCATCACATCTCCATATGGGTTGGTGAGTACATTTATGAAAATAAATATTTTTTTTGTAAACTATACGCTAAGTTCCAATTCATTAAAGGAACGGTTCACCCCCCAAAATGAAAATCTCATAATTTACTCACCCTCATGCCATCCCAGATGTGTATGACTTTTTTTTTTCACAAATGAAGATTTTTAGAAGAATATCAAAGATCTGAAGGTCATTACAATGCAAGTGAATGGTGACCAGAACTTCAAAAGCTCCAAAAAGGAGATAACGTCAGCATAAAAGTAATCCGTAAAACTCCAGTGGTTTAACATATGTCTTCTGAAGCGATCCAGTTGGTTTTGAGTGAGAACTGACCAAATTATAACTTTTTTTTTTAAATATAAAAATTGGATGAGCCAAAACATTATGACCACCTGCCTCATATGCTGTTTGTCCTCTGCATGCCACTAAAACAGCGCCAACTTGCCAAGGCATTGACTCTACAAGACCCTTAAAGGTGTCCTGTGGTATCTGACACCAAGAAATTAGAAGCAGATCCTTCAGTTCTGTAAATTGTGAGGTGGAGCTGCTGTGGATCGGACTTGTTGGTCCAGCACATCCCACAGATGCTTAATCCGATTGAGATCTGGGGAATTTGGAGGCTAGGTCAACACCTTGAACTCTTCATCATGTTCCTCAAGCCATTCCCAAACAATGTGTGCAGTGTGGCAGAGCGCATTATCCTGCTGAATGATGCCACTGCCATCAGGGAATACCATTGCCATGAAGGGGTGGGCCTGGTCTTAACGGTGTTAAGGTAAGTGGCATGTGTCAAATTGACATCCACATGAATAGCCGGACCCAGGGTTTCCAAGCAGAACATTTCCCAGAGCATCACACTCCCTCCACAAGCTTGTCGTGTTCCCATAGTGCATCCTGGTGCCTTCACTTCCCCAGGTAAACACGGCCATTCACGTGATTTAAAAGAAAACGGGACTATCAGACCAGGCGACCTCCTTCCACTGCTCCAAGGTCCAGTTCCGACGCCCACGTTCCCAATGTGAAACATTGAGTCGTATGGATTACTTTTATGCTCCTTTTTGGAGCTTCTGAAGTTCTGGTCACTATTCACTTAAATTGTAATGACCTTCAGAGCTTAGATATTCTTTTAAATATCTTCGTTTATGTTCATCAGAAAAAAGAAAGTAATGCACATCTGAGATCGCAAGAGGGTGAGTAAATGATGAGAGGATTTTCATTTATCAATGAACTATCCCTTTAACATTTTCGCTGCGTGCTTTGCTGTAATAACAGCAGAGGGCGTCTTTTCATCATCATAGCCGTGGCTGCATGTTAAACTACACCCTGTATAGATATTCATCCGATTACATGTATATACAGTTGTTACATACAATAATAACAACAGCGAGATCTTATTTGTACCATTTAGTATTTAGTCAGTAGTTGGAAATTTTAGAAAAACCCTCATCTTCAGCTGTAAAAAAAGATAACGACAGCCGCAATTGAAGTCGCCTGTGCAGAACGGAAAGTATTTGTCTGTGTGGGTGTGAGTAACTATCGTTTTCCCTCCCAGTCCTTTTTGGCCCAGAGATAGAAATGTTCCTTTTGACCCAAAGGCAGGACCTCCTATTTTTAAGACAATTTCAACCATGTTCATACATATAAGTTCAGTGGGCCCAGGGCTAGACAAACTGACAAATACAGTGTACTGATTGACACTGAACTGAGCTGGATCTAGGCATGCTGCTTGATGCTTCTAGAGTTTTTTCCCACTGTAGGGGATCTAGGAAGCCATGTCCAAGTTAATTTCAGCCCCTCCCTATCATTGTATCAATAATGTCTTTTTCACTGAAGGAGTTTGTCAAATGCATAGGGGAGCTACAATGTGGTGTTTTCTCTCTCTCTTACTTCAATGCAAATAACACTGATTCGATTTTCTTCATAGCACTGTATTAAATTACAATCTCTACTGTCTATTTTTTGTGGTGGATCGTGTGAGAATTACTTCATATTTTCTTTGTGTTTATCCATTTCTTGTGAATAACTGAAGGGCTGGCCATTTCTAGATGACAGTGAGCATGGTTAACTTGTGTCAAATCCATAAATCAATTAACAAATGAATTTTCTCCCCATTTCTCTGTAATCCTTTACCAGAGAATACTACTGCCATACTTTTGCTACTCTATCTGTACATACTGTATAAAAGTATGACTCCTTAGTTCTTTATACTCGCACTGACTGAAATAAACACTTATAACAGACACACCTTTATCCAAAGATTGCTTCGTAAAGAAATCAGATCTTTTTCATGCAAACTGTATTTTGTGTTTTTTGTAGCATCTTCATTATATTTGTCAAGGAACTTTGTTGCATGACTTACACGTGTACTGAAACAAAAACATACACAGACAACACTACACTAAAAAGAAATTAAGATAGTTAAAAATGTCTTTCATAAACTTTGCATGTCTACGTGCTTGGCTACAAATATTTTGCTGATGTTGATGATAAATAATTAAAATTAAGTTAAAATAACCATTATATTTTGTGCCAAAAGAGTTAACCCTTAACCCAGTCAAGAGACTCATGACATTATGTGACTAACAATCAATGGTAGGTTTGATTTCAGGGCTCAAAATAAAACAAGGGTTTTTATTTGACTTTTTAAATAGGAAGCATTTCCTGATGTTAAATCTATAATAATGCATCACTTCTTAAACTTTCGGTTATTTTTAATGCATTGTTCTCAGGTATGCAGTGATGACTAGCGGATACAGCATTAGAGATGCATCTGAATGTTAGTACTATAGGGAATTGCTTGAATACTTTGTTTAAAAGTGTACAACTGTGTCTGCATCAAGTTCACGCATTGTTTGACTCATCATTTCCAATCCTATGCCAAAAATGTTGAAATGTGGAGCTGTCCAGTGCTGAAAGTATCTCCTTTTATACTAACATTTGGATTTCACACAACAAATATCATGTTGATCTATTGCAGACTGGCCGTGAAGACAAATAACTACTAGTAATTGACATATACTGTACCCCAAGGCAGATACTAGTTTCAATCGACTGATTCTATTGAAATGACACTAGATTGGGCTTTGGGAATGTCATGACTAAACAACTGGAGGAAATGGCCTCCATTACACTCTCCAGTTCATAAGGTCACCCATGCTCAGCAGCTTGAAGTCTCTGCTTTCCTGCTGATGTCAGCGTAGAGGATCTTACATGTAGGAGAAGCAATTTATCACAATCAAAGACACTGTCTGTTGAGAAATGCATAACAGTACAGTAAGGAAAATTCTACACATACTATTGTGACAAGGCAATTATAGTCACACAGTCAAATACTGTTTATTGTTCATCTAAATGCTCATTGAATGTGGCTTTGATATTATCCAGGCCTCAAAAGAGATACAGACATCTGCTCTACCCACAAACATTATAATAAAGTCCTTTGTATAAAATACACATCTGTGGTACAAGAATACAAAAAAGGCTTGGGGATTAAAATGTTAAATGAAAATACAGATTATTTAAAAATCATATTCAAAAACAGAATAATAAACCATGGGTTAGTGCTTATCATCTTCTTTAATAAGTTAACCAAATCCCAAACTGAGAGTGATGGAGAAATCATTAGGAACTGTATCCAATCTTGGAAAAAGGCAACTAAACTCTTCTATAGGTTAACAGAGTGAGAAAGAGCATACCAGCATGGAGCTTACAAATGTATTTGTCCTCTTATATTTACTTGATTGTCTTACACTTTGTGCCTGTTTGAATGCAATTTGATTTAAAGTTATGGGATAACCATGAAACCGATTATCTTATAAGACTGAATTAGATAAACCAGTATTATACCTTGTGTCTCTAATGTACAGATAGGCTATAAACCAGATGTTTTCCCAAAATAGTGAGCTCTAGCAACATAAACTGAACAAAGCTAGACTAAAAGCCTTTTTGCCACACTGATGTTTACAAAACAGCACTCATGTGGGGATCAGTCAACAACAGAATTGAATTACCGTCTCTTGAAACAAAAAATATGCACAAAATTTCGATTTTGAAATGCACTGATCAATACCATTTCAGCAGTGAGAGAGCATTTAAAAAAAACATTAACGCTGTTCAATAATAAATGACAAAAAAAGTATGAATAGCTAATACATCACCCGATTGTAGAATGGCTTCTGAAAATACAGCAGTTAGATGCCTATATGTACTCGAATAGTGTGCAAAACAGCTTTGGTGGAATGATTACAAGGCAAGCAAAGAAAAACACGATTTCTTCAACACTAACAACAAATCAATATGACATTGTAAATGTTCCCATTAAACCTTTGATCACTATGTACAGTCAGGCAAGATTTAAAGGAATGTTGTATGTTCTATACAAGTTAATTTCAATTGACATCATTTGTGACAATGTTGAGTACAACAGAAATATTTCGACTCGTCCTTAATAAAATTTAAAAAAGCAAACTTGTGGAACACTTTATTAGAAACACTACGGTACTAAACTAAAGGTTCGACATGTGGTGCATTCTGAGATGCTACTCTGTTCACTACAATTGTACAGAGTGGTTATCCGAGTTACTGTAGCCTTTCTGTCAGCTCGAAACAGTCTGGCCATTCTCTGTTGCCCTCTCTCGTCAACAAAGCATTTCCATCCGCAGAACTGCCGCTTACTGGATGTTTTTGGCACCATTCTGAGTAAACTCTAGAAAATTGTGTGTGAAAATCCCAGGAGATCAGCAGTTACAGAAATACTCAAACCAGCCCATCTGGCACCAACAATCATGCCATGGTCAAAATCACATTTCCCCCCATTCTTATGGTTGATATGAACATTAACTGAAGCTCCTGACCAGTATCTGCGTGATTTTACTGCTGCCACATGATTGGCATGAATAAGTAGGTGTACAGGTGTTCTTAATAAAGTGCTCAGTGAGTCTACAATGGAAGTGACTAGGGCCAGAGCATAAGAAAATTAAAAACACACTGTTTTAAAATTATAGCCACAAGACGTGTCGTGTGATAAAAAAGGGATTTTCAGGCATTATGGCTTTTACCAGATTACATACATTATAGCAAAGTTGGAATACTGGATAAAACTTTACACAGATAAGATTAATAAGTGATCTTATTACACTTAAACTATGTTAACTATGCTATGCAAGTGCCTTAATACAATCTATTTTTTATTTTTCCTTAATTTAATAAACAAGGGACGAGCCAAAATATTTTTTATCTATTGTGCTAAACAATATTGAGCTTAACCTGTTTTGAACCCCTTTAAGTAGACAACAATTCATACTATAAGGCCCAGATTTAGTATTGTAGTACACAAATGTTCCCCAAACACTACACAAGTGTGCTCAACATCCAAGACCAAAAAATAGCAAAACATCCATCTTCACAATCAACACCCTCTTTTTAATGTCTCTTTTTAAAATACAAATCTTACATTCATGTACTATTTCTGTATGACAAAAAATAGTGTTGCTGCTACAAAAGCTGATGGAAATAAATGACAATGATTATATAAAATAAAAAAGCACTGTCACAGTTGTCAGCCACCTCCATTATTTTTGAAATGTATAAAAAGATGTGATTCAAAACTATTTACTAGCAACAGTGATGAAAAGGCATTAGTGGAATGGACATAAAAGGTGAAAAGGGAATGTGTGGTTTCCCCAAGAGAATAACAGTGCTGCTCAAAAAAAACTGAGGATGACAAAAACAGATTAGTAAACTTAATTTCAAAGAAACACGTCCATGGTCTGCAGGATCATGTGGCGACACAGAGGGCAGTTGTGTTGGTAGATGGGTTGGCTCAGCAGAATGTTTGTGCAGTCTCTACACAAGCACAAATGGCGGCAAGGCAGAAGCACTACAGTCTTGGTGCTGTCCTGACAGATTACACACTTCTTTCTCTCTTCTTGCTCTTGTAATAGTGTTAATAGGTTGTCTGTAGGCAGGCCTTTGCAACCGTCCTCAGAAGGAAACTTCTGTAGTGGCCTATGAGTGCTGGAGCCAGGGAGTGCCAGGTCTAGAGGATTATCCACCTGCTGGGTTCCCTGCGGTGCATCGTCCACCACCTGGTCTTCTCTAGCCATGTTGTCTTGAGGCGCTCTCTGCTCTGGCTCTCTCACCTCCCTGTCCACCACCATGCCGGCCTCTCTCCTTGCAGGAACCACCCAGAGGCCTATTCGGCTGCGATCCCAGGCCAGCCGTTGCCACACATTCCTCTCAAGCATGTAGAGGCGGTGCAGAGTCCTCTGGAGTCGCCGCAGGATGGGCACGGTGTTGATGTAGTTGGCTATACGCAAAGCTGCTTGTCGAGGGAGCGCAGGGTTTAGGTAGATAGTGGTACCCACAATGATCACCAAGGTGAGCAGCAGCCCATACAAGTTTCGCAGGAAAACACTGACAAAGATGTGGCATACGGAACCCAAAAACTCCATGGCCAGCCTGCATGGCGTCCACAGAAGTATTGAGGTGCCTACAAGGCTGCTGTAAAGAAAGGTAAGTACAGTCAGGGTCAGCTCTACAGCTTTCTGTAAAGGGCAGGACACCGCTTCCACTGTGCTGACCAATAAAGCATATAAGTTTTGGGTGCCTATGAGCAGCAGGTTGATGATTGTGTTGATGAAATACAGCAACAGGCTGAAGACAATACCACAACCCTCCCAGGCCTGTCGTAGCAAGCCATGTCCCGATAGCAATCCTCTGTGCAGAAGCTCTTTGGTGCGCAATAGTAAGTGTGAAGACAGGTATCCGATCATTTTGAAGCTCTCCAGGGCACCTCCAAGCAACTGCATCCAGCCTCCAACCATGTTATGGGTCACAACAGTCACGCCGTCCCTCATTGTGATGATGAAAAGCAGAGTGAGATTCCAGCACTCCAACACAGAATTTGTGAGTAGCATGGGTAGACTATTGACAAAAGAGATCAATGCCACCAACAGCTGAATTAATGAGCTGACAATCACGAAATTTAAATCCAGGAGAAGGCAAATGAGATCTATGCATTTCCAGATTGAACTGAAAACAAAGTCCAGAAGACCCATAATAAGGAAACGCTCGTGTGTAGTGTCACATTAGTTCACTAAATTCGACTATATATAATTCGTCTTCTTATTTGAGCTCCGAAACGACAAAAGCAGATAATTGTTCATTCTGTTGTTACCAATCTGGCACAAACAAACAGCTTTGGTAGCCGAGCTAGCAAGCGTGCTAACCCATTCACGTTTGAAGAAACGTTAACGTGACCACTAAGTATTCAAAAATCATTGCTAATATGACTGAGCTCTAGCTGCGAATGATAATTTACCTGTTTTGGACAGGAAAAAACACGAGTTAAACAAAGCTAGCATAGTGCGGTAGCTGCTCACACATGGACGAGCTGCTCGGCGGATGTTTATGTTCGAAAAGCGAAACTGCTCATGTTTGCTGATTGCGAAAGTCTATAGTCCAAACGGAGTTATAAAGTTCCCATCTAAGCACACTTTCTTGGTGAAGCATCCACGTTATTTTAGTTAGCTTCGAGGCGACTAAAAAAATAAATGGTTTCTTTGTTTTTATTATAATTCGACAAAAAAAAAAAATAATGAAAACGAATGCTTCTCTCGTTGTTTCCGCCTTCCAACATGTGTCTGAAGAGGATCAACTCGGCACTCGGGCTGCGCATTAACTCATCTGTGAGGAGAGAAAAACATGAATATTACGCGCACACATCAGTGTTAACACATATCACGTTTATTTATTCCTTCTCCTATCTTTTCTCTTTATATACTGGCTTTTCATTATCTGATAGTGTAAAAAACAGAAAATAAGACTTTGACTAAAAATAAAATCTAACTAGGTGCATCGAGAGGCGTTTTAACAGTGTAGAGGTAAAGTGTATAATTTCTGCGCCACCGAAAGGAACATTCCCAGCGGCAAAACTCACGTATACTGTCACAGAATGCACTGTATTTAATGAAGGACGCACTTCTCGGTCGGTATGTTCTTTAGCCCTTTAAACTCTGGTGCAATTTTGGGCTGCCGCCCATAATTTTTCACACTCAAATTTAAAAAATACCATTCAAACATACTGTGGAGTAATTGCAAAAAATTGCAATTAAGGACTCATTTAAAAAAAGACTCAAATTATTCATAAATAATATTGTATGTGTCGATAATCTTATGATAAACATAAAGTTTAGATTTTTTTTTCTAACTGTAAACATGTAATTCTGGTTCTGTTCACTCCAGCTCACTAATTTTTTTAAAAAAATTTTTTTAACAGATCTGAAATGTAAGTGGCGTTCTAATGCATTTTAGCCCTCAAAGATGTGCTCGTCCATAGACATTCAGTCTAATTTTCAGTTCATGCATCACCCTCATTATTTAATTGAATATCTCAGACTCTGAGTGGACTAGAAGCTCAATTTGTGTCATGTCATGGTATATTCTGGCGGACAAAAGTTTGGAATGATGTACAGATTTAGCTGTTTTGGAAGGAAATTGATACATTAATTCACCAAAGCGGCATTCAACTGATCACAAAGTATAGTTAGGACATTACTGATGTAAGAAACAGCACCATCACTATTTGAAAAAAGTTATTTTTGATCAAATCTAGACAGGCCCATTTCCAGCAGCCATCACTCCAACACCTTATCCTTTTTTTAATCTCCTTTTCTCCCAATTTGGAATGCCCAATTCCCACCACTTAGTAGATCTTCATGGTGGCACGGTTATTCACCTCAATCCGGGTAGTTACCTCCGCTTCTGAGACCATCAATCCTCGCATCTTATCACGTGGTTCTTCATGAATAACACCACAGAGACTCCGCATGTGGAGGCTCATGCTACTCTCCATGATCCACGCACAACTTACCATGCACCCCATTGAAAGCGAGAACCACTAATCGTGAGCACAAGGAGGTTACCCCATGTGACACTATCCACTATCGGACCAATTTGGTTGCTTAGGAGACCTGGCTGGAATCACTCAGCACACCCTGGATACTCCAGGGGTGGTAGTCAGCGTCAACACTTGCTGAGCTACCCAGGCCCCCCAACAACTTATCCTTGATTAATCATGCTATATTGATAATTTGGTGCTAGAAAATCACTTGCCATTATATCAAACACAGTTGAAAGCTATTTGGTTCGTTAAATGAATCTTAACATTGTCTTTGTGTTTGTTTTTGAGTTGCCACATTATACATTAGACTGGCATGTCTTAAGATCAATATTAAGTCAAAAATGGCAACAAAAAAAAGAAACGCCTATCTCTAGAAACTCTTCAGTCAGTCATTGTTTTGGTGAATGAAGGCAATACAATGCTTGAAATTGCAAAACAACCGAAGATTTCATACAAAGGTGTACACAACAGTAATCAAAGTGTATGTGGCAACTATATCTGCGTATCACGCACATGAAGCCGGCGCCTCTATACTGCCCTACAAAGCAAAAAGGCAGTAACTACACAGAGTGCAGAACTGAGAAAAATGACTTTAAAGTTATCCTGTCAGGGCTTTTTGCAGTTACTGTACAAACGACTACCATTTTTCTCCAAAACGACACACATTTGAGATAAAATGTTTTATCACATAACAAAGGATGCCTTGAATGTCATGAAAATGATAATAACTAATTTTTGACCAAAAATGCAGTTACTGCCTTTTTGTTTTGTAGGGCAGTATAGGCAAACATGATTTAATCATAAAGTTCCTAAAAGGAGCAAGACAATAAAACCCACCTCAGCCAGCTACAGTCCCAACTTGGGACTTAACTTTAGTCCTAAAAGCTCTCGCAGGGCCACCCTTTGAGCCTTTGGACTCTGTTGATTTGCGCATGCTTTCTGTTAAGACTGCACCACTGCTGGCTCTGGCCTCAGTAAAACAGGTCATTACCTGCATGCATTATCAGTCAACAATTCGTGTCTGGAGTTTGGCCCCGGTCTTTCAAGAGCCACTGTCAAACCCAGGAAAGGATATGTACCCAAGGTCCTGACCACACCCTTCAAAGCGCAGGTGTTTCACCTTTAGGCCTTCTTCCCTCCTTCATTTAGTTCAGATGAGGAACAATCATTGCATTTGTTATGCCCTGTGCGGGTGCTACATACATACGTTGAGCGTACTTGCCAGTTCAGACTGTCTGATCAGCTCTTTATATGTTATGGAGGATGCACAAAAGGAAAGTCCATCTCCAAGCAAAGACTTTCTCACTGGATTGTCGATGCAATTACCCTGGCTTACAAATCGCAGGGTCAGACTTGCCCAACTGGTGTTAAAGCACACTCAACTAGAGGCATAGCCTCCTCTTGGGCATGGACGAATGGTGTGTCCTTACAAGACATATGTTTTGCAGCAGGATGGTCCTCGCAGAACACGTTCGCAAGGTTTTACAACCTAGACGTAACGTCTCTTTCTTCACAAGTCTTTTCTGTTTAGAGCACTTGCTATTCATTGACCATATACACTCACCTAAAGGATTATTAGGAACACCTGTTCAATTTATCATTAATGCAATTATCTAATCAACCAATCACATGGCAGTTGCTTCAATGCATTTAGGGGTGTGGTCCTGGTCAAGACAATCTCCTGAACTCCAAACTGAATGTCAGAATGGGAAAGAAAGGTGATTTAAGCAATTTTGAGCGTAGCATGGTTGTTGGTGCCAGACAGGCCGGTCTGAGTGTTTCACAATCTGCTCAGTTACTGGGATTTTCACGCACAACCATTTCTAGGGTTTACAAAGAATGGTGTGAAAAGGGAAAAACATCCAGTATGCGGCAGTCCTGTGGGCGAAAATGCCTTGTTGATGCTAGAGGTCAGAGGAGAATGGGCCGACTGATTCAAGCTGATAGAAGAGCAACTTTGACTGAAATAACCACTCGTTACAACCGAGGTATGCAGCAAAGCATTTGTGAAGCCACAACACGCACAACCTTGAGGCGGATGGGCTACAACAGCAGAAGACCCCACCGGGTACCACTCATCTCCACTACAAATAGGAAAAAGAGGCTACAATTTGCAAGAGCTCACCAAAATTGGACAGTTGAAGACTGAAAAAATGTTGCCTTGTCTGATGAGTCTCGATTTCTGTTGAGACATTCAGATGGTAGAGTCAGAATTTGGCGTAAACAGAATGAGAACATGGATCCATCATGCCTTGTTACCACTGTGCAGGCTGGTGGTGGTGGTGTAATGGTGTGGGGGATGTTTTCTTGGCACACTTTAGGCCCCTTAGTGCCAATTGGGCATCGTTTAAATGCCACGGCCTACCTGAGCATTGTTTCTGACCATGTCCATCCCTTTATGGCCACCATGTACCCATCCTCTGATGGCTACTTCCAGCAGGATAATGCACCATGTCACAAAGCTCGAATCATTTCAAATTGGTTTCTTGAACATGACAATGAGTTCACTGTACTAAAATGGCCCCCACAGTCACCAGATCTCAACCCAATAGAGCATCTTTGGGATGTGGTGGAACGGGAGCTTCGTGCCCTGGATGTGCATCCCACAAATCTCCATCAACTGCAAGATGCTATCCTATCAATATGGGCCAACATTTCTAAAGAATGCTTTCAGCACCTTGTTGAATCAATGCCACGTAGAATTAAGGCAGTTCTGAAGGTGAAAGGGGGTCAAACACAGTATTAGTATGGTGTTCCTAATAATCCTTTAGGTGAGTGTATATATTTATATGTATAAATATATATACTTATGCCCCCCTTTTTTAAGTATGGGCTCTGCATCATTTACACAAGGCTGTTATAATTCAATAAGTCACAAGCATTTCATTATAACTCCCTTCCCGGCCGTGTTCATTAGGAGTAATTCATATATGGCTATAGCTCATATATTCATCTCTGGCCATCATGAGTATCACTCACTGCGGCATACATTTTTCGGTCGCCATCCCATAAGACTGCGCCGCCATGTTTCCTCTCAATGAAGTTATATCTTGTAGTGCTCGTGATGGGATTCTGTTCCCCATATGCATTAGTAAACGTAATGTCAATTGTACTGAAGTCGTAAGGGAACGTCTCGGTTACATACATAACCTCGGTTTCCTGAGACGAATGGAACGAGACATTGCGAACGCTAGCCGCACCACAAGACTCAGAGTTCTTGAGGGACAAGGAATGCTCTCCTTGTTCTCAATCAGAAATTCTGAGGAAATGATGTCTGTGCACCTGTTTTATAGTGGTCAGTTTGCGCCGAAACGAGCGGCCAGTTTCACACCAAAACAGGTGGGGCTCAAACACCATAGCCAATATTAGAATATTGGCATTATTGTAGAGAGGTTTCAAATAGGTTGTGTATGAAGGCACTCCCCATATGCATTAGTAAACGCAATGTCTCGTACCCTTTGTCTCAGGGAACCAAGTTTACTTGGAACCGAGACAATTATTCAACCAAGCAAGCTCACAGACAAGTAAAAAAAATGCCTCATTTAGTAGAAAACTGCCTAAGGTAAAAGCAGATATAAAGTTTTTAACTATTTGGGGCTTACAGCAGCAGTGATCAGCGCATAAATAAAGTTTGTATATGATGACTTACAGAAATCATATTTCACTTTGTGAATCTTTTGAAAATCTTTCGAACTGTGGTATTAGGGCAACAATATAAAATGTACAGTAACATTCCTAAAAATAAGAGCGTTCATTTGGTATATGACTTTTCCATTTAAGTGCTATGTGAAGGGCTTTTATCTTGGGGGCGCTAATTTTTCAGCGCGAATGTTTTGAGGCCTTATTTTGTAATTTGTCACATAAATGTGAGGGTTATCACCTTTTTACCTAAACAGAGTTTAAGGGGTTAGGTAAAGCATGTGAGCAGTATGAATAGATTCCGGACATACTCAGAGATTCGGTGTTTCTCAATGCTTAGAACGCGTTATCGTTCTTGTTTTCGTTTGAAAATCAGTCTTACCTAACTACCGTGAAAGAGCGAACCCGGTAGACATGAGGATGTAAAACGCATATTGTTGCGATGTGCAGCTAGTGTAGATTCGACCTCTTATTTATATTCTTTTTTTGGAGGTGGATGATGACGTTAAACAAGTCCACACGAATATAAGAATTTAATTACTGAGATAACAATCGACGGTACGTCACTGTATAGCGGATAACATAACAATGAATGGGAACCGTAAACTGACACATCCCTGACGAAAATGATCTGTGACTTCTCTTATAAAACAGTAACTTTATCGTTGTAAACTAAACATGTTGAGTGTAAAACATGTTGAATTTTAGTGGACAGGCATTAGTTATGTACTGTTTCCTAACAAAAACTGTTTATTCAGCACACACTGATGCATCTCCTTCATAGACATAAAGTAAAAAATAAAAAGCCTGACCAGAATATATGACGTATGAACAACAACCGCGAAAATAATCTACTCTGGTTTTGTTAAGCACATGTAACAACTTTCTTGGTATATATATACGGAGTGTCTATTTCAGTCTGGTGGAACCACTGCAATATGCGACAAACTGTTCAGTAGATGTCGCTGCAGTGGCTTAGGCTGTAGAAACGGTGTGTGATTGTGCTGTCCTAGCGACTGCGGATCAAATCCAACTTCAGTCACTCTCTTTTCCCCATTCGATTTCCTGTTTTCACTTGTAATGTTTCCTTTAATACTATTTAAAATAATAGATAAAAATTAATATAAATGTTGATTTCATCTCTGTGATTTGGTCACGACGAATGTCGAGGTGTGCAGAGAAGCGTTTGATCCGAGGCAGAGTCTGTCGATCGCACTCGTTCCCGCGGCACGGCATCGTTTGTGTGTAGACTGCATCTCTGTATTACTAATATTGTAGTAACAATGTTCGTTCGCAGAAATCGTAGCTTTAAATCAGTTAGCAATGGTGTTGTTAGTACGGTAATATGGTGCTAATATAGTAACCATCGTTAATTTAGTGATTACTGTAAATTTACAAAAAAATACCATGGTGAAAACATGGCTACAGAGTAAAACCAAGGTTATTTTTTTAAGGTAAGTTTAAGGTTATGTTTAGCGATAGAGGTTAATGTAGTGTGTCTGTGGACGTCCGTGAAGTTGGCACCCCATAAAACGAAATAATCTCCAAAACTATGCCATTGGTTTGTGCTGCGTTTGTGCTGATTTGTGCCGCAAAAACGAACGTTTGTGCTGGTTTGGTGTTTGAGATATTGAACATTATTTTTTTGGTTGTGTTACGTCACTCTCCACCCCATGTCGTTCAAATCGCTCCAAACCGGTTTCATTCGTTTGTGCTCGGTTTGTGCTGGTTTGTGCCGTTAAAACGAACATTGTATCTATTTTCCTTTCGCAGATATAGCACATTTAATTCGGGAGCTGTGACGTCACTCTCCACCCCATGTCGTTCAAATCGCTCCAAACCGGTTTCATTCGTTTGTGCTCGGTTTGTGCTGGTTTGTGCCGTTAAAACGAACATTGTATCTATTTTCCTTTCGCAGATATAGCACATTTAATTCGGGAGCTGTGACGTCACTCTCCACCCCATGTCGTTCAAATCGCTCCAAACCGGTTTCATTCGTTTGTGCTCGGTTTGTGCTGGTTTGTGCCGTAGAAAGAACCATCATAAATTATTCCATTCTTCAGACATAACAAAATCTTTGGAGGAGTAGTGACGTCACGCAAGCAAGCCGAGCTCTCCATCCATCTCGTCTACAAACCTGTCTGGTGCGTTTGTGCTCGCACAGGGCCGCTGCTGTCTTTGTCTTTTCTTCTTTAGATAGCCTACTGAAATGTTTTAGTTTAGATTTGTGCTAGATATTGACATTTGGTCTTTATAAAATCACCAATGCACTATGATATGTAGGCCTAATGTACTGTCAATAATCTGGCTCAAGGCTACGTGTGACTGATGCTTTAATTTTGTCCAATAAAAAAAAAAAATATTGTGTACTGTCTTAAGTTTTCGAAAAACTTCAGCTTCAGTTTACAGACATTTAAAGTCTTTCTGCCCCCTTAAAGACATTTGTTTACCCTAAGCACTGCATAGTGGGAAAACTAAACAGGAAAAGGTATCTGGCTGTGAAAAAGGTAAGCATGTGCTCTGAGATAAAATACTAAAAAAAAAGTACTAAAATCATGTGTGCAGGTCAATACAATTCACAGGATAATTTGAACAAATAAGAAATTGACAGAGCGTGAAGTTGCCCCCCACCCAACGCAAAACGTCGGCAAAATAGTCTCAATCGTTTGTGCTGGTTTGTGCTGTAAAAAGTTTCGTTTGTGCTGCTTCGGTTTTTTTAGATATTAAAAGAATATTTATAGGTCAATCTGAGGTCAGTCAGCCCCCCACATGCTCCAAATTCACCCAAAATAGTCTCGTTTGTTTGTGCTTCGTTTGTGCTGGTTTGTGCCGGTAAAAGTTTCGTTTGTGTCATATAGGCCTATATGACAACCTGTGAAGTGGAGTGACACAGTAATTCAACAGTAATTCACACAGTAATTCAATTTCAAAAGTAAAATCATTTTGGCTACTTAATTCATTGAGTCACAACTTTACACACACACACACACACAGACATATATAAATATAAGTAGTCAAAAGTTTGAAAACATTCAGATTTTTTTATGTTTCTGAAAGAAGTCTCTTCTGCTCACCAAGGCTGCATTTATTTGATTTAAAATTCAGTAAAACACTAATAGTGTGAAATATGATTCCAATGTAAAACAGTTGTTTTCTATCTGAATATGTTGCAAACTTTAATTTATTCCTGTGATCAAAGCGGAATTTTCAGCATCATTACTTCAGTCTTCAGTGTCACATGATCCTTCAGAAATCATAATAATATCAAGAAAAAATAATAATTATTATTATCAGTTGAAAACAGTTGTGCTATATATATAAAATACTTTTATTCAGCAAGGACAAATTAATTTGATCAAGAGAATGTAAAAGACATTTATATGGTTAAATATTTCTATTTCAAATAAATGCTGTTCTTTTTACCTTTCTATTCATCATAGTTTCTACAAAAATATTAAGCATGCAAAAATTGTTTTAAACATTGATTAAAAAAAAATAAGAACCATTCTTAATAATTGAGCACCAATAATAATGATAATAGCTCAAAATCAACATTTTTCTATGATTTCAATGTAACATTGAAGTTTGGATGTTTTTTTTTTTTTATTATGTCTATTATATTGTATCCAACACATATAAACCTGAGCATATATAGACTACAAATAGGAAAGACAAAACAAAAACGAAATTATAAACAAACAAACAAACAAACCATTGAAGACTGGAGTAATGATGCTGAAAATTCAGCTTTGACATCACAGAAATAAAATTACACTTTAAATTACATTAAAACAGAAAACAGCTATTTGAATGTGTAATGTTTCACAATATTACTGTTTTTATTTATTTTTTTATCAAATAAATACAGCCTTGATGAGATTACGAGACTTCTTTCAAAAACATTTAAAAATCTTAATGTTTCCAAACTTTTGACCTGTACTGCACACACGCACAGCCAATGTGTGTATAAACACAGAGCTACAGCAAACAGATTAAGGTGCCTATATTTATGACAATGTTAATATTACTATTGTTATTCACATAACTACATAGAGAAACAAGTTAAAACACTTACCTTGGAGTTTGTGTTACATTCCACTCATCCTGTGATCCGCTGTGTCCCGTTACAAGTTGAAAACGAACAGTGGATCGGTAACAGTAAAGTGAATTCAACTATTTATGTGATTTGCCATTTGGATCTTACCTTGTGTTAAAAAAAGACATTCGCAAAACGAAACTTTTTACAGCACAAACCAGCACAAACGATTGAGACTATTTTGCCGACGTTTTGCGTTGGGTGGGGGGCAACTTCACGCTCTGTCAATTTCTTATTTGTTCAAATTATCCTGTGAATTGTATTGACCTGCACACATGATTTTAGTACTTTTTTTTTAGTATTTTATCTCAGAGCACATGCTTACCTTTTTCACAGCCAGATACCTTTTCCTGTTTAGTTTTCCCACTATGCAGTGCTTAGGGTAAACAAATGTCTTTAAGGGGGCAGAAAGACTTTAAATGTCTGTAAACTGAAGCTGAAGTTTTTCGAAAACTTAAGACAGTACACAATTTTTTTTTTTTTTTTTATTGGACAAAATTAAAGCATCAGTCACACGTAGCCTTGAGCCAGAGTATTGACAGTACATTAGGCCTACATATCATAGTGCATTGGTGATTTTATAAAGACCAAATGTCAATATCTAGCACAAATCTAAACTAAAACATTTCAGTAGGCTATCTAAAGAAGAAAAGACAAAGACAGCAGCGGCCCTGTGCGAGCACAAACGCACCAGACAGGTTTGTAGACGAGATGGATGGAGAGCTCGGCTTGCTTGCGTGACGTCACTACTCCTCCAAAGATTTTGTTATGTCTGAAGAATGGAATAATTTATGATGGTTCTTTCTACGGCACAAACCAGCACAAACCGAGCACAAACGAATGAAACCGGTTTGGAGCGATTTGAACGACATGGGGTGGAGAGTGATGTCACAGCTCCCGAATTAAATGTGCTATATCTGCGAAAGGAAAATAGATACAATGTTCGTTTTAACGGCACAAACCAGCACAAACCGAGCACAAACGAATGAAACCGGTTTGGAGCGATTTGAACGACATGGGGTGGAGAGTGACGTCACAGCTCCCGAATTAAATGTGCTATATCTGCGAAAGGAAAATAGATACAATGTTCGTTTTAACGGCACAAACCAGCACAAACCGAGCACAAACGAATGAAACCGGTTTGGAGCGATTTGAACGACATGGGGTGGAGAGTGACGTCACAGCTCCCGAATTAAATTTGCTATATCTGCGAAAGGAAAATAGATACAATGTTCGTTTTAACGGCACAAACCAGCACAAACCGAGCACAAACGAATGAAACCGGTTTGGAGCGATTTGAACGACATGGGGTGGAGAGTGACGTAACACAACCAAAAAAATAATGTTCAATATCTCAAACACCAAACCAGCACAAACGTTCGTTTTTGCGGCACAAATCAGCACAAACGCAGCACAAACCAATGGCATAGTTTTGGAGATTATTTCGTTTTATGGGGTGCCAACTTCACGGAGGTTGTCTGTGGGACTCTAAATAAACCCAATAGACACACCCCATTGATGCCCATACTACATGTTAATATTTCAAAATTGTTGCAAATTAGTATTGGACACTATTTTCACCAGTGTTGGGTGCAAATAATATCCAATACTATTTACACTGGGGTGTACAGTAAATAGCATATACCATTATGTGCAAATCTGCTAATATATGTATGTATATATATATATATATATATATATATATATATATATATATATATATATATATATACATATATATATATATATATACAATATATATTAGGGTTAATAACGTGTTATATTTTTTTTACGCAATTAATCGCATGCCCCCGGAGTGTAATAAGAAAGATTCCTGAGAAATGCAAACTTGTAGTACCGCCTGTTTACCCCAGAGGGCAGTAAGTGAAACTTCAGCTGTATGGGCAACGCACAGTTTATACAGAGAACAAAACAACCCTTCAGCAGGCAGCACAACACAAACATGCGTTACATTCTTGCGTTCAAAACACTTGATGGAGTGCAAATTCGATCTAAGGGATCTCAAGATGTGTTCTAACTATATTTAACTTGACACAGTGACCTAAAAACTTTATGTTTATGATGCAACGCACCCGAGACGCTACACAAGCATCTGTTTGAGGCAGGTGTACTTTGACGGGTCCTTAAATATATTTAGGGCCCAAGCCTGAAAAGGCGAAGGCCCTATTGTTTTCCTAAGGATTATTATTATTATTATTATTATTAGGGCCCAAGCCTGAAAAGGCGAAGGCCCTATTGTTTTCCTTAGGATTATTATTATTATTATTATTATTATTATTATTATTATTATTATTATTATTAGGGCCCAAGCCTGAAAAGGCGAAGGCCCTATTGTTTTCCTTAGGATTATTAGGGCCCAAGCCTGAAAAGGCGAAGGCCCTATTGTTTTCCTTAGGATTATTATTATTATTATTATTATTATTATTATTATTTTATCGACTATTCGGGCACTTTTGGGGGCCTTAACATGCTCTAAAACTCTTGAAACTTTGCACACGGGTCAGAACCTGCGGCCATCAGGGCTGGGCTGAAGATGGTACCCGGGCGTGGCAGGGGGGCTCAGCAGCGCCCCCTGGAACGGGGTCCGAAACCTTGGTCCATAAATCAAACACACTTGCATGTAATAATATGAAAGTCGGTACACATATAGATCTCATCGTTTCATATATACTTCATGCTCTTACTTTTTACCTCAGCCCAACAGGAAGTCGGCTATTTAGGGTTGTTTGGAAAACGTATACAATGGAATTTGAAATACTCCTCCTAGAGAAATCATTTAATCGCCACGAATCTCAGTCAGCATGAAGTCAAGACATTGAGGATGAAAAATTGCCAGCGGATTTTTGATATCTCGAACGGTTTGGCCGTGGCGAGGAAACAAATTTATGGCGAGAAAAGTGAGACAGGAAGTGTGTTATAACTTCTGCATAAATTAACAGATCTTGATGAAACTTCAGCAGTGTGTTCGTTGTAAGAGGCCGATCACATGGATGTGACTATTGTGAGTCAAAGTTATAGCGCCACCAACTGGCAGCAGGAAGTGTGTCACTTTCAAAATGCTTTGAAATCACCCTCTTGTTTTTACCCGATTTGCTTCAAACTTTACGTGTATAATGTAAACACACGGCAGATTTAGACCTGTGAAAGGATTATTGATATCTTAGATACTGTTGCCGTGGCAACGCTTCAAACTTTACTTTTCTTTATTGATGCTTTTGAGACTCTTAACATACTTGAAATTGCATGAAACTCGACAGAGACGTCACATTTATTAGCCAGTAGACATGTGCAAAGTTTCAGAAATGGGTGTGGTGAGGGGCTCAGTAGCGCCACCTTTTGACAAAAAAGTGGGGGGTTAGTTTCATCTACAGGTACAAAAATTGGTATTGATATAGTTCTCCTCAAGCCGGACAACTTTCTAATTTACAGTCATTAGCTCCGACCAACAGAAAGTCAGATATTTTGGTTTGAATGTGGAGAAAATGTCAGAATTTTGCAAGTCACTCTCTGAGACTCTGTGAGTTTGTAGGGGAGGGGGGACGTTGGGTCTTGTGAAGTAATACATAGGGCTATACTGCCCTCTTGTGTTCAACATAGTATGGGTTACATTAACTTTTGCACGATATTCTAATTTTTCGAGTTTCACCTGTATGCAGAGTTGACAGAAAAATGTTACACACGCCGTAGCAGGTGAATACAACAAAGAACTAAAGCCTAAAAAACTAAAATTTAATCCACTGTCTGTTCATTCTCTGAGTGGCAATTACAAGAAATGTCCAATAGATGGCATCCAAGCCTCATTGTTCTATTATTTACAACAGGCTGAGTCCAGAATGGGCAGGGACTGAGTTCAACAGTTGCTTGAGCTCTTTTGCCGTCGAATCCCAGAAAAAAGGCAAACACTGTGTCTCCACTCACTATATACATCAACTGAGTGGCGGATACAATTTTTAACAACCTTTAACCATTTACAGCCAGAGCGTTCAAATTTGGGAACAATTATTCCCATAGTTTCTGTCTCAGTGTCATCGTCGTCCAATCACCGATTTTATTTCTGAAATCTGCCCAGATACTCATGACAATACAAGCTAAAGGCACATGTGATTGGTTAAGGGGTTACTGGGCAAGAATAATAACTGTATCGTCATCACCGTCTTCCTTCATTTCAATGGGACGGTGATATCACGAGAGATTTACTCCAGTGTTGGATTTACTGCTTCAAATTAAATACTAAGGCGATTTTTGCAAGGTAAGAACGTGTTGTCTATATTTTCTATAGAAAGTCAAAACGTTTTAGTTACGAAGCATTTATTTGTAGGAGTATTGCTAGTTATTTCTGGAAAAAAAATGACGAAACAACTCAAATAAATGTTTGTGAGCAGTTTTGTGTGAAACCGCGAGCAGCGTCACGTCTAACTCACGAGCCCCGATGAGAGATCGCATTCGCTTCTTCTTGCGTTTGAACGGACAATTTCATAACAACAAAATGTCAAAATACATGATATATTGTCTGTTTTGTCTCAAGTGACCATAAACAGTTGATGAAGAAATCGCGAATCTAAATCTAGTATCAACACTTCCGAGAATGATTATCAGCTTTGTGTCTGACAGCGCGAGGAATCTCATTTTTACTCGCATCTTCATGGAGGTTTGTCGGTTGTATGTAGTTTCACAATCTCAATCAATTAATCTCTGAAATGAATACAGATGTAACAGCACGAAAATAATGAGATTCACAGTTCTCAAAAGATTATATCTCAATAAAACAAGCCGCAAAGACGGCTTGACGGCTTGAATGAAATGCGTTTAAAATCCTCTTAAAGAGACAGTAACAATTTTCCAAGTAAATAAAAAGTAGCCTACAAATGGTTTTCACCCCCAAAATAAATTTCTCTCATCGTATACTCACCCTCATTCCATCCCAGATGTGTATTATTTTCTTTCTTCTAGTGAACACAAATTAAGCTTTTTAGAAGATTATCTCAACCCTGTTGGACCTTTCAATGACTTGAATGGTGATCAGAACTCAGAAGCTACAAAAATCACATAAATGCAGCATAAAAGTAATCCATACCACTCCTGTGGTTTAATCCATGCCTTCAGAAGTGATATTATAGGTGTGGGTTAGATACAGACCTATATATATATATATATACTTAAAGATGACATCACTCTGAAGTACTGCGTAAAGAATATCCCACATTCGCCCTAAGGGGGCGCTACAGGCCATGCCCAAAATTCCCATTTTCTGGTCAAAAATGTTCTAATGTTGTATATTGATACTACAGGCCAACAGGAATTCACAAACCAAGAGTGGCCCACATTCGCCCTTATGGGGCGCTACAGGCCACGCCCTAAATTCCCATTTGCTGGTCAAAAATGTTCTAATTTGGTACATTGATACTACAGGCCAACAGGAACCCACAAACAAAGAATTGCCCATATTCGCCATTAGGGGGCGCTACAGGCTATGCCCAAAATTCCCATTTTATGGTCAAAAATTTTCTAATTTGGTATATTGACACTACAGGCCAACAGAAATCCACAAACCAAGAATGTCTCACATTCGCCCTTAGGGGGCGCTAAAGGCCATTCCCAAATTGCACATTTTTTTGTCAAATACTTTCTAATTTGGTACATTAATACTACAGGCCAACAGGAACCTACAAACCAAGAATGGCTCACATTCGCCCTTAGGGGGCGGTACAGGCCATGCCCAAATGTCAATTTTTCAAAGTGATTGTATTTCCACCCCATTTATTTAGTTTTTCTGAAACCTGGTGAACATACCTCATTTCTCATTGTAAACAAAAAACCCTACAGGATCCATAAGGTCCGGCATGATGGATTTTCCTGTACACTGAAAATGTTTAGTTTAGGATTCAGACAGAAAGACATGTTTTTTGGATTTTTTCATTGGGAGGGTTTAACCCCAACCCTCTATTGATCAATTTTAAATGATTTGCCATTTTGAGGAGGAATCGCATTGCTGCTTGCAGCTATATTTTTGAGTTGTTGCTGTGTCCATCATCCTTTGTTTTCCGAAAGCCACCAAGTGGAAATGAGCCCGGTAACTAAAGGCACCAGGGTTGCGGTGCCACCGGCTTGGGCCCGTCATCGCTGCTTGCAGCTTTAATTTATATTTCTATTCCGTTTTGTGTGTATATATATATATATATATATATATATATATATATATATATATATATATATAATCACTTACAGTTAAAAAGAGCCATCCAACTTGCAGTTCAACACTTTTTAAATCCATTTTGAACTTGATGTTGCTTCAGCTACCAAGGGATTATGGGATTTCTCGCATACTGTTTTACTGATGATTCAGACATACTACTCCTTTGGCATACTATATTGTAGAGAAGTATTGATATTCAGACACAGCGAATGTTTTCAAACAGCTTTTCAAATACGGCCCTGGGATTGAACAAACAGATATGACGCCTTCACATGATATCAGAATTATCGGATATATGAGGTTCCCATTCGAAAGTTGCACATGAATGACCCCTCAAGTCGTGATTATAACTGGGAAACTCTGAGATAATTTTGATACCTGAGTTTCCGAGTTGTGAGCAGTCAGAGAAAATGATGGAGGAGTGTACGGTTTCTGTATTGAATGTATTGAATGATAAAAATTTGATTTCTTAGCCCAACTTTTACAGCACATCGGAGCAACTGGTGTTCGTGTTTACCATCACCAGACACTGCTCAAATACAAGATTCATGCAACAACCAAGCTGCATGATGATCTGCAGGAGAAGCTACGCGACCTTGGCTTGCTGCGGAAACCAGGCCTCAAGTCCTCGGCGTAGCTTGATGCCATGCTAGGCTAAAAACAAACCCTAGCCGGCCGGCTCTCCTGTTTATCCTGTTCGCAAATGTTTGCTTCCTGGACAATAAACTGGACTACATCCAACTACGCAGCATCAGTTTAGAGACTGCTGTGTCTTTGTTTTCACGGAGACGTGGCTCAGGGACAGAGTTCCGGAAGCCCCCATTCAGCTAGACGGGCTTGCCTCATTTCATGCTGACAGAAATGCAGCTCTGTTTATTGTCATATAATAAATATATTGTCATATAATAGAGATGTGGTCTGAATAGGCGTCCCCATCTCGACCGCATCTCTGTTATGCTAATACCAGCATACAGACCGCTCGTCAGGCGCACAAAACCACTTCAGAAGCAGGTGAAAACCTAGCCAGCAGGAGCAATCTCTGCTCTTCAGGACTGTTTTGAGTTTACTGACTGGCAAATGTTCAGGGAGGCTGCAACATATGGCAACTCTAACAACTTGGAGGAATACACAGCATCAGTGATCATCTACATTAGCAAGTACATTGAGAATCTCACTTTCTCCAAGATCATCAACACACTCGCCAACCAGAAGCCGTGGATGACTGCGGAGGTGCGTGTGCTGCTGAGGACACGAGACTCTGCCTTCAGAGCAGGCGATAAGATGACCCTAAGAACAGTGAGGGACAAACAGTCAAAGGCCATCAGAGAGGCAAAGCGCACAAGCGCCCAAAGAATCCACAGTCACTTCCAGGACATCAGCAATATGCACCGCATGTGGCAGGGCATCCAGGCCATCACCAACTACAAGACAACATCAGTTGCCTGTGACAAAAATGCCTCCCTTGCAGATGCACTGAACAACTTCTATGCTCGGTTTGAGGCGCAGAACGACGTGGTGGTGAGGAAGACCACCCTTCCTCCCAACCCCCGACCAGGTGCTCTGTCTTACCATGGCTGATGTGATGAAAACTCTACGTAGAGTCAACCCACGGAAGGCTGCTAGACCAGACAACATTCCTGGCTCAGAGGCTGTACATATCAGCTGGCAGATGTTCTTACCGATATCTTCAACATCTCTCTGAGCAGCGCCGTCGTTCCAACAGACTTCAAGGCCACCACCATCTTCGCTATGCCGAAGAATTCTTCAGTGTCCTGCCTCAATGACTACTGTCCCATCGCACTCACACCCATCATCATGAAGTGCTTCGAGAGGCTCATCATGAGGCACATTAAGACCCAGCTGCCCCCCTCACTAGACTCACTGCAGTTTTCATATCATCCCATCCGTTCAACCGATGACGCCATCACCACCACCCTCCATCTGGCCCTCACCCACCTTGATAAAAAGGACTCATACATTGATATTGGGATTTGCACCGTTTCAGACGCAAAGCCCCGCGGAGGATAGTGAGAAGATCGTCGGGGTCTCTCTTCCCTCCATCAAAGACATTTACATAAATCACTGCATCCGCAAATCAACCAGCATTGTGGATGACCCCACACACCCCTCAAACAAACTGTTCACCCTCCTGCCATCTGGCAAGAGGTACCGAAGCATTCGGGCCCTCACTGCCAGACTGTGTAACAGCTTCTTTCCCCAAGCCATCAGACTCCTCAATACTCAGAGACTGGACTAACACACACACACACACACACACACACACACACACACACACACACACACACACACCTGTACACCATCAAACTTTTGCACATGTCCAGAGTTGCACTTAATTCATTGTCACTTTATACCTGGCTGTAACCTCAATAACGGCTATGTCCATAGAACACTATTTCATAGTATGTCATGTTTACATTTGGCATTTTTAGAAAGTGTCATCTTTTTGAGATATGAGATGCGGCGTGCAATGGTCGAAGACCTCGATAGTGTATGTTTATATTGAAAAACAATTGAAAAACAGCGTGCAGAGGGCCAATAGCACTTTCTTTGTGATGGGCCTGTTAGGGGAGTCATATAGCCTATCATTAATGATTGATAGTTAATCAAATTATAGAGTTTATACCATTTGCATTTATATATTGTTTCTGCTGCTTGATTAAATCAGTTATTTTGTTGTTGTTGTTCCTTGGTTCAGGTAAATTTTATCTTAACAAATTGACTGGACTTCTACAATTGTTTTATTGTGCTTTTTCTTGCAGTTTTGAATGTTTTGAATGTCTTTTTTTTTGTTTATTTTTATTTTTTTTATCCCCTTTTCTCCCAGTTTGGAATGCCCAATTCCCACAACTTAGTAGGTCCTCATGGTGGCGCGGTTACTCTTCTCAAACCGGGCGATGGAGGACAATTCTCAGGTGCCTCCACTTCTGAGACGTCAATCCGCGCATCTTATCTCACGACTCGTTGTGCATGACACTGCAGACCCTCTGCATGTGGAGGCTCATGCTATTCTCTGCGATCCACTCACAACTTACCATGTGCCCCATTGAGAGCCAGAACGACTAATCGCGATCATGAGGAGGTTACCCCATGTTACTCTACCCTCCATAGCAACCGAGACAATTTGATTACTTAGGAGACCTGGCTGAAGTCACTCAGCACACCCTGGATTCGAACTCGTGAATCCAGGTGTGGTAGATTTCAAAGTTTTTAATTAAAAAAATATACATGTAAATTAATATACAAATATATATGAAAATATACAATTGATAAAAGCTTCATGAACAAAAGACTTGTGTTTGCTGGCCAATCGAGAAAGACTAGTCAAAGGTGTTACTTATACATGTTGGTTCCACCAATTAAATTGCGATGACTCCATTAATAATTCAAAAAGAAAACACATGCACACGCACACACACACAAAAATGACAGCTCTTCTGAGCATTTGTCAGGGCCGGCAGGTCGCACAATCTTTAACCTTAGTTTGAGGCCAAGTATACATTCTCAAATGAGAGCCTCTTGGGAAAATAAACAAACATGATCTAAACTCCCTGTTTGGAATATAACAAAGCCTTGGAGAATAGATTTCCTTTGACATACAAAGAGTTATTTGACATACAAAGGTTATTTTGCTTTGTCCTTCAAGAGGACAAAGCAAAATAAAACAGCTGTATTTTCCATTCCTATGGGTCACTTCCACACTATTAAACGTGATGACAGTTCAAAAGTGCTCAAGTGCTGCTCCTTGTTCCTCCACTCAAAAGGGAAGCAAAAGCTCTGGTGATTTGATTTTTTTATGCAGGACGTAATTGCGACAACAGGTTAGTTTGACCTATCGTTTAACAGACTAATTTCTCATGAAAAATTGCAGATACATTTTTTAGCCTGAATTTAGTTCACTTTAAGTTTGCTGTAGATCAACATGATGGTAGTAAAGCTAAATAATGGGTTTGATTCCCAGGAAGCTATAGAGGCAATTTTTTTTATTTGCTTAACTTGCAGCTGGTGCTGTGTTGACTCAGGAAGTTTACCAAAGCAATATGAGTAAGACTATTTATAGTCACAGTTAGAGACAGACTGATGGTACAGTAGTCCAAAATGTTCTATGGGAAAACACAAACTCTAAACAGAAGAAACCACTGGTGTGCAGTCTGGTCACAGCCTAGGTTACGGCCTCACATACCATAGCAACCCACAGGCTCCAGTCAAGTTCAAAATGTGTGAACTTAAAAGGAATGATAGGAAAGGAGCATTAAAAGGGGTAGAGAAAACACTGATATGTTGAATTGTTCAATCCCTTGGGTATACATTCTCGGTATGTGAAAATTTGCCTTCCCAGAGACTTTTTTATCTTTCTATATCAACTTCATACCCCAAAGAAAGGAAATGCTGTGTAGTGGATGAAATAGATTCTTAGGTAAATACATTTAACTTGGCCGGGCCATTAATTTTTGATACCCATGAGAAAATGTATATTAAGTACCAAATAAAAAATATTAAGTTACCAAATTGACAAACCAGTATGATTTATTCTTTCTCTCGTGGAACACAAAGGGAGATGTTAAGCAGGGTGTAAGGGGACTGAAAGCCTCAGTGAACATTCGCTTTCTTTGTGTGGGGGAAAAATGCAATGGAAAACTCATATTGGTTGACCACTATCCGAATATTAGGAAGATGTGTGGCGGGATGCATGGGTTGTTCCTTTATTTCTACTGGTAGAGTATGGCACTAGCCATGCCAATATAATGGGTTTGATTCCCAGGGAACACATTACTTAATACAATGAATATACCTTAATGTAAATGTGTCTATGGTGGTTAATGAACTGGGAAATCATGAAGTTTGTTGTATGGTCAATGACAAGACACTTATTGGGTTATAGACTCTTGGATATAATGTGCCCAAAAGAACAGGTTAAGTCTTTTAGTTCCAATATGTTATTTATATCTTTACATCACCACAGCAAAGCCTTATGTCATGATAATGACCATTGATGTCAGTCTTCTCTCCTTGAAACAATCCCTGTTTTTGTGAAGAATCGTTACGTAGATAGGACACTTAATGTTTTTGCCTCCCTGCCCTTGAGCCCCTTCACTCTTCAGACTTTCACAGCCACCACCCTTGTGTTTAAAGGACAATAGCCCCTCTCATGCAATCAGAGAACTCCAAAAAACAGGGTACAGAATGGAAAGAATGACTTCTTTCCTATTTCCTTCCTTCAAACTGTCGTAGAAGCAAAAGCATGGGTCTTTCCATTACTTTAAGAAAGCAAGGCAACACATTTGATTGCTTGACAGATATAAACCATTCAGGAGGGTTACCAGTAGTGGTCGACTGACATTTTTCGCTGAGGCAGATACATTTTCCTCTTTGGCTGATTTAGTTCTTGAGGGTGCCAAAATCGCCTGCTTATATGTGAAGTGACTGAGACATGTAAATTACCAGTCACAATTTGTTTGTTATGTGCTATCGTGTTACTACAATAATAGACCAGTGTGCAACACAATGTCATTTAAACGATCTGCATATCAGAATATAAGCAAACCTCACACAACTTCAGCAGATCCAGCATCCTATGGAGCACTCATTTATTTACCTCTAAAGCATGTTTTCTTACAGCCTCTCATCAACAGTTCCCTGTAACTTTTTTAATGATAAAAGGCAAATACTGTATCAATAAAGCTTGTATTATATACCATTTGCAAATATGCAGATATCTCATTTAAACTGATGTCATTCACGAAACCTCACGAAAATCCAATATTTTTTTCCTCTGAAGCACATATTCTATCAGCCAGAATCAAAAACTTCAGTATCAAGATCAAATGTTCCCTTGATCACATATCATGATAACAATCCAAGCAGGTAATCCAGGCCATTTAAACTGTCAGGAGATTGCCGGATCTGCACGAGCGTGTGATTGCAACTTCGTGACTGTGTCTCAAACCAGGAAAATGCTGCATCCGGAGGCTGTATATGGAAGTTGGATGAAAATAAGGTGCTTTCCAAACTGTTCGGAGACCAGTTTCATTTAGAGTTCCATTCATTCAAAACAGATATCAGTTAAGCTGTTAACAGATTAGGCAGCAAGGTAGCAAGTCAGCTTCCTACATTTTCGGATTCAGCCCAAGGTAAAAGCACTTTATGTGTGCTATAAGTAAATGTAGTATTCACTATGCATTATATGTACAATTGGTTTGATTCTGTATTTTTTGAGAAAATGCAGTTGCTAATGTGAACATACCATCCAAGGTTGCTGGACTACTTTGTGTACTGTTATTTCCTTCCTCCTAATATATTAACAATTTCTTCATGTGCAAATAAACTACTAAAATTTGATGACTAAACAGAAATCTGAAGAAACAGCTATCTACCATTTAAAATACAATATAATTTTTTTGTTTTGTTTGAGTTTGAGTAAATATAGTGCTAAATAATATATATATATTATTTTATATATATAATTTTTTTTTTCAGCAGTTTTATGTTTATGTTATTCACTATATTAAATTGTGTGATATATTGGCATTGTACCTTGCTCTCTGGATATCGGCATCAGCTATTAAAAAAAAAACATATCGTTCAACCACTAGCTATCAGTAAAGATGTTGCATGTAGATGAAAGGTTAGGAGCATAAGGTGTTTTAACATGTTTTAACAAACAAGAATTGGAGGCTTTCATCTCTGTTCCTTTATCAGTTTAGAAGCAAGGATTTCGGTTGTGCTGTCAATTTAGCAAGTCAATTTAGGTTAATTAATTATATGAAAAATAATGTGTTAAAAAATTAACAATTGATCTTGCCAGCAATTTGAGATCGATGTATAGACCACCTTGATTTTTTTGCCAATTTGTGGCAGTTGGGGGCAGTCAGCACTTGTACAGGCAATGAACCTCTTTAAAACCAACAAGAGAAGTCAGCAGCCTTCCACAAATGACTCTTGATCGATAGCTGATTTAGCAGAGATGGTCCCCTTCTATTAAAATAAATGGGAGACACTGGAACGCCCAACGGTCAACAGATGTAGAAAGGAAGTCCTGCCTAATAGGTAAAAGAACAAATCACCTTTTAGATACAGACAATTAAACTAAAAATGCATATGTGCATTAGCTATACAAGCTGGGAAAATTGCATTTTGTATCGTAATCTTGACCAACTGTTGGAGATTTTGGTCTTTCCCCATTTAAGTAGATAGGAGCTAACTTTTATGACTAGAAATAGCTTCCTAGGAGTGTTCCAAAGATGGCCACCAGTGAACTGACTACAGTGTTTAAATAAGATTTTTTTTCTTAAATTACATGCTTTGCATCTATTTCATACTTTTTTGTTTAATAAGTTTATTTAGCTAGTCATTATTGCAAAAAAATGGACAAGGTGACTGAACATTCTGCTTTCCTTGTTTATTTAAAGTCTATTAAAATTTTATAAACTTTCACATGTGTAATAAGCGAGTGTGTTCTTACTTCCAATTCCTGCTGGAGAATTGAGAAGCCATATTGTCCATATCCCCGCAAATGTGGTCTCATCCCAACCTTTTGGTGCTTTTTCTTCTGCTTCTCTTCATGTGCAACTGCAAATGATAAAGCTCAAATTGCAACCTCTGATTGTTGTTCATGGTTATTGTTTAGGCAGGGGCTATTTGCTAGTTTCTTTTGTGTCCCACAGACACCCTACACCAACATCTACCCTTAAACCTAACCATAACCTTCCTGTACATATTGACTGTATAATGTTCTAGAATTGATTATATAGTTATTTGGAGATTAAAATGTTCATGATGAGTATTGTTTTCAGTATATACTAAATGGTTTTGGCAAATGGTTTTCTAGAGAATTATAATTTATTTGTGGAACTTAAAAAGTTTCTCCTATGGCATTAGGTTAGGTCTAATTGGAACCTTTATTTTTAAGAGTAAAGTACAGTAATTCACACATCAAAACAATGATATTCACTAGTTTTATCTATTACTTGTTTTGAAAAGGCAGGTCTTACTTGACTTATTGTATGCCTAATAACATGCGTGAACTTTAACTCAGTATTACTTTTCTCCTAGACACGTGAATGGTGCTGAATGCAGAACAAGACATTCTCTTTGATAGAGCATGTCAAACACAAACCACACTCTATCGGCTGAGAACAGAATTATTTGCCATATATTCTTTTCTAAAGATTGCTTTTATCTTGTCTTTTAACATTATACATTTTACAACATACTAAAATTCCTTGCAAAGGTCCAAGGTTCAGGCAATGGCATATGAAGTATCCCATGTCTTAAGGTTGCAGTTGGCATCAGTTCAACCTCTGAGGTCCATCGTAATCGACTGAAGTGATGTCTGGCTGGCACCGGCTGGATTTAGTCATCATCACTCAGAGACACGTATCAGTGGAGTCTGATACCAAGCAGGAATTGAGCTGGATCCGGTCGGTTCTGGTGACCTTGGGATAGGAGTCCCGCGGTTGAGACATGGAAACATAGAATAATATTAGTGTAGATACCATAATTTTTTTTTCAGAGTTATAGATCATGATCAATATTTCAGGTTCCAACAGACCTAACTAAAGCAGCCTAACTGGCCTAACTGGCTAAAGTGGCGGAGTGGTGGTGGTGTAGTGGTCTAAACCACATAACTGGTAATCAGAAAGTCGCTGGTTCGATCCCCACAGCCACCACCATTGTGTCCTTGAGCAAGGCACTTAACTCCAGGTTGCTCTGGGGGGATTGTCCCTATAATAAGGGCTCTGTAAGTCGCTTTGAATAAAAGTGTCTGCCAAATGCATAAATGTAAATAGATGAGTAGTGTGTCTCTGTCCCGAACAGTGTTAGGGAGACTTTTCCATAGTTTAGGAGCTAAATAGAAAAAGGATCTACCTCCTTTTGTGGATATTGATATTCTAGGAGCTATTAACAGGCCAGAGTTTTGCAATCGTAATGAACGTGATGGAATATAGTGTGGTAGAAGGTCACTTAAGTAATGCAGAGCTAGACCATTCAAAGCTTTGTATGTAGTTAACAGAATTGTAAAATTAATATGAAATTTAACAAGTAGCCAATGTGGGGCCTGGGTAGCTCAGCGAGTATTGACACTGACTACCACCCCTGGAGTCGTGAATTTGAATCCAGGTTGTGCTGAGTGACTCCAGCCAGGTGTCCTAAGCAACCAAATTGGCCTGGTTGCTATGGAGGGTATACTCACGTTAGGTTTACCTCCTCGTAGTCGCTATAATGTGGTTCTCACTCTCGGTGGGGCACGTGGTGAGTTGTGCGTGGATGCCGTGGAGAATAGTGTGAGCTATGTCTCCGCGGTAACACGCTCAACAAGACATATGTTAAGGTGCGTGGATTGATGGTCTCAGACGCAGAGGCAACTGAGATTCGTCCTCCACCACCCAGATTGAGGTGAGTCACTACACCACCATGAGGACTTAGAGCGCAATGGGAATTGGGCATGCCAAATTTGTGAGAGAAGAGGAGAAAAATAACAGGTAGCCAATGTAACGATGATCAAATATAACACCTAAGTTCTTCACTGTTGAAGACGATGTAACGGTACATCAATCGAGAGTAAAATTTATTTTAGCGGCTTATTTTTAGAGGTTTTTGGTCCAACCAAATTTTTTTGGTTTTGGTACTAGTTAGTTTAGTAGAAGGAAATTTCTGGCAATTCAATCTTTGATTTAATTGATACACACTGCAATTTGAAGAATTGTGAAATTTTGTTTTGTCACAAATTATGAAAATATATAAAGTTGGGTATCGTCGGCAAAACTGTGGAAACGTATTCCATGATTCCTGAAAATAACTCCCAGGGGAAGCATATATGATGAGAAAAGCAGAGGCCCTAAAACTGATCCCTGTGGCACTCAACTTTTTGTTTGATTTGACAATTCCTCGTTTACACAGGCAAAGTAGTAGAGGTCTGTTAATAGGACCTAAACCATGCTAATGCAAATCCACAAATGCCAACATAATTCTTTAGCCTTTTCAAGAGAATGTTGTGATCTATTGTGTCGAAGGCAGCACTAAGATCTAAAAGCACAAGAGAAGAAATGCAGCCGCGATCAGTTGATAAGAGCAAGACATTAGTAACTCTGATAAGTGAAGTTTCTGTACAATGGTGTGGCCTAAAATTGTTCATAGATACTATTTCTTTGTACAAATGAACATAATTGGGAGGATGCAAACTTTTTGACATAAATGGGAGATTTGAAATCAGTCCATATTCTCCAGGATCAAGTTGTGGCTTCTTAATACGTGATTTGATAACTGCCATTTTAAAGTTTCTTGTAACATGTCCTAAGAATAGTGAGGAGTTAATAAAATTAAGAAGAGTTTCTGATATTACAGGGAATACATCTTTTAAGAACTTAATTGGTATGGGATCTGACATACATGTTGTGGCTTTTGATAAGTTTTGTTAGCTCTTCATGACATATGACAGCGAAGGATTGAAGTTGCACATGAGGAAAATGATAAATTCTGATAAGATAAAATTCTGAGGTACTGTGACAGATGATTGCATAATTCTAAATTTAATTTCAGATTATTTCAATTTTATTTCAATTATTTCAATTTTATCAATAAAGAAATTCATTAAGTCATTACTACTGTGCTGCGATGGAATATCTGGTTCAGTTGAGGCTTTATTTCTATCCAATTTAGCCACAGTACTGAATAAACACCCAGGATTGTGGTTATTTTCTATGAATTTTTGAAAATATGCTGACCTGACAGCTTTATTGTACCATGGTGCAGGGTACCAGAAATTAATTTAACGATTGTGGCAGATGTCTCTATTTCCACGTTCCTTACAATAGAATCACCTGTGACCAAGGCTCTTTCAACATGATTCTCAGTGGGTGCATCACTGAGAGGGGAAAATCGATTGGAAACCCTAACAGGAACGGGAGAGTGATGTTGCTTTGCTGAGCGAGTATGGTACCAAGACGTCACCCAAATGCCCTGCTGCGGGGGCTCTACAGCCGGAAGCAAAGTGTGTGTGTTGCTTGCTGTACTACCCGCATCTGAAACATTATTTACCAGCTTCTCTGTCTCACTGACCTCCACTAGAGTTCAAAGTAAGCAAAGGAATATGTAAACATTATACTTAATAGCATGAAATAAGTGTGATTAAAAATTAGGGATTTACCGGCAGTACTGCATTTACCAGATATAAAATAACACAGGGTTTATGTTGTCACGTTGTTGCATCGTCATGACAGCTTTTACATAGATTAGATTAGTAAGAAATATTAATACACTAAAATCATGCTGATACGTAGAATGTTTATGTCTTGTTTCTATCATTTTGACACAGTTTATATTTTAATGTTTCTGTACTGGCCCCATTCTCTTCCATTCTAATTTCATGACTCTAACCAATGTTTTTGCTTTTTTGTAAGAAAATGAAGGATGAATCGAAATGATTATTTGTGTTGATGTCAGTTGAGCTTAATTTATATTGAACCCACAACATTCCTTTAAAATATCCAAATTATAATTGTCCCAATGAAGGGACAGTTCAACAAGTAACAATTTTCTATATGCTATGACTCTATTCTATTCTGTTCTGTTCTATTCTATTGAGGTCATGACCCATGAAAAGGATCAAACATGTCTTGAAGCAGACCAGCATCAATGTTTTACTTTGATAAAATGGGTGATATAAAATGTGATCAGCTGAATATTCATCTCCAATATTTCAGTCAGCAGAACACTGCCATACTTGTGCTCTCCACCAGGTGAGCAAACATTATCTGAGGTATCGGCACATAGCTGTCAACATCACACTCACAAACAACCATTGACCCACATATGGGTGGTTAGGTGATGTTGCCTTGACTTGATAATTCCGACCCCTTTACCTAAAAATGAGCATCTCATATAAGGTATTTGACTGACTGATCATGTTAAGGAATAATGTCAAACTGATACTAGACTTTAGTCCCACAGGAAATCTTCAGCCTATTTTGAAATACATATTCCTTGGTTTGTCTTATAATTAGTTCTCAACAGTAGTCGACTGGAAAGACGATCAGATTACAGACTTTCTGAATCCACTAATGGTAGACAGCTCAAAAAAAAAAGTCCTATTTAGAAAGCCAACTAAAAGCCTCATTATCAAGAACAATAGCATTTATAATGACCATTGATAAAAACAGAAAGCACTGGTTAGAAGACTTCAGGCTCCAATGCACTTGCATTATCAAAATAAACATTGGGTCACATCACACACACACTCTTCGATTGTCTGTAATGTAATTTCTGCCACTTCTACTTCTGGAGACATACACAGGCTCAGGCTCACATCACTCAGCTGTTACTAACCATAATAAACACCAGATGCTTAATATAATATGCATTTTCATAAGCAAACAGCCAAAATAAAGTTTTCCTTCCTTGGATATACACTCACTTCGCATTTTATTATGAACACAAAGGTCCTAAAAAAAGTGCACTACATGGTCTTTTGCTGTTGTAGCCCATCTGCCTCAAGGTTCAACATTCGGAGATGCTATTCTGCTCACTACAATTGTACAGAGTGGTTATCTGAGTTACCATAGCTTTTCTGTCAGCTAAAAACAGTCTATCCATTCTCTGTTGACATCTCTCATTTCGGCATTTCCATCCGCAGAACATTTTTCCAACATCTGAGTTTGAAGTTATTTTGATGGTTTTTCTGGGGCTTAAAGTAAAACATTATGGTGAAAGTAGTATAACCATATGGAGAGCTGAGCTATTTAAAGTTGTTTGGAGTAATCTTATTTCTTAAGAAATTAGCTGTGAAAAGCTTTTGATTTTGAATATTTTTAAATTGTATTAATATTTGAAAAACATTTGTCTACGAAAGTCAGCTGGTGTAACCAACATATATGTAGCTATTCTGATGACCCTATAACACAGAGAGGACCCTTTTAGATCCTCATGACTAAAGGCCCTTTCCCACCTACAGTCCTGGTACTTTTCCTTTAGTAAATTTATAGCTGAGAACTCGTACACGGAACGGAACACCTGGGGAGATTTTCCCATTGCATTCGCATTCCCAAAAGTTACCACTGTAGTGACGTCATCTTGAATCGACCACTTTTCTTCTGATATCATGGGAACGTGCAATACAATAACAAAAACAACTAGATCAACATCACCTAAATCAATAACAACGACGGAGGACGTCGGGATCGGAATTACACTTTTGTTAGAGCTGTTTTACATGAGCTTTGGCTACAACTGAAAATGTAGGCAGCTGATTAATCAGTTAATGGTTTACATGACAGCGGTTTTGGATGAATGAAACTCTAAAGGAAGCTAGTCTCTGAACAGTTTTAAAAAGCACCTTCCATATACAGCCCCGAAAGCAGCAAGAGGAGAGGGGTGGCGGTCAGACTACCACACGGCACGCTCTGAATTTAGTGGACAACATGTTGAATATGCACTATAAACCCATTTATCAACATAATCTTTTACAATAAAGGCTTTTATGACTCAGCATAAATGATTGAACTGAAACACTCACTCATTGACTTAAAAATATGTCTTGATGCAAGTTACCACACAGTAACAGGCATGCAATACTTCCCTTATGTAAACTAGATTTCATGATGGTTTAGTATATAATAAATTTCAATTACCCACTCTCGATAAACATCTGATTATTTATATCCATCTTCCCAGGAAAAATGTAATGTAGTAATCCAGAAACCACTTTGTTTTCTGTATAGTCATACAGTACAAACAGTACAGATGTGATGAAAACTCAAAGTGTGTCTCCTGATGACACACACACACACCTCCTACAGTCTGCCGCAGTCCCTATATTCCTCCAAAGTACCTACTACAGAGCAGGAGCTTTAAATCCCCCTAAAATGGTTCTGAGGAACTATAGTTTCTTAGGTGCAAAAGCGAAGAAAAGTACTAGTCCCAGGGAAAAGTACCTAAAACAGGCTTTAGTACTGCCAGTGGGAAAGGACCTTAAGTTTTAAGTTTCAAAAATATCAGATATTGTGAAAATTGTATGAAAAGGCACATTTTGTTCAGGTCAAATGGAGTAACCCTCCGCACTTTAAAAAAATCTTTAGATATTAGTGACTAGGGGTGGGCGGATCGATCCTAAAGGATCGATACTTCTGATACTGATGTTGTATCAAAAATATCGATCCTCACACAAAAATATTGATTGTAAAAAACTATTTATTAAACTAAAGATATTTGTATTTGGTTAACATGAACATGAACAATAATCATAAGCTTCAAAGTGAAATAAAAAGGATTTGGCTATATTAGCAAATACTTGTGCATGATGAGAACTGTTTCTTCTTATGCTCATCTTAACATGAATACTGAAAGACACAAGCAGACAAGCGCTTGCAAATCGCTGGCTCGTTCAAATAAGAGGGATTAGTACCTCGTTGAGGTAATGATAGAAAATCAGAGAAACAGCTTCTGTAGTAAATTCTCACTAAAATAGCAACATATCTAAAGGTGACATTTTTTTATAATTGTGTGTATTTTTTGATAATAAGTAATTAAAAAAAATGGTTAAAAATGGTTTTACTACAGAAATGTTGTAGTAGTAACCATGGTTAATTGTGTGGTAAATAGGGCTTAACTAAATCCCATGGTTAAACTATAGTTCCATAAGGAAGACTTGCAGATTTCGGTAAAGTTTTATATTACATTTATTTGATGAATATAAAACAGGAATGTAATGTCTCTCTCTTTGGCGTAAGCCCCGTCTGGCAGTCTGAAGATGTTGTACTCGGAACCATCAGATCCTGCCGGAGATAGGAGGCAGGGGCGAGGAGCCTACCCCCGTACAGGACGGGACTCAACCTGTGGTGGTGCAGGTTGCCGTGTTAGCACACTGAAACAGCAATGTGACAGATTGTGAGCAGACTTATAAAGCAATGACTTACATGTGATTGTCTAGGAGTTACCTAGCTAATGGTGCGATGATGTACAGCTGCTAGTCTTCCCACTAGAACTATGCTGCACTTACATTTAGTGAAACCATGGTAAATTTTTGTAAGGGTAAACTAAACAGAAATGTGAAAATTTTCTGTTTAGGCTCACAAATGTAAATAATAATAATAATGACGAATTATAAATAAAAATAATATTTAAAATTACCCATTTTATCCAAAGAAATTAAAAACAAAATATCGGTGTTGGCATCTGTATTGATGATATAGGACTTGAAATTATTGGTATCGGATTGAACAGAAAAAAAGTAGTATCACCCATCCATACCTTTAACTTGATGGCATCACCACTTTTTAAAGTCGTCAAATCTTTCTTGTGGTAAATAAAAAAAGTAAAAAAGAAAAAAAGAAAAGTATGTACTATAATACGTTTTAAAGTAGATTTTCAAAAAAATTCTAATTTATACTTCCTCGGACAACACTATTTGACAATGACACATATATAAGAAGTTCGTAGCCTATTGCGTTTATATTTCATGTGCTTAACTCTTCAAAGAGCGGTATATAGGGTGCAGCCCACTTGGTCACTCCTACTCGTCTCTTCTCACTTTCCGCGCGCTCTGTGCAAACATCTGCCCTCTCTGGCGATCAATAGGACACTGTGTTGCTTTCCAGCGCTCACTCTCCTCACATCATACGGCAGCTCCGAGCGCAGGGAGACATGGCCATCCGACATTTCCCTCTGCTGATCGCAGGACTTCACGTCCTCATTTGCAAAAGTAAGTCAAAGGTTTCATTGAGCATGAGGGAAAGTTTATGCAGCGGTGTTGTAAGAAATAGTTTCATGTGGGTTGTGTCATTGATTCCTGGGTAATTCTACAGAATGGTGCAAAATCAGGGTTGGATAAGTTTATTTTCAAAGTTCTTTTACCTTTGTATTGCACTGTATCTGTAATTTATAAATTCACTTTAGGTACACTGAAATCTTTAAAATAATCTTCACAAATATACCTAATTTTAGACAGCTTCCCTATTTTTTTATCAATACTGAAACATAACAAAAAACAAAAAACAACAAAAAAAAAAAAACTGTAATCAATAGAAAACAACTAAGTATTTTTCATTTTTGTTGATTCAACATAAAATAATAATTTTTAGTCAATTTTTTGGTGCCTATATTTATTTTCTATTAATATTTGTAAACTTTTTTTACTTTAATTTATGCAACTACTGTAAAAAAATGTTTTTTTCTTTGCTAAATGTAAAATATTGATACCAAGATACCATGTTGATATTCATAGAATACATGTCCCATCCTGGTCACCAGGATATTTCAAAATAAATAAATAAACCATATATCATTGGTTGTGACCTTGATGTTCTGGTAGTGACTTTATTTTCTCGGAACACCTTTTACTAATTTGTTTTACACATCAAATCACTTAATGACACTTTTAGCAAGTATGTTCAGGTATGTTCAGGCTTCAGGTATGGTGTACGTTCACCTTCAATTGATGTACAAGGTGGAGTTGTTTCCCTGCAGAAGGTGTCTAGTTCTTTCTTTGCTTTCTTTCGTGCCCTATGCTGTTTTTTACTTGTGCTCCATCTTGCACATGTGTATCACATCTCACTGTCTAAGTCATATACATATTTAAATGTTCCCTCTTGCTTTTGTCTTAAATTTGTGTCCTCTTTCTTTTTGTAAGTTAATTGTTTGATATCTTCAACAATATACCTAATATTCACATAGGTGCTCAGCTGTACTCTTGGGCACATCTCTTGTGTCTATCTGCCTGTTTCAGTCTACAAGTTAAACATACATAGATTTACACTCACTGAGCAATTTATTAGGAACATTATGGTCTTAATTAAGTGTCCGACTAGTTCTTCTGCTGTTTTAGTTCATTCACCTCAAGGTTCGACATGTGGCTCACTACAATTGTACAGAGTGGTTATCTGAGTTACTGTAACCTTTCTGTCAGCTTGAACCAGTCTGGCCATTCTCTGTTGACCTCTCTCATCAATAAGGTGTTTCCGTCCGCCGAACTGCCGCTCACTGGATGTTTTTTTGTTTTGTTTTTGGCACCATTTTGAGAAAAATTTGGAGACTGTTGTGTGTGAAAATCCCAGGAGATCAGCAGTTACAGAAATACTCAAACCAGCCCATCTGGTACCAACAATCATGCCACGGTCCAAATCACTGAGATCCCATTTTTCCCCATTCTAATGGTTGATGTGAACATTAACTGAAGCTCCTGACCCATATCTGCATGATTTTATGCATTGCACTGCTGCCACACAATAGAATGATTAGATAATCATACATACACGAATAAGTAGGTGTACAGGTGTACCTATTAAAGTGCTTGGTGAGTGTACATATTATATGTATAAATTATGAAATTATGTATAAACAACTTTGGGGGCGTGCTGAAGTGGGTTTTGCCCAGAGCGCCAAACAAGCTAGAAAAAAATTATTTGGTTTAAGAACATGCACTATGCTATGCAATTGCACCGAGGACAATCTATGTTGCGTTTGTGTTAACAGTTTAATTATTACATGATTGTTATATAGTAAACAAATTATTTAGTTTAAAATCACACTAAAGAAGGTTTTTTACTAATTGTTCAGTGATTTTAAGCACACATGATGTTAAGGTTTGTTAATAAGTGTCTTAAACCTAAAGTTTGTTGAAATCTGGTTGAATCCTTTAAAGATCCAACCAGATTTCAACAAACATTACCAACATATGCAAGATTAACTAGGCATAAAAAAATAGTAAAAAGTATGAAGTAAAAGTAATAAAACAATTCTGCTTGCAAATAGCTGGTTTAGAGACCCAAGCATTGGTATTGATGATAGCCTATATTTTCAAAACAGTTGGAAAACAGTGACAGGTCTGTGTCATTTATCAACCACAGGACTGTAGTTAGATGATGTTAGTGCTTTTAAGAATGTTTACAACAAGATGATCTTCTTTGTAATTATTCGCTGGATCATAACTTGCAGAAGCATTTTGTTAATTGCTTTGAAATTGCGTAGGAGTACAACTTTAGCACACTTTTTTGTATAGTTGTAAGAGGATGGATTGAGAAGAAACTGCATCCTCACAAATGGCATTTTCTTTGTTTCGAAGCATCTGTTGGCCTTAGTATGAGTTCATTACCCAACATTGTTTCCATTCACCTTTTTATCTCCCCATCTGTGCCGAACTTCCTCACTCTTTCTTCAGTTTTCCTTATTCTTTAGCGTAATCATCCCCTCTTCCACTGACCAGAATTCATGCTTTTCCTTATTGTACTAACCTTCTGTTTTAACATCCTACTTCCTTTCCTGCACACCTTTGGAATTCTGACCTAATCTTCAGTTTAGCTCACATCCTTCTGACATCTCATTAGTATTGTTTATTTATATAGACACAGTTTATTCAGGATTGAGCCAGATAAAAAAAAAAAACTTATGTGGTCATATCTGACTAGAGGCTTTAATTGACCATTGATCTTCTTGATCTTTCTTTACTGGAGAAACAATAGGCAACAATATATATAAGCAGTTTACTTTAAAAGGATTTTGTCTGTTTCTGTGAATCAGATTTTTATCTGTGTACCATAATCCAAAACTGTCTCTAGCTTGTGGCCAGTTATTCTAAATGCACAGCTCTTACTGCATTTAAAATGTGACTAGGCCATCATAACCTGATATTGATTGCTATCTGGGAAATCCAGCCCATAGTTCAGACTGATCTCATTAAAATTGGCGACCGGAGGTTGAATGTTTTGTCTTTTAATATCTGTCTATGCTTTCTGAATTTTCAAACTGCCCCCTAGTGGCTGAAGCAGGAACTTCTTAGTACCATAGTAAAAAGGACTCAAATATTGATTTGTTTCTTACCCACACCTATCCTATGACTTCTGAAGATATGGATTTAATCACTGGAGTCATATGGATTACTTTTATGCTGCCTTAATGTGCTTTTTGAACCTTTAAAGTTCTGGCCACCATTCACTTACATTATATGGACCTACAGAGCTGAGATATTCTTATAAAAATCTTTGTTTGTGTTCTGCAGTAGAAAGAAAGTCACATATCTGTGATGGCATGAGTGTGAGTAAATGATGAGAGAATATGCATTTTTGTATACATTCAAAATATCAAAGGCCCAGTTTGGTGCATTTGCTTTCACCACACGTTGTTGGCTTTTATCTGGAATTCGGTACATTGGGTCTGAATTTAAGGAGACATTTTTTTTAAACTAGCACACTGATTTTCCTGTATAATCATGTTGCATATTTAGAACCATTTTAGAGTTAAAGTTACCATGTTTAAATGTATCATTGAGCACATTAGTAAAGAAATATATGAGAGATATAATGATGATATTTAGTTGTTGTCCAATAGGCAACAATAAAAGTTAATCTGATGAATCTTCTCTCTGTTCAGTTGGAGCTTTTGTGATTGTGTTTTGCACCCAGATTCTTAGTTCTCAGTCATAGTCACTACTTGTGTGAACTTTTTCTCTAGTAGCCATATGTGGAGTAGAATTTCCTAACGATTTGCTAGTCTTTTGCAGCTGTCTTGTTTGAATGTGTCAGATACTTTGGCCTTGAAAATGGCTTGTGTGACGTTAACTCAATGAACAAAGCTGCTGTGAGCAGAGCCGCTATTATGTGCATGACACAATAGGATGCCTCCCTTTTTGAGTCATCAATTGACTTATAACTCTCGGTTCCCAACATTTTAACTGATGAAGAAACAAAGTGCCTTTCTCAACACCATCTAATTAAGGGTTAAAGGGCGTTCTCTTTCTCTGGAATTGGATTCAAAGATGGTATGTCTTGTAGATGGTTTATGTGTTGCATTTGCATGGAGATCTTACAGAGGCCTGTGGTGCAACAGTAAAAGTCTTTGTACCTAATGGTACAAATCAGATATAAGGAGGTGATGTACTCTATGCATGCTAGTGGAAGTGCTAGATGTGCTGAGGTCTTAAAAAGTATCTGAAAGGAATTGCAACAGTTCAAAAACTCATTAATTATAAGTATGCTTTACCTTAGAGGAGTATGTCACTGCTAGAATGTTTAAAATAGTGTTTATTCTCTCTATCTGGTTTATGCTAGATCTCAGCTCTCATGAGATTGATACTGATGTATTTGTTGAAATTTTTGTTATTTAGTAATACTAGTGAGAAAGAAATCATATAGTGTTGCACTTATTGGGAAATAGTACAAGGTCATTGAATCTTAGTCTTATTTTTGTGGACTAAATTCTGAAACTGTCAAATGGTATGAAATAATTTTTTGAAAACATACATGCCAAGTTTGTAGAAATATTTGTGTCCAGTTTGGTTTTATAATTTTTTTAAAACATTGACAGCATTTTCTTAAATTGTTTATTATTATTTTTTTAAATTTAATGAAAAAACTATATATAGAAAAAAACTATATAAAAAACTTTACTCAGCGAGTAAAGAAGCTGACTACCACCCCTGGAGTAGCGAGTTCAAATCCAGGACATGCTGAGTGACTCCAGCCAGGTCTCCTAAGCAACCAAATTGGCCCGGTTGCTAGGGAAGGTAGAGTCACATGGGGTAACCTCCTTGTGGTTGCTATAATGTGGTTCGCTCTCGGTAGGGCGCTTGGTGAGTTGTGCGTGGATGCCTCCGCAGAGAATAGCGTGAAGTCTCCACACATGCTACGTCTCCGCGGTAATGCGCTCAACAAGCCATGTGATTATATGTGCTGATTGATGTCTCAGACACTGAGGCAACTGAGATTTGTCCTCCTCTACGAGGACTTGGATGCATTGGGAATTGGGCATTCCAAATTGGGGAAAAAAGGGGAGAAAAAAAAAGAACTCACTTGCCATTTTCAATCGACCCTTGTACGGTGACCAATCAAAAAAAATGTTTCTGAGAGGTTGAAGAAGCAAAGGCATACTTAATTAATAATTAGTGCATACTTTTCATTCTACTCCTTGTTAGTACAGTGCATGGTACAATACATTGAATCTGCACTGCAGTGTTTGTTGTTGATGAGAGGCACTCTGAGTCTGAGCACAGATTTATTTAGTGATATATAGCAGCTGCCCCTCCATTAGAGTGCAATTGCTGTGCACAACCGAGAACCATTTCCTCTTTATACTTCTCTCTGTCTTAGATCTAGAGGTTCTCCAGTGTGGCCTCTTGCTACTCCGTTTCCAGGAATAATTTGTATGCTTATTGCTTGAAAATGTATTGCTTTTACGTTTTATCCATATCCAGCCTCTGAATATCTGTCGTAGAAGTAAAAACCTGCTCCTGCGTATGATATTCTGTGGCTATCAGTGCAGTATAAATATGTGTCTGGATAATGCAGTATTGTTAAGATTAGGCTGATACAATCCAGATCTCTGCTCTAGCGGAAGATGACCTGCACTCTTATTAAATATTTTTGGTATAAACTGAATTGTTTTCAGGAAAATTCATTATCACGTTGACAAAGTTTGTTTAAATTTTGATGTGGAGACACATTGATTAAAAAGATTAATATAAATTATATAATATATACATATACAGGGTTTGGGAGTAACAGAATACATGCAACGGGATTACATATTTAAAATACAAAATATGAGTAACTGTATTCCACTACAGTTACAATTTAAATCATTGGAAATTAGAATACAGTTACATAGAACACAGTCAAAAAGAAGACAGAGAAGTAAGTTTGAAGTAAGTTTGGAGCAGAAGAAATAGAAATAAACCTTGTTTAAATTATCAGCTTTATGCTAAGCTAAAATGCTATATGAAGCCATTTTACATGCACATGTTAGCAGGCATGATATAATTTTTTTTTATCAAGAAAATTCACGGTGTGGGCCTGGGTAGCTCAGCGAGTATTGACGCTGACCACCACCCCTGGAGTCGTGAGCTTGAATCCAGAGTGTGCTGTGTGACTCCAGCCAGGTCTCTTAAGCAACTAAATTGCTAGGGAGGGTAGAGTCAAATGGGGTAACCTCCTCGTGGTCGGGATTAGTGCTTCTCGCTCTCAATAAGGCACGTGGTAAGTTGTGCGTGGATCGCGGTGAGTAGCATGAGCCTCCACATGCGGGGACTCTGTGGTGTCATGCACAACCAGCCACGTGATAAGATGCACGGATTGACGGTCTCAGAAGCGAGGGCAACTGAGACTTGTCCTCCGTCACCGGGTAACACTCTCAACCCTGTAGCAATCTGCTCACTACAATTGTACAGAGTGGTTATCTGAGTTACCATAGGTTTTCTGTCAGTTTGAAGAAGTCTGGCAGTTCTCCGTAGACCTCTCTCATCAACAAGGTATTTCTGTCCACAGAACTGGATGTTTTTTTGTTTTTGGCTTCATTCTGAGTATCAGCAGTTACAGAAATACTCAAACCAGCCCATCTGGCACCAACAATCATGCCACGGTTGACTTTATAATTTAACTTTATAATTTAACTTTATATTCACTTTTTCTGTATTGGTTTAGTTGGTAGCTGTTATGAGCTGTGTATGGAAGGCTTTCCAGAATTAAAAATTATTATTAGCTGTAATTCTTGGCTAGTTAGAACGCCAAGTGAAAGAAGCCACATTAGTTTAGAGAAAAAAGTCTGTACTTGTATCTCAGTTAGTTCAGCTGTTAAACTTTTCTAACACATGCAAATATGACAATCTGTTTGGAAATAACTGCCAGATGTCTGTTTGGAGGTTGGCCCGTGTTGGGCTGTGTGTTCTATATTTATATTTAGTTCCCATTCACTGCAAAGACTCATGCACAATATTGATATTTTGCATATGCTTTTTGATGCTTTATTAAGCAATTCATTTTATACCTCTTAGATATTTTATATGCATTCCATTTCATCATTGCATTGACTCTGAATTAGAATTATACATTGATGCTGTGTTTGTAGACATACTTTTTGTTAGCCCTCTATATTATGTACTCTTTAAATTGCTGCTACATATTGTAGTCCAGCTTCTCATTAGCCTAAGTTGTTTGATGTCACCAAAATGGACTTGGAATTTCTGGAAATGTTCCCATACTGCTTTCACCCACCCATACTATACTGTTAGTGGGGCCCAGAGAACAGCTGCCCACACCTGGTTCTCAAACAATCACAGAAGGCACTCAAGTTCAGGTTTCAGATAGCAAGTAGGCCTACACTCCACCCCCACAACACCTGCTGTGTTAGAGCAATGAGCCATATAAATGCATTAATTCACTGTCTCAGTAAATGAATCAAGCCTATATGTTTGTTTGATTCAGTAATTCTTCTGTCTGATACAAATACAGAGTCTGTCTGTAAATGGCTTTGATACTGGTCTCAGACATCAACAGTTTCCTTTTATGTCCAGCATAACATGGCATACTTAGGGAGTTACTTTTGTCTGTTTGAAACGTCATCTTTTGGGAATGTGGTTGTAAGGTTATGAGGGAAGAATGGTCAACTTCATCATTCTTTACCACACTGTGTATGAAAACATATCTAAATCATGCTGTGATGGATAGCATGACCTAAGACGTAATAGAGATTGTCAGTCATTGTGCACGGTTTGCTTAGATAAGGCTCATAGACTCATTTACCTCACAAGTAGGGTGACCATATTCTGGTTTTCCAAAAAGAGGATACCTTTTTTTCTCAGGGGGGGATTGGAGTGGGGTGGAATAATAGGGTTCAAAACAGTGTTACTATGAATACGAACTTGAATACAGTGAAAAAGACACTATTAGCAAAACAAATGTACTAACTTTAAATTATTGATAATGTGAATGAAGACAGATGGAAGACAGGCACCTTCTATAACTTCCATCTCTGAAACATCACAATAACCCTCAACTTCAGTCAAACACATACACCAACTAACAATACAAGTAATTAACAAAGATTTAAGGGTTTAGGACGCAGTAGGATCTGAAGTCTGAAGTCGCTTCAAAATGCTAATTATGTCACAGTTTACTCACCCCCATGTTCCAAACCTGTATTTCTTTCTGTTTACGTGAAACACAAGAGTACATTTATTTATTTGTATTTATTTTTTTCTTCTCCCCATTTTTTCCCCAATTTGGAATGCCCAATTCCCAATGCGCTCTAAGTTCTCATGGTGGCGTAGTGACTCTCCTCAATCTGGGTGGCTGAGGACGAATCTCAGTTGCCTCCACGTCTGAGACTGTCAACCTGTGCATTTTATCACGTGGCTTGTTGAGTGAGTTACAATGGAGACATAGCGCGTGTGGAGGCTCACGCCATTCTCCGCGGCATCCACGCAAATCTCACCACGTGCGCCACAGAGAGCGAGAACCACATAATAGTGACCACGAGGAGGTTAACCCAACGTGACTCTACCCACCCTAGCAACCAGCTAATCGGTTGCTTAGGAAGCCTGACTTAGCTGAGCTACCCAGACCCCACAAGAGGAAAAATGTTAAAGAATATACTGCCCACTGTTTTCCATATAATGAATGTAAAAGAGGACCCAAGCCATCAAGCTGCAATAAGACAAAACAAAGTACTGTACCACAAAAGCAGTTCATGTAACTCATGCGCTAAGTTACACGATTGCTTTGTGTGAAGAACTGACTGTAATTTATGTTATTTTCTGAAAATGTTGCATTTTAATGATTGGTCATGTTAAACACAAACCTATTGTATGCCTTAAGAAGACTTGAAATATAGCACATGAATTGTATGAACTACTTTTTGCATTCATTATAGTGCTTTATTGACATCTTGAGTTTGACAGCAAGAGTCCCGATTCACTTTCATTATATAGAAAAGAATGGCCTGTACATTATTCAACATTTCGTTTTGTGTTAGTGAGGGGTTTTGAAAGATATAATGACAGGATTTCCATTCCTGTCAGGATTCAATCCAACAATGATGCCTATTTTAATTCATCCACCTGAACATTTGCTTCAGTTTGGAGATGCAAGATGCATAGTGGTTAGAGGCAACAGTATTGTGGTCTGAAGCCAGAACTCTTCAATTTACACAAGTCATTTGGACCCACAGGCTTGCCCATAGGGAAGTCAGTAGGCCTGAATGCAGCTCTTGTTCTGGAGGTCTGGAGGCTGGATAGAGCCCTCAGAGGAACTGCTCTGTGCTCAATTCTGGCCCTGTGCCACAGTCTAACTGCTTCTAACATTCTGCAAACCCCAGTCTGCATCATCTCAATAAAAAACAAATCTTGCTGCTAAAGTACATTATAAATGTATACAGTTGATGTAGTATGGTCCATAACACATAAAGGACCTGAATGCTTATGTGCTATGAGACAAATCAGTTCACAAGTGTTTTTGTTAGACTTACTCCAATGGTATGTTTTTGGGACACAACGAGTCATGACATGAGGGTGGATAGATGGCAGTAATTCTCAGTTGAAATCAATAATCAATAATTAAAAAATCTATATGTTTTGTTTTATTTGAAGTAGCATTTAAAATTAACTTAAAATGCTTACAGTAGTTTGTATGGGCATGAATAACATGGCACTTTTGAATTCAGCGGGTCACAGTCCATTTGAATCTTCATATTACACAGCAACTTGGATGTCACGATTTATGGATGTGTTGCTATGTGGTGTTAATGGAGCCTTTCACATCAATAATGTTTGCAGTTGTGGGATGGAATCAAACCCTTCACACCACTTAGTTTGGTGGTTTGACACTTTGGTGTGTCATAGTAATAAAATGCATAGAGCCAAGGCATGATACGGCAATTTACAGTTTACAATGAGCTGTCTTGAGTTTGCTCACTTTGACTTAATTAAGAATATTTTATAGGCGATGAATATTTGTAATTAAATGTACATTTAAAAAAACAGACATTTCATGCACATGATGCATTACATCAGTTTGTAAGCATACTGATTCTATTATGTTTTAAAGTCATACTTTCTAGAATTTTGCTAATTTCTCATGCCATTGTTGACTCGCTGGGAGCAGGAGCCAGATTTTATCAGCCTTGGTGTAATGCAAACTGCTTGGATGCAGTTAAGCAAACTGGCATAGTGATTGGCCTCATTTTTGTGGTCTTCAGGATCTATTTAGCAATTATGTGGTCTTAAAATAGAGCTTTGTGCAGGAGAACTGGATGGAAATTATGAGTTTTGGATGTTGAGGTCAAAGGGCGATTGCTCCTTTCAGCTGAATAGAAATGGTGGTGTCCTTTTAATAACTTTTAAAAAATGTAAAAACATGCATGATTGAAAGTTCAATTACCAATAATTACATTGCAATGGATCCAACATTAAGAGTGGTCTCAAACGGCATGATACCACTGAGCAAGACACTGTGTAAAAAAAACCAAAAACATGCGAAATGCCTTTGAACATTACTTTCTTATTATATAGTGTGGCACGGTGGAGGGCGGGACCGGCGCGTGATTACGCACGCCCGGTCCCGTATTAGGCTAATTAAGCCGTCAAGAGGGATAAAGGCCACTCGCAGACGGCGATCGAGAGAGAGAGAGCTCAATTACGGACGTCCGTTATCTTATGTGTTTGTCTTTTGAGTTCTCCATTAAACCTTTAAGTTATATGTTAAGCCGGGTTCTCGCCTCTTCCTTGCCCATGAAATTGATCTGTGTTACATTGGTGCCGAAACCCGGGAAGGAAGAGGGATACGCCGTAGCGGAGTTCTCGCCACTTCTCAGTGGAGCAGCCGCGGCCATCTGCCGGGGGACGGAGGAGCCCAGCCACCTGGACGCGGAGGAACGGCCGCTGACCACGAGGGGAGGAGGGGCTCCTGGCCGACCGCCTGGAGTGGTTAGGGCCGCTGCCAGGGGCGGGGGAGTCCCCTACTAGCCGCTGGAACGCGGCGGGGTTGGAGACTGCCGACCGCGTGCGGGGAGGGGCTCGCCGCCGACCGCCTGGAGCGGGAGAACCGCTGCCAGGGGCGGGGGGAGGCCCCTTCGACACCCCAGGAATGCGGCGGGGCGTTCTGTCCGCCAGGGGCTGAGGACTGCCTCCGATCTGCCCGGAGAGGCGCGGCTGTCGTCCTGTAGAGGGTGGAGAAGTGGCTGAGGAACGAGCTACGGCGTATCAGAGAACCGGCGAGTAAGTTTTTTTTTTTTTTTTTTTTTTTTCCTTTAATCTCTCTCTCCTCTCTCTCTCGCTACCGCTCTGTGTTGGCCTTTTCCCTCTTTTTTAAATTATGGTGTTTGTGGGAGGGGAGGTACTGCCCAGTGCAGGAACCCTCCCCCCCATTTTTAATTGTTGGTTTTTTGTTTCCCTCCCCTTGCCCCCTCCCTCGTCCAGGTTGATGGGGATGACCTGCCGGCAGACCGCGCGGGAGGCGCCCCCCCCCCAGGGGATGTACGTCAGGCCGGGGGTCCCCAGCCTGAAAGAACGGGGGAGGAATGTGGCACGGTGGAGGGCGGGACCGGCGCGTGATTACGCACGCCCGGTCCCGTATTAGGCTAATTAAGCCGTCACGAGGGATAAAGGCCACTCGCAGACGGCAATCGAGAGAGAGAGAGCTCAATTACGGACGTCCGTTATCTTATGTGTTTGTCTTTTGAGTTCTCCATTAAACCTTTAAGTTATATGTTAAGCCGGTTTCTCGCCTCTTCCTTGCCCATGAATTTGATCTGTGTTACATATAGATTTCTGGAATCCTTGATTTTGAATACTTTAGATTTTTGATTGGCCAATTGCTGCATTCAGTGAACACATATTTTTGTGTAATTGACAGGCAAACTGTATAATTGACAATTGCCCCGGGCAATTATTTCTTTCTGCAGTTGTCTTAGTTTTATTTATTTCGTATAACTCAGTGGTCCCTTCTCACAAACCCCTTCCGGGTGATACAAGACCCCTCTGTTGTTGGGGTCCTGATAACCTTGTTTATCTTAAAATATTGACTGTCTGGGTAAAATATCCCTTAAAGGGATAGTTCACCAAAAAATTTACTCACTTTCATGACATTTCAGATGTCTCAGATGACAACAAAGATTTTTAGAAAAATATCTCTGCTCTTTAGGTCCATACAATGCAAGTAAATGGTGGCAGAAATTTGAAGGTCCAAAAAGCATATGAAGGTAACATTAAAGTAGTCAATAAGACTCCAGTGGATAATCCATGTCTTCAGAAGCAATATGATATGTGTTGGTGAGAAACTGATCAATATTGTAATTCTTTTTACTACAAATCTCCACTTTCACTTCCACATTCACATTATCTGTGCATATAGCCACCTACTGGGTAGGGAGGAGAATTAATATTATAAGGACTTAAATATTGATCTGTTTCTCACCCACACCTATCATATCACTTCTGAAGACATGGATTTAACCACTGGAGTCTTATGGATTACTTTAATGTTGTCTATGTATGCTTTTTGGAGCTTCAAAGTTCCGGCCACCATTCACTTGCATTGTTTGGACCTACAGAGCTGAAATATTTGGAAAGTCTTTGGGTTTATTTGAAGATAGAAAGGCATACACATCTGGGATGACATGAGGATGAGTAAATGATGAGATAACTATCCCTTTAAATATTTTATAATATATTGTAGGACTTCATATAAAGTATGTAGTAATTGTCTATAAAATGCAGTCAGTAAAGAATCTAGTAATTGCCTGTATATATTTTTCTCACACTGCAGAGCAGCATGCTGTCTGTGAAGACAGAAAGCCCATTATGAGCCAAGCTTCTTGAGTTTTCCTCATGTCACATGATGTTTGCTCTTTGAAGCCCATCAAAGTTATGTACTAATGACTATATCTGCTGAAAGAGTACATGCCATGAATGTGTTAAATTTGTTCCCCTCTGTTCCATTCCGTGATCAAAGCAGTTTCTTAATCTAATAACCAATTTACCATTGTCAAAACACTCAAATTAACAGAGTTTGTTTCAGACAATGTTTTGAAAGCACCACAGATCCACAGTTTTTACACTCTTCAGGGAAATTACCATACAAATGGCTCACTTATAGTGGTCTCTGAACAAACTGTGATTAGTATTTTAAAGGGGATGTGTGTTATTTTGAAATACTTTCTCTAATCCCAACAATATATGCAGGACATGGAAGAAAGCTCATAAACTTTGAGAGCATGGCCACAAGCCTCTTCAGCTGATCTGATTTTGGAAACAGGAGCATGCCTGTCTCTGACAGCAGCCATGGATGACAAAATTGTTTCAGTAAACATACATGCGGCCTGTTTTTGCAGCAAGATACAGTTCTACAATGTCTTGTAGAAATGGCTAGATCTTTTCTATTTCTATCTTTTTTAATATATATATAAATAAATACTAAGCATCTTACAGATTCTGCAAGGGGTATGTAAACTTATGAGCACAACTGTGCTATGGCTAGTTATTATAATGAGCAATACTGTTTTATCTTTTACTTATATAGTCGTTCAGAACACCATCTGTTTTACTGTTGCTGTAGATGGTGTAATGTATTGGTCGAATTGTTCAGTTTATGTAATTGCTTAAGACGTCCTATAGGATAGGTCATCTCTATTGTCTTAAGCATAGTAAAATGATTTATGAGGTTCCGAACCTCTTAACCTTTGCTGTATATTTATATAGACCCCTCCGTGTTCTCAGTGTAGAATTCATGACTTGAGAAATAGCTTTGGCTTTGTGGAGACAAGGCTTCTCCTGCACATATCCTGATCTGGTGAAGGCATGCCTAATCTCTGTCGGATGGTGCCTCTTTTCCCACTTGCAAGTGAAATGGACACTTGTGAGGTTAGTGGCTGGTGACAGAGCTTGAATTGTGGAGTATCTGTCTTGCGGGACAGAGGGTACTACATAATGGTCATCTTATCCCTGCCATCATGTTGGCCAGAGATGCCAGGCATTCCTTAGAAACCTCTTTCACGGCTTCTCTGCTCCCCCAATCAGACTGTCTTGTGTGTCCTCCACACAGTCTTTCGTTCTGGACCTTTGCCATATGAGTAACTCTTCCTCAGTGTTACAGACCATCACAAATCCCTCTAAATGGTTCTTGACATAGCTCATCAAAATCTTCTTTCACTGACACCTTCTCACCTTTTCACTCCAAACTTTAAACCATTAACATGTTTGCTGAATTCCACAGTTGTCTTGAAGTCACCATGAAATTGCTTGACGGGTGTAGTTTTCTCTCCTGTGTTGACGTGTACCTCTTGAAAAAGAAAGTTGGGGTGGGAAGTCCCTGTTTTAATGTAAAATAGAAATTTAGCAATATCTTGAATATCGCAATTATTGTTATGTAGGGCTGGGTAAAAATGTCTGTTTTTTGATGCATTGCGATCTTCATTTGAACAATCTCAATATCTATTCTTAAATACCAAGATCAACCTTTTACTCTGTGCGCAACCCTCTACTACTACAGTGACAGGAAATCGCTCACACTTGCAACCAAATTTCGCAACGAAAAATTTCTATAATTAGACACTGGCTGGTCAGTTTTTAGATTTCACTCCCCAGTGATTGTGTAGTAAAGTGGTGGTGAAGTTCAGCACTGAGATCGTTTCACTGTGTGTTGAGAGTAAATGTTTGGTTTGACTCATTCCAATGATTGTCCAAAGACGAGATCCACTAAATCTAATTATCATTGAATAATGGCTGAAATATTGACATCGTCACCCACTTCCAAAAAAAGAGGTTGTTAAATCTACTTATTTTAAAACTGAATGCATTTTACGTCCCCATGTCTTCTGAGTTCGCTCTTTCGAGGTAGTTAGATGAACGTGTGAATTGAGAAACACCCAATGTCTCTTTTGAGACCATTTCTGTTCTTTACAGGCAGTTTTTGAACAAACAACAAAAAGTAAACATTTCATTACAATCACACATAGCACAGATGAGGTAAACAACTCACACTTGTTTATATGTGCTCATTTACTGACAATCTTTGCAAAATAGCCGGTTTTCTTAAAGAGACAGTAACAGTTTTTAGCGCTTGTTCAACAAATCAATGTAAATACTTGAAAATAGTAAAAATTGTGCATGTAAACAATAAACATGTAACAAAATAAATAAATAAGCATTATAATATCATATTTATTGATAGAATACATGTTATTTTAGAATGCTAAATTGTGACCAAAATTATGAAAAACGAATAAAATATAATTAGTGAAATTATTATCGTAATTTTATTATCGTAATATCGTATTTTCGTAATTTACCTAGTTAGGAGGTCCCCTGTATAATTAACAGCATTAGCTGGGAGAGATTTTTTTTGTGTCAGATATAAGCTAAATGGACATTACAACTGAAATTTACCCATATGAATCCATATTGAATCTGCTTGTAAATCAGAATCGGATCAATTCGGGAAATCTGTATCAATATCCAGTCATATTATAATGCGTTAAGTTTCCTCAAGTTGTTCGATTAGTTTTGTGATCTCTCATGTGCTGCGACAAGAGTTTTAAGACAATGTTATAAAGAGATGTTTTCATTGCAAAATAAAGTGATACATCTGTTGCAGTGTCTGTTACACATATTACATGTTCAAATTAATTACTATAATAATAACTACAGTATAACAATGTGAATATATATATATATATATATATATATATATATATATATATATATATATATATAAATGCAGCATCACTTTATTTTGAAAGATCTTCTAATCATGAATATCAGATGGCAGTGCTAACGTGTAAACCTTGGTGTGTCAACAAAATATGTATTTTATCTGTTCTTCCGTAACGCAAACATTACATTCAGGTCTGGTTTTGATTGTAGAATGCCTTCCTTGATGTTAGCTTTAGAAGAATTGTTTTTTTTTTACAGCCTTGAAGGGGATCCATTTGAATCGTTAAAGCAAATCAGGTAGTAAACAGCCACTAGCTCAAGCTTTGAACTCATAGCTTTTAGCTGGTGGATGGGGATGGATGTTCCTCAGGGAGTTGATGTTGATAAGCAGAAGTAGTGGCTTCTTCTGTCCCTTCATTTAAGCAGCTTAATAATTGATGGCCAATCGCTGCTGATCCCAAACATCTAAGAAGCCTTTTAAGACAGTGTGCTCCACTGTGGTCTCCTCCTCTGACAGACACAACAGCTCAGAAGTCTGAGCCAGCCAATGGTGAACAGGAATGTCTGTGGTGTTTGAATCAATGAATAGCTACAGCTTTATCTCGGCATGAAGGCTCCAATGAAGACAAACTGGTTCAGAGAATGATATCATTCACTCTAAAAGGAATAGTTCACTCAAAAATGAAAATGAATTCATTATTTACTCACCCTCATTTTTGTTCAGACCTGTATGATATTCTTCCTTCTGCAGAACATAAAAGGATTCATTTTGAACAATGTACTGGTCGATGTTTTACATACATTTAAAATAAATGAGGACTTCTGCTTTCAAGCTTTAATAAGAACAATAGCTTTGGTCTGTTTCAAAGGGGAATAGTTAAATAAAAGTAGCAACACCAGTAACTTAACTAACTTTTTTAGTAACGTGCTCTGATATTTTCACAATAGTGTTTTTTTTCCTACTAGTATCTCTGTAACGTCACAAAAGCTACATTTGTCACATTGTATTGCAAACACACTGAGCCATGAGAGTAATCAAATGTGCTCACCTAAACTGTCCTCTCCCTCTTTCTTGTGTAGCACTGGGAAAACGAAATAATGTAAGTAAAGCGGTTCTTTCGGACAGTTCATATAGAGCCAGCATCACACTAGCAAACTCAAAGCAACTCGTTTTGGCCAAGGGTGTCACACATGCAGACTGATCTCGCTCTCTTTAGTTTTAGTTTTATCGCCTGCTATCTTCTAAACTAACTTAAAACACCCAACAAATCAATGGTATCTAACTGTCAATGTGACACAATGTGTGTCGGACTACGTAAAACTGTAAGGGACAATTTAGTGTCTCTTTTAAATTATGTTTTAAAGTACATAGTGTTAAAAGCACACCATTTCTGATATTTGAAACGAGACACAAGTTAGTGGGACCTTTTTAATTTTAATTTCAGTAATATTTAAATATTTACTATAAATGATATCTCACAGATGTAACATTTCAACTTTTTTTATAAAGTGTATTACATTCCAATGTTTCCCCAAAGGATGGTCCCATATGTATCCGCAGAGATCTGGTCTAGGCTCTGGATATCCACTGACCCTAGAATAGTCCCAACTATATTGGGATTTAGTCATATAAAATAGGGCACATCATGACCACTTTAATATTAACTTCTTGAAGAGTGTTTTTGCGTGATGATAACTTGCTGTGAATAATAGTTTCATCTCTTTAACGCTTTACGTGTAGTCCTTTTTATGTCCTTTTGTGTGCTATCAGAGGTTTTTCTCTGATGTTTTCATTTCGAGATATTTATAAAGGTCTACTCACAATATAATGTGATCTAGGATGGCCTTCCATTGATTTGTAATTTTCGAACATTATTCTTTTCTTCTGAGAAAAGCTGGGCAAGAGCTCATATCTCTTCTGATCTTGCACTGCTTCAGTACAATACGTCAATTAATCCTTTAGTTTCCAGTAGTAAACTAAAGGCTCTGTGCTAACACAAGTGTGGCCTACAGATAGATCATGCTGAGGACATACTTGGAAGCAAAAAATATTGCTGAAACAGTTTTATATTTATAGCAAAGTCCCTTTGTTTGTACAGTTTCCCAAGGGTCATAACAGGGATCATAGTTCCAAGTAGGCTGATTCAGATATGTTTTATAATGATAAGAATCTAATATGAAGAACTGGGGAGAACATTTATGTGAGTTTCTTGGGTAAACCAGTCCTCACTTTGATCTTCAGTTTAGATATTTTCTGGCCTTCACAACATGAGGCTTCAATGTTTTCTGTCATCACAACATTCCATTTCTAGAAATATTTAACATACAAACATTTTTCATCCGTTTAATTGAGTGTCTTTGAAAGCTCTTCCACATTTTCACTTGTATCACAGGGTGAATGAAGGTCCTTTGGCACTTTTAGAGGCTTGTGATGCAGTACCTTGTATCATGCTAGCTTCTAGTGCACCAAAAAAGGAATGAGCCGCATTCTGGAGCTCCATCATGTTGTCGGCAGCAATTGCTTCCAGAGTTACTGGCTATCTTTAGAACTAAGATCTGCTCAGCCAATGAGAGGTCTCCATCACTTGTCCCATGCTTTTCAGGGCAAGTCATGGAACTCTGTGACATCACAATCAATGTCCTGCTGGTTGTTCCCATACCCCAGAAATTGGCAGCTATTTTTGCTTTCAACAAGCATTACGTGAGCCCATAGAGAAGATTTGTCTCAGACGTGGGAAAAAGAATGGAGGGGAAGTTGAGGATCATGTGAGGAGGCACGGGGGAACAGTCCACAGAGATCATTTTTGCAGAAAACTACAGAGATGTAGGCCATTTGTTATTTGTAAGAGCACATTCCACATAAAGTCAAAAGCTTTTTAGTAAACCAATAATATATTCAACCAGTAAGTCTGGCTCCTGGGTCTGTGACGCTCTTGTAAGTGCACTCCTTTACCATAATAAATATTGGAGATTGTTTGGTGGAGGGAAACAGGCACTTTTAAGTCACTCTGGGAGTGTGTGAAAGGGCTTACAGCTTCATCTGTCTGCATTATCTCTCCACTTGAGAAAAATAATAAAACACTATGTTAATCCCAAACTCTCAACTGCTTGTGGTGGGATAAAAGTTACATTATGGGCCTTCAACATCACAGACCCAGCAAAGTCATTGAAAGATTTCAAGTTTATAAATAGTGACTATGCTCTCATTACTTTAACATTGATTATGTAACAGCTTAAGTGTGTATTTTCACCAAACGGAATTGTAAAAATATAAGCTGTTTTCAAACTGCTTCCCCGAATCCTGTATTCATATGTCATTGTCAAAGAAATGCTAATTTTGTGAAAGAGATACATATTTTGTCCAGGAAAGTAATTGTCTGGATTACGAAATGCGTGTCGTCGACAAAATTACTTTTGTACTTTGGCAAATTTAGCAAATATTTTTGTTCCTACTTTCATCCAAGAAAGGGGTAGTTTGGAAAACAGCACTTTTTTGTAAATTCCCTTTCATGGACAAAAGGCATTTTGTGACATGCTGAATCATGTATTGGGATGAACAAAAATAATTTTGTGGACGACATGCATTTTGTGATCCAGCAAACTCCTTTCATAGTCAGAATGCATTTTGTGACATGATGAATCACTAAATAAAATGTACAAAACTAATTTTGTGGACGATATGCATTTCATGATCCAGACAATTCCTTTTATGGACAAAAAACATATCTGATTTACAGGTTAAGCATTTTTTTGCCGAAATACATTTTGTGACATACATTTTGTCCATGAAAGGTGTTTTCTGTCATTCTTAGAAATGACAAGGACATTTAAACCTTATGTCCTTGAAATGGGAGGAACTAGTTTTTGTGCACGAATTGAAGTTCTGACTTTACATTTTCATAGGCTAAATGCAAATGGCTTTTGTATTTCTGTGCACAAATGCATTTAGATGTAGTTGCAGTTCATCATGAAATACTGCATTTCATGTCATCTAATTAATTTAGTCCACAAAATTAGGCATTTTTCACTTGGTGCCCCGTACAACTTCTGAGCAAATTCTGAGACCCAGGTTTTGGTCCTTTGAAAACCAGAAAGCAATAGTGTTTACATACTCAGTGGTAAGCACGATTCAGTGTAGGGCTGTACGATATATAGAATTGATCAAAATATCGCAAATGTACATATTGCGATATGTTAGGGCTTGTGATAACTGATTGATTTTAATACAATAACATTCAAAGTGATGCAGATAGCAGAGAATAGAGTAGGCATGTGATCGTCACTTGGTATGTGTGCATACACTGTACATAGGAGCCGATCCCTTGAGTGCTGCTCTGGGGCTTGAGATATTCCCCATTTTTTTTCTGAATTGTCATTTCAACATTAACAGACTGGCCGATTACATGAGAGAAGTAACATACCCTCAGTTGTTCATTCATGTTTTTTGTTTTTTGTGCTTGTAGAGAGACTTGTAGAGAGAGAGAGCATTGTGAACTCCATTTGCATGGCCAGCTACTGCAATCTCTCACACACTCCATTAAAGAGCACGAATACAACATATTATTTCTACATATTATCATTGCAACAAATGCAAATAAAAACTTGAAGAGAGAGAAAAATAGTTGCACATGGCTAAGCCATAAAGGTTTCCGCCTCCATGGTGAAGCAACTCCTTTTCCACATTTAAAAAAATAAATAATTTGTGACATGTGCAAAGGATTGTGGGTGATTGAAGGCCATGATGGATCACCCATGTATCCTCCAAAATATGACAAATGAAGGCTGCGAAACAAGGCTCCCTTCCAAGGGTCCTCACAATTGAGACAGACTTCGACGGTCCTGGATGATGAGGCAGCTGAGATGTCCAGCCTAATGAGGCTGCAGCCTTCCCCCAATTATTAATATGTCGATGTAGTGACACTAGGTTTCACTTGAGAACCTCGGTTACCTCATATGTTTGAGAAAAGGCCAATGAGAATTGGTAAACAGAATTTGCATGCCCCTCCCCCCGGACATACAGGTATAAAAGGAGGGAATAATCAATGATTATAAGAGGCTGCAGTCTTCTGATTGAGAAGCCCCCTCCTAAAGATCTGATGAGACGCCAGCCTGTATACAAACAAATGGAAAGTGCGTCTAGACTTTTCAAAATATAAGTTCCACAATAATTACAAAATTAATACGAACATAAATTACAGTAAAAAAAATATATATATATTTTATAACAGATTATTTTAGGATATCCCATAATATGGTGAAATTAACTTTTTATTGTGTGCTTTTTTTCAATATGAATTTGAAATATCTGCTAATATCTGCAACAAAGCTAATTAGTAAAACTATACATATTATATGCAGTCCAATAAACTACTGTTTATTTGGGTGGTGGGGGTTCTGATTTTCCATGCACTCCGCTGACGTCATCATAGAATAATCGTATCACATATTGTATTTTCCAACAACAATTTTGCTCTAAAATAAACATTTTACTCCACTGACTGTTAAGTTTGGGTAAGGAAGTAGGGTTAATAAAAAATAGATTCCTGTTGAATATATTAAACCATTTAAATCTAAAATAAATTTAAGCTCAGCAACACTTTCAGCTTCAGCCACTGGAGGCAGTGTTTCAAATTTCGGTAAGCACAAATACATTTTAGCAGCAGAACTTTCAACCTCCTGTTGCCAAATTCACAGTATGATCAGTGTCAACTCACACCATCAGATGAGTCAATGTTGCTGTGTTTCTCTGGTTGTGCTACTAATACAGAGCAAAGTGCCACAGAGCCACAGTGTTTAGACTTTTCAAGGAAATAAACCTTCAAATGGTGTCTGCATGTTAAGGTTTTTTAACACAGAAAAAATTACACACATAAGCTTTAAAGATCTTGCTCCTTTTCTTTCTTTTTTTTCTCCCCATTTTGTAATGCCCAATTTGCAATGCGCTCTAAGTCCTCGTGGTGGCGTAGTGACTTGGCTCAATCCGGGTGGAGGAGGATGTATCTCAGTTGCCTCTGCATCTGAGACGGTCAATCCGCACATCTTTTCACGTGGCTTGTTGAGCGCATTACCGCAGAGACGTAGCACATGTGGAGGCCCGTGCTATTCGGCATCCACTCACATCTCACCACGCACCCACCGAGAGCGAGATCCACATTATAACAACCACTATGACTTTACCCCATGTGACTCTACCCTCCCTATCAACCAGGCCAATTTGATTTCCTAGGAGACCTGGCTGGAGTCACTCAGCATGCCTTGGATTCAAACTCGCGACTCCAGGGGTGGTAGTCAGTGTCAATATTCATTGGCACATAGCTCAAACTATTCTTCTTAAGGCTTTCCAACTGTCTGTCCTTATCATTCACTAGTCTAGGCTAAAGTACAAGAACTCGCACAACACAAACCCATTAAAGCCTTTTAAAGAGAAACTATGAACTGCAGGTCAAGGCAATAATTAGTTGGATGCATAGAAGTGCCAGGCACTAGTGCTTTAATGGGGAGTCATACTCATCATCTTAGCACACCTGCTGTCTTTGCTCTGGTGTTTGACTTCTGTCCAGTGAACTGACAGCATGCTGATATGTTTAGATGAGTGTGTGTTACTGGAGGGGCTGTGTACTGTATATATGCCAACAGCCTGACTTTGATGTTCATTAAAAAAGACTGCTAGAATGCTTTCAAGGTTTGTCTTAAAGTAAAGCTCAGCATAGCTAGGCTAGCCCAAACGATGGACTCATAAGTATGTGTTATCTATGGTCTCCAAGATTAGTGCATCCCAAATATTGTATTTAAAATAGTATGTATTTAGGTATGCCAAACTTTCTTGGATTGTATACAATTTCAGTTGTTTCTCTTTTGCATTTACATGTATTTATTTAGCTAATTTGTTTTTATTTTTTCATCTAAAGAAACTTACACTACGGTGTACGTTTTGTTAGTGATAGATATATACAGCATCCAGGCCAATTAATCAGGTGATAACTGGCCATTTTAAGAATTTCATCTGATAACTGCGATTGATTTTCAGATTAAAATGTGTAATTCTGCCAATAGTGCAAAATAAAAAACATAGACAAAAAATATTTTCTGTTTATGTGAGTTAATATTGTGCCTAATGGTTTTTGATCTCGGACCTCACCTTTATTTTCTATAATTTAATATGTTACTTGCAATTGCATTAGCTTTCGTTATACTGGTCTTTTTTTTATTATTGCATGTAAACTTCTTTGGGCCATTGCATGTAACCTCACTGGCATTGTAATGCCAAACACACCTGATACAGTGCTGTTATTGTTAGATGTGATAAAGGATGATGTGTCAACAAACACTTGTATTGGATATTTGCCTACATGAAGTGCTCTACATGGAAACAATCTCTTCTAAGGAAGCTTGCTGTAATATTTCTTCTATCTGTTGTCCCAAAACACAAACCATCTCCCTTGGCAGCAGAATCTTGAGTACAAGATACACATTATGTTGATCTGTGGGGCCAAATAAACAACACTAATAAACAAAACTTTTACAGCATTAGGTATTAAACAAACATCTGTTTGATTTTGAAGATTTTGAAAGTCCAAAATTCATCAGAGGACGTGTTAGCTTATACTGCAGAGCTGCTGTAGGCCTCCACTGTTTGTTTATACTGTAACTCTGTGGAACATAGTACAAATAAAGCATATGACAGTGTCTGTAGAGCTGTGGGAGTTTATATATGCAATTCAGCTCTGAAGATAGAAAGCAAATGCATATGGAATACAAGTCATTTATAATGTTCCATTCAACATCATCCATTGACAAAGGGTATTTGTAGGCCTCTATACTGGTGCGATGAAACTAACCCTTACCCTAAGAATTTTATATTTTGGAAGAGAGCAACCCATTATTCCTCAAAGCTCTTGTGGCCCATGTGTGCTTAGCTGGCCTCACAAGCTATTAGGGATTTGTGTTTATTTTTATTTTATTTTTAGAAAATACATTTGCAATGCCCACTACTTCGTAGGTCCTTGTGGTGGCACAGTTACTCACCTCAATCCGGGTGGCAGAGGACAAGTCTCAGTTGCCTCCGCTTCTGAGACAGTCAATCTGTGCATCTTATCGTGTGACTCATTGTGCATGACACTGCGGAGACTCACAGCATGTGGACGCTCATGCTACTCTCCGCAATCCACGCACAATTTGCTACTTGCTCTACTGAGAGCGAGAACCAATAAGTATGACCACGAGGTGGTTACCCCATGTGACTCTACCCTCTCTAGCAACCGGGCCAATTTGGTTGCTTAGGAGACCTGGCTGGAGTCACTCAGCACACCCTGGATTTGAACTTGCGACTCCAGGTGAGGTAGTCAGTGTCAATACTCGCTGAGCCACCCAGGCCCCCCTAGCTGTTAGGGATTTTTATTAGACCATAGCCTAATGCTCAGGATGATCTATGGCATGCTGCTGTGTGCAAGGGTGCTTGTTGTACCATACTGAGCTGTTGAACCATCATCAAGGTCAGACGGAGTTCATAGATTCCAATGGAGTGTTCTGGCACATTGACACACAAGTAGAAGTGTTACATTAAGACCATGCAAAGCTTTCTCCTCATTATAAAGATGATTGAGAGTAAGTTTTTTGAATTGGTCTAAATTAGGGTTCTTATTAATAGGTAATATTAATTTAATGGAAATACTATACCTCAAATTAATTATATTACTTAAACACTACAACTGTCATTTCCACCCAATATATTGAAGACATTTCAGAAAGCAGTAAAAAAAAAAAAAAAAAATGTTTTCAAGCAAAAAACGACTTATTAATTGTACCAAGTTGTATGCAGCCTGCAAGGATGGGGGCCTTGGTATCATTACTCTTTATCCTTGGCTTAATTATCTAAAACACTGCTGCTCCTAGACCAGTGGTTCTCAACCATTTTTTGATGAGCACCCTCCTACTACAATCCCTTACCCATTTCTTGAATCCAAGCAGATGTAGGGATATATATGGGGCCTATACAATGAAAATCCGAAGACATAAATGAAAAATAAGTGATATTGTATATTTTACATTTGCCTTAATGGAATTTGTATTTATTAATTGATCATTTATTTTGATAGTTTTAACAGTGGTATTTGTAACAAGACCATAGTAAACACATGGAAGTATGGATCTTCTTCACTACCATGGTTGATGTAACATGATTTCTATAAAAGAAACTATGGCATTTTTGTAATTATAAAAAGTAGACCTACTCTAAACACATGTAAAAACTATAAATTCAAAATATAAATATTTATATAAGTGTAACAAAAATGTATTATATTTCCTCACTCCCCTAATGTAGCCTATGACAAATTTAATAGAGCTGAAGTAGGGATATGACATTTATTATCAATTTATTTCTGCCTTTACAATTAGTGTTACTATAGTAAATTCAAGGGTGGTGATGTAGAATTCTGTGCTGAATGGTTTTCACCTCTCACATCTTGCTTCTCGCAGATTCTCGAAAAGCTGCGAGTTTAAGAGCTCAAGCATTAAGAGCTTTGCACTTGCGCTGCTCTGTCCATTGAGCCGTATCCATCTACAGAGCCATACAGGTGCATTAGGTGCAGGCGGTTGTGCCTCCGCCTGTGTATTTATCACTGCTAAACCAGATACATCGCTAGTCTTCAAAATCAGATGAAGTGTGATACAAATGCGTACCAACCCATATAATTGAGAATAAACTAATATACTTCAAGTCTAGATAAACGTTTTAATGCAAAGAAGAACTTGACGATAGATTTGATCATTGACTGATAAATTCCCCCCCATTTGTAACCTAATGCCCGCCTCTCTACCAGTTTGCTCTCAGTACCCCCCGGCATCCAAAGGATTAAAAAATTACATGCATAAGCTTTAAAGATCTTTAAATATCCTTTCCTTTCTTTTTTTTCTCCCCTTTTCTCCCCAATTTGTAATGCCCAATTCCCAATATGCTTTAAGTCCTCATGGTGGCATAGTGACTCGCCTCAATCCGGGTGGTGGAGGATGAATCTCAGTTGCCTCTGCATCTGAAACGTCAATCTGTGCATCTTTTCACGTGGCTTGTTGAGTACATTACTGCGGAGACATAGCACATGTTGAGGTTTCACGCTACTCTCCACGGCATCCACGCACAACTCACCTTGCGCCCCACCGAGAGAGAACCCCATTATAGTGACCACGAGGTGGTTACCCCATGTGACTACCGTCCCTTGCAACCGGGCCAATTTGGTTGCTTAGGAGACCAGGCTGGAGGCACTCAGCACGCCCTGGATTTGAACTCAAGACTCCAGGGGTGGTAGTCAGTGTCAATACTTGCTGAGCTACCCAGGCCCCCAAAATTAGCTAGTTTTAAACCAATATGAACACACAGGAAATCAACTTGTTGCTTCTGAATGTTAATGTACCCTGAAATCGACCCCATTCTGCAATATTACTGATAAGCACCATCCTCCATTCCCTCTGACATTTTCTGCATCAATTTATACAGTGCGTTTTCACTTTTCCCTCTGGCACTACAGACACTGGTTCTGGTTCTGTTGAAACCAGAAAGTAATCATGTTCAAATGTACTGTACTGTACTGCATCATTTACAAAACTTTTGCTCTTCTCTTGGAGATTTTAGCCATAAACTGGAGCTCAAACGTGCCCATATGTTCAGCAATATTTCTAGCTTCACCCAATTGGGGCAGTGGTTTGAATTTTGGTAAGCACAGACCGATTTCAGCAACAGAAATATCGACCTACGGTTGCCGAATTTACAGTATGATCAGTCTCTTTTAAACAATTAAATATCTGCTTGATGATCACCTTTGAGGTATTTCTTGACTGTATCCAACAATTTAAATCATACAACTATGTCATAATTACGAAATATTGCATGTATTATGTCATATTTATTGCTAGAAAATAACAAAATCCCTCAAATAAACTTTTTAAAACTGGATTTAAACATGCCCCAATTGTTGGTAATAGAGTTGCAAAAATGGAAAACCTCATATAATATTAATAGGAAATAAAACAGCTCATGTAAAATTTGTTTGATTAGCTTTGCAAACATTTTACAAAACTCCTTTCATGACCATTTTTTTAATGAAAAAAAAGGACTTAATTTCAGACCTTAAGAGTGTGGAAATTGCCACCTATATTATAAATGGATAGACTGATGAGAAAAAAATATATCTGGAACAGTTATCTCGTCTTTTCATTCCCCACACAATTTGCCAACCGTTTCTTACGAACACATTTTAGGCTGCTGTCTTCCTTTTTTGGCCATTCAGTGGCCATTTAATTCTTGGAGTGTGTTCAAGTCTCTTAACGTCTCGGTTACGTATGTAACCTCCGTTCCCTGATGGAGGGAACGAGACGTCGTGTCGAAGAAGCGACACTAGGGGTCTCTCTTGAGCGCCGAAAGATACCTCTGATCTATGAAAAAAGGCCAATGAGAGTTGGCGAACAGTATTTGCATACTCCGCCTCCGGATATGGATATAAAGGTGAGAGAAATACGCTCTTTCATTCAGGATTTTTCTGAGGAGCCGGGAGTGTACCGGGCACCTCAGCGGCTCGGCTCAGCGACGTGGCCGGGAAGACACGACATCTCGTTCCCTCCATCAGGGAACGGAGGTTACATACGTAACCGAGACGTTCCCCGTCTGTCGTTCACTTCGACGTCGTGTCGAAGAAGCGACACTAGGGGTCCACTTCAAAACTCGCCATGCGCTGAGCCGTGTACTGCTGACACAGAAGCGGGCAGGTATTTGCACGTGCACAAGCGACCAACTGTGTTCAGGCTGCACGTACTCTTCCCCAATGCCCCGAAAAAGCGTCAGCATCCTTTTGGTTACCCAGGGGGGAACAAGGTGATGCTCCCAACTAGGGAATGGGCCAAGCCTGGCTGTGTCTCTTTTCTCTCTATGTTTTCTCGGCATAGAGCAAGAGCAGCCGGGGCCCTTACCGCATCGAGGGAAGGGGGTCTTATTCCTGAATTCCTATTCTTTTAGGGGGAAAAGACCCTGCGGAGGCCACACCCGCCCAGCAGGGGAGGTAAAGGTGGCAAAATACATCACATGGCCACTTTGGGCATGTGGGAGGAAATGGCAAGGTGGTAGATCCAACCTCGAGGAGGGGGGAGTTGCTACAACACGGCGACCGGAGGGCAGCGAAGGACTGCCTAAGGGAGACGCGGGTCAGCTCGTAAGGTGACCGCATCGCGGAAATACACACAGGAGGAGTCCCGTAGGAGACCTGATCTGTGGAGCACCTATTCCAGTAGGGGTAGCCGGAGGTACCCGTAGTGGACTGGACCAGCACGTTCCTCCGCTGAACTGCTGCGGGCCCGAAGGGCTAGGGAGGAATCAACCAGGGACCTAGGTCCTCTGGGGCAAAAGCGCACTGTTTTGCCTTGGCAGAGGGAAACAGCACTGGAACAAGCGGTTCACCCGGTCAGATCGTCGACGTGTACCGAGTTCTACGGGCTCGGACCTGAGAGAACACGGGACGAGACTGACTCAACCCTGAGATCGTAAGGGTGTTAGGTGCTGCCCAGCCCGCAGCTCTGCAAATGTCTGCTAGGGAGGTGCCCCTCGCCAGTGCCCATGAGGATGCCACGCTCCTAGTGGAGTGGGCTCGAACCCGTAAGGGGGGGGCATGGTCTGGGTGTGATAGGCCAACTGAATGGCATCCACCACCCAGTGAGACACCTCTGTTTGGAGACAGCGTTCCCTTTCTGCTGTCCTCCAAAGTAGACAAAGAGCTGCTCAGAGTGCCTGAAGCTCTGGGTGCGTTCCAGGTAGGCACGCAAGGCACGTACCGGACACTACAGTGAGAGGGGCTGGGTCTGCCTCCTCCCGGGGCAGCGCTTGTAGGTTCACTACCTGATCTCCAGAGGGCGTGGTAGGAACCATGGGCACATAGCCCAGTCGAGGTCTTAGGATCACATGAGTATCCCCTGGACCGAGCTCCAGGCAAGTGTCGTTAGTAGGGAACGCTTGCAGGTCCCCGACCCTCTTGATGGAAGTGAGCGCGATCAGCAGGGCCGTCTTTTCAGGAGAGGGCCCTGAGCCAACTGATTCTAGCGACTCAGGGGGGGATCTCTGAAGACTGGCGAGGACCACCGAGAGATCCCAGGAGGGGAACAGGTTTGGCCGGGAGGGGTTTAACCTCCGGGCACCTCTTGGGAACCTGATGATTAAGTCGTGCTTACCCAGAGACTTGCTGTCTACTGGGTCGTGGTGAGCTGCGATAGTGGCAACATACACCTTCAAGGTGGATGGGGACAGCCTCCTCCCCAACCTCTCCTGTAGGAACAGGAGCACAGACCTAACTGCGCACCTCTGTGGGTCTTCTGCCCGGGAAGAACACCAATTCACGAACAGACGCCATTTCAGGGCGTAGAGTTGCCTGGTAAAAGGGGCTCTGGCTTGGTTGAACGTGGCTACGACCGTGGGTGGTAGACCAGCTAGATCTTCCGCATCCCGTTCGGGGGCCAGACGTGGAGGTTCCAAAGGTCTGGGTGCGGATGCCAGAGCGTGCCCAGTCCCTGAGAAAGAAGGTCCTTCCTCAGGGGAATTCGCCTGGGAGGAGCTGTCGCGAGGAGTACAAGGTCCAAGAACCAGGCCCGAGTGGGCCAGTAAGGAGCCACGAGAGTGACTTGCTCCTCGTCCTCCCTGACCTTGCACAGCACCTGTGCAAGAAGGCTCACTGGGGGAATGCGTACTTGCGCAGCCCAGCCGGCCAGCTGTGTGCCAGTGCATCTGCCCCGAGGGGAGCCTCTGAACGGGCGTACCAGAGCGGGCAGTGGGAGGTCTCTCGGGAGGCAGAGGGGTCTACCTGGGCCTTGCCGAACCGTTCCCAAATCAGCTGAACCGAGTGGGGGTGAAGCCTCCACTCTCCGCCAGGCAAGCGTTGTCATGACAGCGCGTCCGCTATTACATTGAGGTTGCCGGGGATGTGAGTGGCACGCAGCGACTTGAGTCGGTGCTGGCTCCAAAGGAGGAGACGACGGGCGTGTGACATGTGACGGGAGCGTACGCCGCCTTGGCGATTTATGTACATGACCGCAGTAGTGCTGTCCGACCTGACTAGGATATGTTCGTCCCGAATTAACGGGAGAAACTTCCGCAGGGCCAAAAGGACGGTCAACAACTCGAGGCAGTTGATGTGCCAACGCAGCTGGGCCCCTTTCCAACGGCCTGAGGCTGCGTGCCCATTGCAAACGGCGCTCCAACCCAATCTGGAGGCGTCGGTCGTGACCAGGACGCGTCTGGACACCTTCTGTAGGGGCACTCCAGCCCGTAAGAAACAGGGGTCTGTCCAGGGGTTGAATGTCTGATGGCAGGCGGGGGTGATTGTTACCCGGTGCGTGCCGTGGCGCCATGCTCGTCTCGGGACTCGGGTCTGGAGCCAGTGTTGGAGCGGTCTCATATGCATCAACCCCAGCGGCGCGACCGCCACGGAGGATGCCATATGCCCCAGGAGCCTCTGGAAAAGTTTTAAGGGGACTGCTGTGTCTGGCCTGAAGGCGGCGAGGCAGTTCAACACTGACTGGGCACGCTCGTTGGTGAGACGTGCCGACATTGAGACCGAGTCTAACTCCATCCTGAGAAAAGAGATGCTCTGAACTGGAGTGAGCTGGCTCTTTTCCCAGTTGACCTGAAGCCCCAGACGGCTGAGGTGCCTGAGCACCTGGTCTCTGTGGGTGCATAGTAACTCTCGCGAGAGGACAGAGACAGGCCGAAGGGGAGGACTTTGTACTGATACACCTGGCCCCCGAACGCAAACCGCAGGTAGGGGCGGTGTCGGGGCAGGATGGAGACGTGGAAGTACGCGTCCTTCAGGTCTACCGCTGCGAACCAATCTAGACGCCGGACGCAGGTTAAGCGTGAGCATTTTGAACGGGAGTTTGTGCAACGCTCGGTTGAGAACTCGCAGGTCCAAGATTGGTCGTAAGCCGCCGCTTTTCTTGGGTACGATGAAGTAAGGGCTGTAGAAACCCTTCTTCATCTCGGTTGGAGGGACAGGCTCTATCGCGTCTTTGGCCAGAAGAGTCACGATTTCCGCGTGCAAGGAGTGGGCGTGTTCGCCGTGTACTGCGTAAAAGCGGACGCCCATGAAGGGGGGCGGGGGCCTGGCAAACTGAATTGCGTAACCGAGTCGGATGGTCCGGGCCAGCCAGCGAGACGGGTTGGGAAGTGAAAGCCACGCGTCCAACCTCTGCGCTAGGGGCACCAAAGGGACGATTAATTTTGACGTACCCGGCGGGGCTTCGCAGCGGGGCGGAGCAGGTAGGGCAGCGTTGGGCGGCGACAGGGCGACCCGCGGCTGAGGTGCTGAGAAAAGACTCAAGCACTTACCTTGCTCCGCACACCCGGCAGGGGGCGGGTTAGCGACTGAGGAGGAGGTCCTGGGTAGGCGTCCTCTAGACTCGTCGGAACCGGCCGGCCGGAGGACAGTCGTGGGGCTGAAGACGGATGGTCCGTGTCCAGGAAGCCAGGACTGTTGATATCTGGGGGCAAAGTGCCGTGAGAACGGCATTTGCGGGCCAGGTGACCCAGAGACAAAAGGAATTAGCTCATTACAGAAAATATGAGAATGTGAAAATTAATTCGACAAGAAAAAATTCTCCTCCCGGCCCTCCACCGGGGACGGAGCGGTCTTACCAGCCTCCGGAGCTAACATCTTGGTCCCTGGGTCGAACGTCTACGGACAGCCTGGGAGCCTTCTGGGTCCTCGAGGGGGTCCGTGAGACGGGGGCGTCCGCTTCCTGCGGAGTGCTCGACGCTGGGGCTGAGAGCTGGGCCCGGGTTGAGGCGGAGCAGGGTGTTTCATAGCCGCAGGAGGACGCCCGTCGGCGAGCAGACGGGGCATGGCCCATGGCGGCAGGCTTGCGGCGGGGCAGGATGTGCAGTGGCCTCCGTCTGCCTCACCGCTGAGGACTGCTGGGCAGAGTCGTCAACGGTGGCGCCGAATGGACAGAGCTGGGAGACGGGGGTGTGGGAGAAGGTGTGCCTTGTCTGCCTCCCGCATTTCGACCAGGTCCAGTCCACAGGTGCGTTTCTGGACCACAATTGGTGGCCATCGCCTGTTCGAGTGCCGGTGCTTCTGACCTCCGTGGCCCGGGGGCGCGGTTGTGCCTTGGCCTGGCGTTGGTTGCAGGAAGGGCCGTGGCGTGCAGAGTGGAAGCGGTCTGGGACCGTTCCACCGCGAGGGTAGTGAGAGCGGAGGAGCGAAGAAGCCTTGGCTTTGCTCAACTCCTCGTGCACGTCCGGGAAGAAAGGAACGGGGGGGGGGGGGGGGCGTGGCTGTGAGCGGCGCACCTGCCCGCGGGACCGATCAAGTAGTCCGGGAAAGCATAGCAGATCTCCGTGCGTCAGGCTCAGGCTGGGCGGCAGACCCGAAGGTGGCGGCCCAGGCGAGCGATCAGCATCCGATGCCGCTGTAACGCTCTCCGATGCAGCGGTGATGTCATCCAATTCTGAGGCAAGCAAGCGTGCCGGGGAGGCGGGCGGTTCGAGGGGGTTTACCCGGCGAACAGAGCCCATCATATTCCCCAAATCGCCTTCATCGCCCACGGCGCCTGCGCTGATCCCGTAGGAAGAAAGCGGAGCGCGGGGGGCGGCTGAAGTGGCTTTCTCTCATTACAAAAGAAAGCCGTGCGACCGCAATGCTATAACGGCCATGTTCTCACACTGAGAAGATGAACCATTGGAGAGAATGCTCATCCCGAGCTCAGACGGAAGCAAGCAAGCGTGCCGGGGAGGCGGGAGGTTCGAGGGGGTTTACCTGGCGAACAGAGCACGTCATTGTCCCCAAATCGTGTTCATCGCCCGCGGTGCCTGCGTCAATCCCGTAGGAAGGAGGCGAGGCGCGGGGGGCGGCTGAAACGGCTTTCTCTCATTACAAAAGAAAGCCACACGACCGCAATGTTGCCATGGCCATGTTCTCGCACTGAGAACATGAACCATTCATAAAACACTGCCTACGTGTGATCGCAGCCCAGGCATGCAAGACAGTGTTTTATGACCGAGAGAGGTGGGGAGAAATCACCGCATCCAGAAACTACACAGGGGCGGAAATTACATCTTTATAAAGACGCGTCCTGAAAAGGACGTACAACGCCGCTGTGTAATGCTCTTTTCAGAGAAATAAACTCTTTTATGGAGAGAATCACTCTTTGAACTCTTTTAACTCTGCGCTGTCGAAGCGCCCAGGGGCAAACTGCACGCCGGCAGTGAAGAGAAAAGCCGCTGTAGTGCGCCGTAAATCCAACAGCAAAGCAGAGCGTCAGAGGATCAGAAGCAGGATCAGTTGTTGTTAGATAATTTTGTCTTCCAATGTATTTAATTTATTTTCTTGATCTGCAATCCCCGTCTCGATACGGCTCAGCTGAGGGAAGAAAGACATGACACAGACACCCAATGCTATCAGATCCTTCTTCAACGTTTATTGTTCAGCACTTTGTTATATGGTCCAGAAAACCACATTCCACTGGACCCCCACCAATGAAATGGCTCATTACCTTATCTTGGGTTAACATTAGGGCTGTAACGATACGCAATATAAAATCGAAATCGCGATACTCAGGTCCACGAACCGTTATCGCGATGTGAGAAGGGAGAATCGCGACACACACACCCCTTCCAACTCCCAGAGTTATCCTTTCCGTCCAGATCCAATGCTACCGCATCTTTAAATTACTATTAGTATTATTTGAAGTTAACATTATAAAATACGTAGAGCTACACCACAAAACTAGTTGAGGATAAATTATTTTAAATTGGGCAATTTTAGCGTTATGGACGTGACATTTGCAGTCAAAACTTGAAATATAAATTCTCAGAAAATGCATTTAATACCAATATATTGAAACTTCTGTTTATATATCCATAGCCTACTCCCTTAATAAAGTCCAGTAAACGTCCAGACATTAGAAAAATATAAGTCTACACATGCATTTTATATTTAATATGAGGGAAATACACATGCGTTACGGACGTGACACAAAACATCTTTAGCTTTTAGGTGGCAAAATATATATTTTTATAATTCTGTGAATTACACTGTACAAACCAAAAGTAGGCCTAATACTACCCACCAGATGAAGAAGGGTTGGCTCTCCCCAGAACATAGAATATTTATTTTATTTTATTTTTCATGTTCGCATTTATGAGGAAAAAACAATGTAAGGACGTGACAGTTCTCCGGAAGCGGCACTAAAACTTTCACAGAGACCTCAAACAGAAAGCACAAAGCCTTTCTTTAAAGTGAATTTCATTTTGCATTAATTGTATCTCAATTTTAATCAATGTTTCATCAACCAATTGCCTGGATTTAATAAATAAGAAGTAAATATCGATAGATAATCACGGAGTCGCCGGCGCCTGAACTGGAGAACCGAAACTCATCAATAAGGTAGGCTACTTGCCTCACAGACCAGAGAAATATATTTATATCGAAATGTTTACTTTTAAAACGAACAATTCAAAACGAAAGATACAGACTGCTTTCTGCTTATGTAATCCGTATGAAAAGTGCATTTCTCTCTGGCGCGTTCACTGAAGATCGCGAGACAGCATCGTCAACTTCATCTTGCAATAGACACTGACAGAAAACACTTGTTTATTAATAAACAATTAAAATGTCTCCTTGCTATATTTGACATATTCATAATCATTACTTTTGCCGGTTCTTTGTGACAGCTTTTTGGTGCTTTATTGGCAGCGCCCCTTATCATCACTGCATTAGCACCGAAAACATGGAGATTTTTTTTAGACAATAATCGCACAAACTATTTGATATTCTATAATTAAATACTCAGTGACTTATCCCAACCAACTATTAAAAAAAGTTTACTTGTAAGCGTCTTTTTACATGTTAGCCTAGTAGCCTACGTATCATGTGACTATCCATGTGACGCGAGCTAGTTAAATAATGTGAGGAAACATGGAAAACAACCCAGAGATTGCGGACCCTCCCAATACATTTAAGTCAGCAGTATGGCAACATTTCGGCTAGCGGTGGAGAATAAGGATGGCAATCGTGTAGTCTACAAGACCCACACAATTTGCCGTAGGTTAAGTGTTTTAAGAAGCTTCCTCAAATGTGAACCGGTAACACGTCCAACATGCAGATGCATATCCTACGGCACCATCTCGAAATCAATTTAGTTGGAGCACAGAAAACAACCCAAAAGCAGCAGCCTACACTGCCTAGTTTAGTTTAATAATTTGCATAGTTAATATTGTTCTTTGGTGTTCAGTTTATACAGGTTTTTCAAATGTTATTTAATAAAAATACCGGTATATTTTTTTCTCTCAAAATCTCTCTTTTTTTCACCCCCAAGCCCCGCCCCCGTGATCGAATCGCGATACGAACCGAATCGTGGCTCAAAAATCGTGATACGAACCGAATCGTGGGTTTGGTGTATCGTTACAGCCCTAGTTAACATACATTTGAGCTACGTGTGAAACGTGAGAGTAGAGATAAGAGACACATTTCTATAGAACATCCTTCAAACAGGGAACAGCTGCAGCAACACCAACAAAATTAGTTGAAAAAGTGGCCTTCATTATTCCACAGTTGTGTTACTCGCAGCTGACTGCATACACACGACCATCGGCTCCGAAGAAAATTACTGAATGAACGAGCGTATTTCTCTCGCCTTTAGATCCATATCCGGAGGCAGGGTATGCAAATACTGTTCGCCAACTCTCATTGGCCTTTTTTCATAGATCAGAGGTATCTTTCGGCGCTCAAGAGAGACCCCTAGTGTCGCTTCTTCGACACGACGTCGAAGTGAGCAACAGACGGGGAACTATAATTAAAGCTTGTTATGATGTTCAGCATGGTTACTGCTTTGGCATCTTGGCAGACCTTCACTTGTCTGTAGATATTTTTTAGTGGTCAAGATATTTGAAAACACTATTATTTTTGTCTTATCTGTTTCAGATCATCTCTGTAATCAGAAGAAATTTGCCATTTGGTTTCATCAATGGTAATAATAACATGATGCCTAATTCTGGATGTTTATCCTTAGACTATTTTGTATTATTTCATAAATTACTCATAGCTTTAGAAAGGCAGACCTTAATAAATTGTGGAACTGTTATATGCAAGCCTCAGTTCAGCATTACCAGTCATGTTCCCCTGATCTGACCTTAGTCATTAGATGCATATTTCATTTAGTTAGCCTGAAAGAGAGGGGATCATTTTGCTTCATCACCACATGAGTCCTCAGAATCTTCAGAATCAAGGTGTTACATTGTTTGTAGATAGTGAGATTTCTCCTTTTTGTCATCAATGTATAATTCGGAGGTCTGATGGCTACAACAAAGAGCTAATGTCGCTAATGCACAGGAAATGCCTTTGTTGGAGGAAACTAATCAGATTTGTGTAATGTGAAAGCATCCTTCATACTCAATTATCCCCTAGAAGTTCCTGCAGGACCACATAGAGGGCTGGAAGGCTGTTTACAATAGATTTGAAGGGTTCTGAGGAGCATTGGCACAAAATCAATCAGAAATATGAGTCCAGATATTACTGTACACCTTCGCTGTAAAGTGTTAGCCAACAATTTTCCTCACAAAACAAACAGCATGACTAGCAGATGGTACAGGCTGTATTTTGTTGCTTTTGTCAGTGTGTGATGGACATTTTGGTTAAAATGCCATTTAATTTTTATCATGGACATAATAAAACATTACCCATATTCACAGAGTGAATCTTACCACTAGGAGTTCTCCAAAGAGTTCCTAGCTAGGAGATTTTGCTTATAACCTATTCACAAAAATGCTAAGAGCAAGTTTTACAAAGGAAATCTTAAAATAAGAGTAAGGCAGAGATTACCTTGTTGCTATGGATGACATCACGTCTTATTAAAGTACTCTTTTAAATCGCCCACAGTGATTGGTAGACAGGGAACCACTATTTCTCAGTGACAGACAACTATATATATATACATAAATAAATTAATAAATAAATACAAACATACATACATACATACAGACAGACATACAAGACAGACAGACAGACAGACAGACAGACAGATAGACAGATAGATATTTTTTTGGTTGATGAACATTTCTTCATCCTGTGTTGATGAAATGAAATGAGCTTGCATCCCGTCAACAACATCAATACACCAGGTAGCCCCTTGATTGCCGTGATACCCTATGAATGCCCCCCCCTTTTTTTTCTCTGCAGCTCATAAGATTTTTTGTGAATATGGGCCCTGACTTTTTCAACAATCTTACCAGAACGAATGTGTGATCAATTCAAACATCCACTCTGTTGAAAATGTCAGTTTTATTATGTGTCCGTCCAGTGTGTTATTTAATGATGTCTCTTAAAAGCAGAAGATTTTTGGGCAGTTTTACTTTCTTTGAAAGTATCGCCTGTGGTAAATTGTTGTTTTGCTTTGCTAGTCCAAATGCTAATGTAAAGTTTAGAGGTAGACTTATAAATCGCTTTTACCGATTAATCGGTGCCATTAGTTGCTTTTTTGAAATATTGGTTATTGGCAAAAATCTATGTTGATAATTGTCAGTAGTTTGTTCATCATTTCAAAATAAGAGTCCCCAGTGTGTTTTTGGCTTGTTCATACTTAAAAGTCCCATATAATGCACCAAATCTTCCTTTTTTCTGGGTATTATTGGGATTTTAGTTGAACAAAAAACTGCATCTGGGATTTTATTCATTTTTAAGACTTATGTCTTTGCCCGCCATAATGAAGAAAGAACAAGATTTTGTTTTAACATTCTATAAATTTATCTAAAAAAAACTATCAGCCAATTTAATGGTTATCAGCCTTTTCCACCACCTCAGGCATCGTATGGGTAAAATCCACTATCGGTTGACTTCTAGTGAGATCACTGTCATGTTACACTTTCTCTTGGCTGACGAAACCAAACATCAGCTTAACATGACCCGTTCTTGCCTCCATTGCTTTATTAGCAAACTGCCCTTTTTCAACAGAAAACATGCCATCTATTTTTACTCTCCTCTTGCGTCACTTATTATTATGGTCCCTTGCTATTGTTGATTGTTGTTGATTAACCTTGTCTGACCTCACCTTATCTTCTATATAAACACATCATCTTACACAAAAACAGAAAACTCCTTCTCCCATAACAGATTAAAAGTATGCTTTGCTGCCATTTTATTTGAAATTTCACAACTAGCTGGCTAGATCAACTCACTGGTCTTGCTTGATTGGAGCTTAACCTCTGAACCCTTAAGCGGCTTCCACATGACTCGCATCAGGGCATCACCAATGTGCTCAATGCCAGCGTCAAGCATGGGTTTGAGTTCTGCATGTTAAGTATTGCAGGAAGTGCCAAAAAGGTGTGATTTTACAAGTTTGCCAGGCAAAAAAGCAAGAGGTGTGCACACTAAATATTGAAAACATGTATTTGGACATGAAACAGAAAACTTCTGGCAATTAAGCTTGGATAGGAAGTATTTTATCACATAAAAAGTTACATACTGAGCTTTAAGATCTTAACATAATGAGTCCTCTTATTACTTTCTGCAATTAATGTATCAGAGACAACTATATGTAAGCCATTCACAGGTTAATTTTCTCGAAAACTGTAAGCACTGTTTCTTAGGCACAATGAAAATTGCTCTCTTTGTTTTGAGCGTCCCACTTAGACCCACCCTGGGACTATATCTTTGTTTGACCAACGCAGATGGGGGGCATATTTAGAAAGCTGTTCCGTTTGCTGCCACTAGTGGTGTCTCTGAACACAATAGTAGAGGTCTTAATTTTTTTGAATAAAATAATTCAATAACCATTCATAAAGTTGGACATTTTTCAAATATTCCTTTTTGCTTTGTACTCTAAAATAAATCGACAGTGAGGTAAAAAATGTGAAAATCACAAAAGTCAGACCTGGCTTTGCAAAGACAGACTTTGCATATATGCGGTACTCATTGGCTGCCGCTTCGAAAGGTCAGCAGCAACAAAAGTCAAAGAGTCAAAACTGAAATTGTTTAAACATTGAGGGATGATTTACAACACTTTACTAGAGCACAAAGCGACTCTGGGGGCAACATTGGCACTGACCCTTTCCTCCATAGAGTTCAATGTATATGTAAACTTCCACAAGTCATGTGGACGCCTCTTTAGAATGCACACAGTATTGCACAACCTTAAATGATCTTGCTGCCTACATTAAATGTAACTATTCAGATAGACTGCACTTCATCAGGCATTATAATTATAATTTATAATTATTTTTATAAATAATTGTATACATTTTATATAATTTTCCCTATATATATATATATATATATATATATATATATTCTCTCAATCCTAATAAGTTTTTCCACAGACATGTTTGTCCGTATAGGGCACATACATTCAGAGAGCTTTAAGATGCTTCAAGTGACAGAACAGCTCATTTCAGGCTGACTTTCGAAACAGTAGGTCACTATTCTTGAGATAAATAGAGTCTTTCTTCCTTGTGAGGTGTGACACGCAGGAATGTAACACATTAATCTGGACATGGGTGGGCTCACTGAATTCCACTCATAATATCTTCTGCCTCTAGTGCTCCCATCAACTGTGCTCCCACTAGATCAGGCATTTGACAAGGGTCCTATCAAATGTGGTCATCCCCATGCCCTATTTCCTGTAAATAGCTCCTTTGCATTATTATAAACTCCTTCAAAGGATAAAAGGAAAAGGGATCACACAGTGCATTCGTTTGGAACTCACTCACGGATAACCTAAACAACAACAGAAGATGGGATGCTGTTTGTTTGCCATGTACAAGTAATACCATTTGACTCTGATTATTTGAAGGCCTTTTTTTCCTAATAGCCAACCAACTTTTATTTGACAGTTTACATTTATTAATTAATTTGTTCATTCAATTACTTGATTAGTTATAGTGCATTTGGTATACAGTACATTTGATCAGGTTAGCCTTGGAATCGAACCCATGACTTTTACATGTTTTAAATCCTCATGCTCACTTCTAAAGCTTTGCATGGTTTGGCTCCTGATGTATTTGTCTGAGCTTTTAACACTTTACAGCCCATAACGTAATCTCCGCTCCTCCCAATCTGGTCTCTTGGTTGTCCCTCAGACTCATCTATGTTCTATGGGTGACAGGGCATTCTCTTCTTATGCTCTTAAATTGTGGAACTCACTTCCAGCTGATATTAGAGAGGCACAGACTTTTTTTTCATTAAAACATATTTCTTCAGGACAGCTTTTGCTTGACTCTTTAATTTTTTTTATTCTGATTAATCATTATTAGTGTTTTGATATGTGTGTTTATACTGTATACTATATTTGTTTCATGCTTTACATTATTATATGCTTGTATTTTTACTGTGTAAAGTGCCTTGAGAAGCTAGTTTTAAAGGTGCTATATAAAAATAACGTTTATTATTATCATTATTATTATTATTATGACCTTGGCAATTTTAGCACCAACAACATGCTCTACCAGCTGATTTTCAGGAATAGTTGGAACATTTTTATGAGAGTTAATAACTTCTATATCTATTAAATGTGTTTTCAGCATGGGCCGTGTTGGAGGTAAGCATGGAAGACAGGGTGGAGGTATCCTTAAATAGCAATGCCAAGATCCCCTGTATGTACATATCAAGAGAGCCGGCCATGGTGATAGAGTGGTCCACGGTGAGAAATGGTCACTTTTACTTTTACAATACGTACATTGGATTTACTCGCTCCAAACATTAGCTCCAATGGGTCTTAATGATGAGCTTCCTTTTAATGTTTGCTGTGATGATGAAATTGAGATGTGTTTTGTAGTCAAAATGATTTGCAAATTTATACTATGCAGTGGAAATGTAATTTTGTGAATGTTTTGTAAACAAATGTATTTTGAATTTTGTTTTATGTGCAATCTTGATGATGAATTATTGGATTAAGGGGATTATGCTGTATAACCTTCTTTATTATTATTAAACTTTGTATAGTTATTGTTTTCATGAATTTGTTGTTTCATGATGTCACGATTCACTGTTGTCTGCCCTGTGTATTGCCGTGTTTTGATCCTGATCCTGTTCCTGTTGAGGATCTAAAACATCCACGATGGGAATACAGGATCAGGATCAGGATCAGGATCAGGATCAGGATCAGGATCAGGACACGGGTGGTCTAAATACATACAACAACTGACAACGAATGATAAAACAACAGGGCTTTAAATACACAAAGGGTAATGACTAAATGAAACACAGGTGAGGACAATGAAGGACAGCTGGCAGAGATGAGAGCAGGGGATGATAGGAAGTGTAGTCCATGGGGAAAAGATGACAGAGGCAATACACAGGGCAGACAACAGTGAATCGTGACACATGATGTCGATTTGATATAGTATCTTTAGAAGTATCGGTTTGGAAAGTCCACGAGGAGGAGTATTCCTCTCTTTTATCTGTCTAATTAAATAAAGGGAGAGGTTGGCCAGGTTTGGAGTGGTGTACACAAACTGCCAGACTACTCTTATTATTTCTGCCATAGACAGAAATGGCGAGGGTGGTGTGGTTAGTGTGCCATTCCGAAATTTATCACTCATTTACTGATTGTCATTGTTTTTTGTAATTGATCTTGATTAGCTACTCCATATTTTAAATGATACACACTTTTTCAAATACCTGATGAAGGTTGCATGACCGAAACGTTGAATTAATTCATTAAATTGTTTATTAGCAAGCAGCAGCAGTGTGCAGGATTTTATTTCTTGTTTACTGATCTCAATTATTTTACCTACGCACCTGCTGATAATTTACCAGTGGTGTGGTGCCTTTTTCTTCTTTTTTACAATACATATAGTAATATTGTATTTAAAAAAATATATAATAATAATAATAATAATATAAAGGAAGTAATTCTCCCTAAAATAATAATAATAATATATTATAATAATAAATATAAAGATTGTATACTGAGTTTAATTCATGCTAATATTAATTTTAAAACAAATCAGTGTCCCAGACAGGCTATATATATATATATATATATATAAGTAATGAAAATCTGCCTCTCTTGGACACTGATTTGTTTAAAAATTAATATTAGCATGTGTACAATATACAATATACAGTAACACATACTACCTTGATGTACACATGCAATATTGCTAAACAAATGTACTTTACAATTTTAATAATATATCATTGTTTTTTTTTATTACAGTAATAATCATGAAGTAGGCTACAGTGGGGAGGGTTGCATTTATCTAATGATAATATCAAAATAATGTCACAATGCAAAAAACTACCTTCAAAATAGACTTCATTTTCTTCATACAAATATAATTTCATATAGCTACCTTTTGATTTTTGGTTGAAATAGACATTCCATTTTTGTGCATTTCTTTTCATGAGATTCACATCAATATTGAGATGAACCTCAATAGAATCAACAAACGAAACAATTGTTGGCAAAATGTTAACATGAAAATGACTTTGTACAGAAATTGCCCGGCAGGGACCAGGCCAGGAGAAAAATCTACTCTGATGATCAGAATGCGATTATCGATGAGGACAGTGATTATACCGGACGGATCAGTGTCAGACACTCTCATAACAAGAGCACTGAGCAGGGAAACATCATTCTGAGCATTGATAAGGTGCGACTGAGTGATGAGAGGGAGTTTATCTGCACGGTGTACAATGTGTCCAAAGAGCACGGTGAAGGACACACTCGACTCCAAGTCTTCAGTAAGATCAAAGAGGCTGCAGAAAAGCCTGGCACCTCAACAGTTGCTCTCTAATATAATCATATGCTGCTTGCCCTGTTGTTCCTTCTTCCTAACACTAAACCTCTCTGTTCTTTAGATTCGCCATCTTTTCCTTTGATTGAAGTTACATACTCTGGAATTTCTGTTGATGCTGAGGGGCCGTCAAAGGTAGAGGCACACAAAACATCTGTTGTTGTTGTTGTTGTTGTTTTTGTTGTTGTTGTTGTTGTTTTTTGTTAAGCAAATGCAGTTTGGCTTATTAAACTTTGCATAATTATTGTATTTCTACTCAGATTGCAGACTGTAAAGTGGAGAATGGGTACCCTAGACCCAACATCACATGGTACAAGGACATGTTCCCTCTTCAGAACTCAGATGGTGGTAAATACTGGACTATTCTCAAATATATTAGAGGCCATGCCTATAACATGCCAAAATTAACTTCAGCAAAAATGTGGCTTTATTTTACATGGTTGTCATATTTTAAAAAAAAATATATTTTTTTTTACTTAATTTGTTTTTTTTTTAATTTATTAAAAAATTTATTTTATTTAATTTTGGCACAATTAAAAAAAAACGTATCTACTAATAATGTCTAAAAGTGTATGTACATGCATCACAGGAGTTTTATGACATTTTTGTAATTTTTTTCTGAAAATGTTTCTGCTGTGAAAAAGACGGTAATGGTAATTTCATTTTTTAAGTTTCTGAAATAAAATAGCAGACTCCTTTTAACTGCTAAGTTTAATTTCATAGATACAATTGTATGTATCCAAAATACACACAATTAGCTATTACTATTGACTTGGTTAACAAGTACACTAACTTTTGAAAAAAAAACTGAGGGACACCATTGATTAGTGTGGTGAAAATGACTGCACAACCATGGGAGAGTAAATATTGAAATGGGTTGTCTCTCTGTAGATTATGTTAGTGTTAAAGGTGCACTTAGTAACCTTTTCCTCTTTAAAAAGTTGAACTCCTAAATACATACATTGTAATTTTGCTATATTTGTAGGAAATTATGAGCACTCACATTAAAATTAAGACTCCAGTCATATCAGTAACCTCATATAAGCCTTTTAATTTTACACGGAGAGGGTCCGCACATGTTAGAATCACATGAACAGCCAAATACTACTCACTTAATCTCAGTAACCATCCTGTTATTGGACACTTTCACTCATTGATTAAAGTAATGATGGCTCACTGTGAGTAGTGAATTTCTAAAATGGCATCTGAAACTGAAAACTATTGATTTTAACTGATCCTGCATCTAAGTTTCTAGGTGTCAGTGTAAGTCCAAGATGACACAAATACAAAAGTTACTGAGTGCACCTTTAAATGTGTAATAATAATTTGTATTTTTATAATGGATTCTCATAGTTTAACATTGAAAGTCTGGGCCTGAGACAAGGCTAAATCTGTAAAATCTTTACATACAAATAATTTTAAAAGGTTTCCCCATTCCCCATGTTTCTCTGATCTGAAGGCATATGCTTAAATGTTTGAAATTAGTTTTGTTGATAAAAATATAATTCTGCCACCATATTAATTTATTTCTTTGTAAAACTAAAATTTTAATTAAACAAAAACATTTTGAAATTGATGACTTGGACCAAATAAGAAAAGAAGCTAACAAGTGCCCAACATAGATGGAAACTCCTTCAATACTGTTTAAAAAGCATCCCAGAGTGACTCAAGAAGTTGGTTGAGAAAATGTCAAGAGTACATGTCTGCAAATTCTAGGCAAAGGGTGACTACTATGAAGATGCAAAAATATAACACAGTTTAGATTTATTTTGTTTAGGCACAACATAATTCCCATAGTTCCCTTTATGTTATTCCATAGTTTTGATGACTTTACTATTATTCTAAAATGTAAAAAAATAAATAAAAATATTATAATAAAGAATGAGTGTTTCAAAACTTTTGACCGGTAGTGTATATATATATATATATATATATATATATATATATATATAAACTCAGCAAAAAAAGAAACGTCCTCTCAATTTCAACTGCTTTTATTTTCAGCAAACTTAACATGTGTACATATTTATATGGACATAAAAAGATTCAACAACTTAGACATAAGGGGTCAAAATCAAAAGTAACGGTCAGTATCTGGTGTGGTCACCAGCTGCATTAAGTACTGCAGTGCATCTCCTCCTCATGGACAGCATCAGATTGGCCAGTTTTTGCAGTGAGATGTAACCCCACTCTTCCACCAAGGCACTTACAAGTTCCCGGACATTTCAGGGGTGAATGTCTCACAGTAAGGACATTGCAATTTATTGCCCTGGCCACATCTGTAGTCCTCATGCCTCCATGCAGCATGCCTAAGGCATGGATCACGCAGTGGCGCAAGGACCCTGGGCATCTTTCTTTTAATGTTTTTCAGAGTCAGTAGAAAGGTCTCTTTAGTGTACTAAAATTTTATAACGGTGACCTTAATAGCCTACGGTCTGTAAGCTGTTTGTGTCGTAACAACCGTTCCACAGGTGCATGTTCATTAATTGTTTATGGTTCACTGAATATATACATATACATATACATACTCAAAAGTTAAACAAAATATTTTATTTTAGTTTAAATAAAAATTTAAGTTGAAGAAATGATTAATAATGATTTACACACACATTTGTTCTGTTTGGTTTTAATTTTTAAAATGTTTTGTGCTTTCTAGTTTCAGTTTATTTGAGTTTTTTTGAATATTTAGTTTTTATAATGACACTGATTTGACAATGTTTAAAAAAATCCTTCTGTATCTCTTTTAGTGGTAAAGATCATGGATTCAGTGACAAAAAATCCCAGCGGTTTGTTCACAGTAGAGAGTGAACTGTACATTAAGGTTGTGAGGGATGATGAGGATGCACAATTCTACTGTGAAGTCAATTTCTTCATCCCTGAAGGAGTGAAAATGACTGAGTCCAGTCATGTCAACATCACAGTTCACTGTGAGTACGAACACTTTCAGCCTAAATCTGCTATAAAGTGTATGTAAAAAAGTTTATTTAGTCATTTTCAGCAGTTGGGCCTTGTGCTCTAGGATGCCATCTGCCATGTCATTCAATACACATGGTATTTTATATATATATATATATATATATATATATATATATATATATATATATATACTGTATATCCTGCATGATTCTATTCTATAGTTTTTTTGTTACCTGGGTCGGTGGGGAAAATAATAATTTATGCATTATGCTATTTATCCTTATAAGCTAGTGTTGTCAATAATGCAGCCTTTCAAATGTGCTTTTCTCATTCACTTGGAAATACATCACATTACGTAAGTAAAATGCTCTTTCATATTGACTTTAGTGTTTTATGTGTCTTACTATTTCATTTATACTATTTCAGACCCCACGACAGAAGTAACACTTTCTATAAATCCAGATAATCCATTCTTAAAAGAAGGCGACACTGTGGAAATCAGATGTAAGGGAAACGGAAACCCTTACCCCCTTTTTAGTTTCAGACATAAGGAGGTAATATATAATGTTAGCTGTTCCAATTTTTTAAAAATGCATTCATTGGCCACCAGTTCTGGAGAACATTACAGTTTGAATTGTTAACAATTTGTTTAAATTCCAGGTGTTGTTGGAATCAGTGAATGACCTACTTATTCTGCGAAATCTCAAGCGATCGGACAGTGGTACATATGAGTGCCTGACACATGACGTAAACACATTTGCTGAGGCCAATGGCTCCATCAGTATTCAAGTACATTGTAAGAACATACTCCTCAGCAGTTCCTTGGATATAGCAGTTGTTGCAATAGATGATGATGGCCAACATTTTTTCCTTCTCAGATCTGGATCCTATTGTGGTGACCGGGACACTGGAGGATATGGTAGTGGACCAGGGGGGAGATCTCACCTTAACCTGCAATGCCTTGTCTTCTTTATCCATATTAGCAGCATGGTATAAGGTAAGAGCAGCCCCTCAACAATCTCAGATCCAGATCCCCTAAGACCCAGTCCTATTGGCCCGTGTAATTCTTGTGATTTATGTAATTCATGTTGATGTTACCATGCTAAAATGTAGTAATAATTACCTTTAGTAGATTGGAAATAAACTGCATATATATATATATATATATATATATATATATATATATATATATATATATATAAAGGCTGGGACTTGGCTTATTATATAAATAAATTAGATTTAACGTGTTAATTATATAAAACGTAAAACTTTCAAAAAATTACTACAACTAATAATGTACGGCTGTATGCATATTCTGTAATATTAAACAAATCCTACCAAAGGAGCAATCCAAGCTTGAACTACCACTTTTATGTTATTTGCGAGTCACAGAAGTATTGTGCAGTAAGTGCAACTCCAGCTGTATATATATTTTAATCATTATATAGTGAATTATCTTTTTTTAGGGGCGTCAGATGGGTGCTTTTGGAGCGTCTCACTTTGGTTGCGTTGCGTAATAAACACATCTTTTTTAGGTCGCTGTGTCAAGTTAAATGTAGTTTGAAACTCAGAAAAACATGTAATGAGATCCCTGCATTTGGAATTGTGCTCCATCCAGCTAGTGGCGTGCACAGGCGGGGGCAGCAGGGGCTTCAGCCCCGGCCGTTTTGTCCCTAAATTTAAAGGTGCCCATTTGGTCGTCCAGAAAAAGGTTGAAAATCTACTAATAAAACAGACCGATTTATACATAAGCCATAAGTGATCAAGGGCTTAGGGTGTTCCAGTTTAACCCATTGCACGTGTTCCACCAGTAGTGGGCACTCACGCAACATAAGCAATGCCGTGCGTCCCAGTCCATGAGACGAAGGGAAGTTAGCAAGGGAATGGGATACAATTTTGAAGAGGAACGCAGCCAAGGTCACAAGTATCAAGCAAGCCTGAGTTTGGTTTGTTCTCTGTACAGCTGCACGTTGCCTATACAGCTGGAGTTTCTGCCCTCTGCTGAAAACAGGTGGCACTTCAAGCTTGAATTGCTCCAGTAGTAGGAATATTCATTATTACGTTCAAGGGACATTTTTTTTATGCATTATTTTTTTATACAATTAATCATACCAAATTAATGGTTTAAATAGCCCCAATTATATGATTAATTAGATTAATTATTTGAAATCTAATGTTCATTTTGATTACAAATTGTAATCGATTGACAGCTATATTATATCCAGGATTAATATTTTGGATCTGCTTGATATACAGTGCTCTTGAAATGTTCTTATAATGGAGGAAATGGCTGTATTTCAATGGTATAAATGTCTGTTTGCTGTGTTGCTTGTGTACCTACAGTAGTCCATTGTTATGTGTGTTTATGTTTAGGATGGTATGCATGTTGGGGACAGGCATGTTTTACACTTACACAATGCCTCCTATGACACAGCTGGGATCTATATGTGTGAATTGACCGTCACTTCCATACCTGATCTACAAAGACAGACGTATGTACAAATCCATGTGCGAGGTGGGTCAATGCTAGTGTTTGAGCAATATGTTTTTTTTATTAGCCATTGCTGATATTTAAAAAAGCAGGGTGGCCGGTAGGCCAGTTTGATGTTGATTTATATATATAGCACACAATGAAATATGATATTAAATGGCATGTATATAACATTGCTAAAAAAGTATATTTTTATTTAGCAAAATATTACTCATTTTCACATTAAAAAAATTACTTTGTCCAGTAACCATAAACAGTATGTGAACAGTATGTGTGCATTATTAATTGCATTTTCTCAGAAAAATACAGAATTAAATTAATTACATACAGTGCACAGTGAATATGACTTCAAAGGTTAGTTCACCCAAAAATGAAAATCCTCTAATGATTTGCTTAAATTTAAGCCTTCCCAGATTTGGATGACGTTCCTTCTTCAGCAAAACCGAAATGAAGATTTTAATAAGCACCTCTCAGCTTTTTAGTCCATACAATGCAAGTAAACACATGTGCCATCAGGTTGCTGGTTATGTGATGGTCCAAAAGGCATATTTAGGCAGCATAAAACTTATCCACAGAACTCCAGTCGATCAATGAATGTCTCCTGAAGCAAATCGATAGGCTTGTGTAAAAATTTAAAAAGATAATTAAAACTTTATTAACTTTAAAAAATCGCTTTCTGCCAGCAGTTGACAAATCAGTGACGTAAGCTCAATGGCATGTTCACGTGAGAAGTCGGAAGCGTGCTTTATAAACAACAGAGGAATGAATGTCACGCGAGAGTTCAAACAGCATCCCAGTGCTGGCCAGAAGTAACGATTTAAGTTAAAAATGTTTTGATGTATTTATTTTTTCTTTCACAAACCTATCGATTTGCTTCAGAAGACATTCATTGATAGTCACGTGGATTACTTTTATGCTGCCTAAATATGTCTTTTGACTGTCAAATAGCCAGCACCTGTGATTGGTCATTTACATGTCTAAGATGGTTCTTTCAAAAGCAAACAATTGATTCTATGCACCATCACAACTCTCAAAAATGTAATGGCCAAACAAGAAGTTTTATCAGACTATGCCAATATTTTAAGAACACCAAATATTGGCCTATATGTCAGCATTGGTGATATATCAGTCCACCACTACTCAGTGTAGCAGTGCTTGATTGTGTCGATGTTCTGTTATGGCAAATAACCTCTAAATAAACTCTGTGCCTGCTTTAGGAAAGCCTGATATCACAGAGGGGATTGCAGTGGGCCCAGTGAATAAGGTTGACCGCTCTGTTAACTTGACATGCTATGCACAAGGATATCCCACCCCCAACATAAGTTGGGACCTCTCTGACCAACGGGTATCCTTTCATCACACCAAACAGGAACAATCACAGGCCCTCAAAGTTGGACATGTTCACTCATGTAGGTCATGTTCCTGGAATAACAGTCAAATCAACCAATCAGATTTTAGGGTTAGGACTGGTGTTAGGGGTTTCAGCAAATGTTCAATCAACCTGTAGTTTAACTGGTTATGAGTTAAGTTTAGAGACAAGGTCTGCTAGGAATCATAGGAATGTTGGCCCAGTACCATGTCCTACATGGGTTAACATTGTGCCTTTAGGAAGCTTAAAGTGAAAGAAGTATTAATAGAAAATTAAGTAGATAACAACTAGATAGTAATTTTGCACCACCAGTTACAGGTTTACAGGGTCAATCTCACAAAACGTGTCAAGAATTGTTTTAGCTACACTACACCCCTAATTAAAAAAAATAAATAAAATAAGATAATTTAGTACCATTACGATATTTTGCAACTTGGCATTATTTTCATGGCAACCACATCTTTAAGTATGTTTTACTTATTTACTTTTTTGTTTTGTAACTCTCATTATCACTGATGGTCCTCATTAGATTCTCATTACTGTAATACAATGATTTTAAACATATAAATCACTATATATTTTAAAGAAGTATGACAGATAATACACAAAACACATTTTTAAAGCAGCTTTACAGCAGAAATGTCTTAAAGAGAGAGTTCACCCCAATATTTTATTTATTTTTAATTTTATCACCTTCTCTCCCAATTTGGAATTCCCAATTCCCATTACTTAGTAGGTCCTAGTTGTGGTACGTTTACTCACCTCAATCCGGATGGCAGAGGACAACTCTCAGTTGCCTCTGCCTCTGAGACATCAATCTGCGCATCTTATCATGTGGCTCGCTGTGCATGACATCCACGCACGCCCCATTGAGACCCCTAATCGCGACCACAAGGAGGTTACCCCATGTGACTACACTCCCAAGCAACTGGGATAATTTGGTTGCTTAGGAGAACTAGCTGGAGTCACTCGGATTCGAAGTCGCGACTCCAGGGGTGGTAGTCAGCGTCAATACTCTCTGAGCTACCCAGGCCCCCTATGAGTTCACCCCAGTATTAAAATTCTCTCATCATTTACTCATCCTCATGCCATCCCAGATGTGTATGATTTTCTTACTTCTGCAGAACACAAAGTAAGATTTTTAGAAGAATATCTCAGCTCTGTAGATCCATACAATGCAAGTGAATGGTGACCAGACCTTTCAAGGTCCAAAATATCATATATAGGCAACATAAAAGTAATTTATACGACTCCAGTGGTTTAATAAATGTTATCTGAAGCGATACAATCACTTTGGGTGTGAAAACAGATTCAAATTTCAACCCGTTTATACTATAAGTCTCCACTTTCACGTGAAGAACGTCACAAAAAAGAAAAACACAGTGCACAGTGCATTTTGGAGTGCATATGACATAGTCATGTATTGACCAGTTTTATAGCTTACTGTCTGAGGCTGATATTATCCATGACAATATATTATATAGACAGGCCAGTCTGTCCCTATACCTATTGCGGAGGACCATGAGACCACGACTGGTGTCCTCAGTATGATCTCTGTCAAGGCCACTTCAGAACTCATAGCCAACTGCAGCGCCTCAAATGAGTTTGGGACAATCTCTGTTTCTCGCAACATTGAAGCCTGTGAGTTTTTATTGTCAGGCTATATGCTTTCATCTTCTCTCATTTCCAAGATACAGATTTCGAAGCTATACAGATGTGTTAAAAAATTTCTAGTCACCTTCTGTCTCTCTTTCCATATTCTTGAAATATATTTTGTTTATGATTAATGTTACCTGCTAAGTTTCTGTTACCAATTTTTCTTGTGTGTAGTTGCACGAAGAACTACAACCAAAGCTCCCAGGACAAAAGGTAGGTTTCTGAACTACTGCGTTTATACTTGTGCAATGAGTGATATATAATTTGTTTACAGCAGATATCTTCAGTTAGATTGTACCAGAATACTCGCTTGAGATTTTTAGAACCGAAATTGGTATCTGAGTGCCATTTAAACATGGTCATTTGAGAAGGCGGCTACAGTGACGGTTGATGTTGTGCTGTATATTTATTCTAGTGTGTTCTATTCAGAATAACAGCAAAAGGCATCAGTCACTCTGTGTGTGTTTGAACACAAAGCAATTTTACAGTAACGGAAGAAGGCGGTTGATGGTGTATGTGCTGTAATGCATTCTCTGGACTCTCATTAGGACATAGGCAGGGTTCATGTTAGGCCTGGCAGACTCTTTCTGTGACTTCCTGGGATCAAAGAGCTTGGCATCAGAGCAGATGAGATAAAACAGCCACTCTCATTTGGGGATATCAGCTGACCTTTCTGCTCCTATTTTTAGCTATTATCAAACCTGTTATCTCTCATACTGTTTATGCTGGTAGTTTGGAAAATAACCGGAGGTAAAGGGATACTTCACCCTTTCACTCCCCCTCATGTTGTTCTTCCATGGAGCACAAAAGGAGACATTTGGCAGAGTGTTAGCATCGGTCACCGTTCATTGTATGGGAAAAAAAGATGCAATGAAAGTGAATGGTGGCTGAGACTAACATACTACCTATCTACTTCTTTCTTGCTCCACTGAAGAAAGAAAGTCAAACTGCTATGAATGTGAGTAAATGATGACATAACTTGAATTTTTGGGTGAACTGTCCCTTTAAAAGAAAAAAATAAGCTTGTCTGTGTGTCAGTAAAGGACAGATTATGGTCAAACAAGGCCTGGGTATCAGCTTCTTTAGAGGCCCTCTCTTGTCGCAACTGCAAGATGGAATGTCTAATTAAGATTTACATGGATATTTTGAGAAATTAATTCACAATTTCCGCATTTATTTTTTCTCTTCAATTTATTTATTTCATATTGTTTCCATAGCAGTGGCTTGTTTCCATGGTGATGGGCCACTCTCTTAGTTTTCTCTGTTTGAGGACTAAGAGATCGAATCGTAAATTTGACGTTGCGTGCAACCTCTGGGCATTTCATGACAATCTTGATTGTTCTCACTTCAAAGTGCCCTTCAGAGGCTGATTTTTCCCATTTGGAGCAGGTCTACATTCACTGCATCAGTCAGCAATGCGTGAGCAAGCAGCACCCTCTAGCGTCTGTGTGCGGAACACACACCACAGCAAATCAATATTAAATGATAGCCTAAATGTTTGATTGAATTGAAGAATCAGCAATGACTATCTAAGTATGTTGTAGGTTGTTTTTTTATGAATAAAATGGTGGCATTAATCTCTTGTTTGCCATTATAGAATGAATTATGCCAGAATGCTTTGCTCTCATGATCTTTATCCTCCACACCGTATATCACATGTCATCTCTGCTTTTCTCTCTCTGCTTAGCACACAATTATTTTCTCAGAATACACTTTACTGAAAACCCTATTGGAAATTAATGGGATAGTTCATCAAAAAATGAAAATCCAGTCATCATTTACTTGCCCTCATTTTGTTTCAAACCTGTGTAACTAACTTTCTTCTGTGGTACATAATGTTAGTCTCAGTTATTCAGTTTCATTGCATCTTTTTCCATACTAGGAAAGTGAATGGTGACTAAGGCTGTCATGCTGTCAGAATTTTTATTTTTGGGTGAACTATCCCTTTAAAGTGTTATAGCAAAAGCCCTGCAAAGCTACGCATATTTATGTCAACAGTAAAGGTAATGTTCACCCAAAGTATGTTGCTTTTTTTCTTTCTACCTTTCAAAGGCTGCGTTAGATTAACTTCAACCTTTTCCTTTTTTGCTCCACCAGGTGGTAGTGGAGTCGCCATAGCTGTCATCATCATCTTTCTCCTCCTGCTAGCTATTCTCTGCAGTGTGCTCTACTTCCTGTACAAGAAAGGAAGGCTTCCGTGTGGGCGTTCGGGAAAGCAGGATTTGTATGTGTTTTGTATATGGAAAAAATGTATTCAATTCAAGGTTATAAAATTATAACATCGAAAAAGCCCACGTGTGGAAACAGGAAGTGTTCGTGTGGCATTTAAAAAAGAATAGCCAATGTGCTTGTGTTCTGTCACAGCCAATAGCTTGGTATAAGGGGGAGGGACATTCTAAGTCTACAGAGCCTTTGATGGACAAAAATCTTTGTAGTACAAGATGAGTCATCAATATTTTTGGTGTTTTTCAGGAAGAGAAAGACTTGAACATTTAAGTACATCTGTTAAAGGTTAATTTTGTCAAACATGGAGTACACTAGCATATGGCTCCAAAGCTAACACACATGGACTGCCCACTATCGGCATAAGCTCAGTTTAATGAGGCCTACAATCAACAAAAAATAAGCATTTTTTTTAAAAAGAGGTACAAAACCTCTTAATTCCTAATAGTCATAATTACAAGATATTACAGTAACAAAAAGATATAATGCAATACCTTATATGAACAATAAGATATTTATTAACAAAAAATTAATAGGTTGGTCATTTTTGACCGGTATAACAACCGAACACAACACAAGGATTAAGTTGAATGCACTAGAGTGCTCATAAAAATGGAAGTTTAGTTTTGTAATAAATGAATAACCATTTGCTACACAAATTAGGTAACATTCAAAATCTTAATATCTGGTCTTCACGATGCATATAGCTGATTCTTAAATACTGCTTTTATAGGCCTGCTTTTAAATTGGCAAGTTAGAACTGTTCTGTTTCATTATTAACAAATATGTATTCATTTTCAGAATTGGTAAAGTAATAAAAAACATGACTTGTTATATATCATTGGAAAGGTCTCAGTTAGTAGAATATAATTGTACATATTTGTTTGAATCAAATACTAAACTACAATGAGTATTAAGTGTGTGAAATCCACATAGATACACGTGTGAACAAGAATAAACAGATTGAGCCTTTTTATCATCTTTTGGCTTATTACTTAATAAAAAATAAACATAATATGGAAAATGTCACATCTTACAGCAAGTGATTATGATTGATGTGCAGATCTTGAAATATTCCTCAGAGTCATGACACGCTAATCTGGTCATCTGAAACATGATAGGTCACGTCTGAGTACTTTGTTTCTGCTAGTACACATGCGCACATGGGCTCATCTAATGTATGGACATGCTCCTGAACACTAAATTGTTTGATTTTATTTTATTTTATATATGGATAGATATACAGGTCATTGAAGTGATGCTATTTTTTTTTTTTTAATATTTCACATTTGTATCACCTTGGACAACCTTATTTGTCAATGACCCATACATTATACAAGTATCTGTGAACAAAAAAAGCTTTAATGCATATTTCGTTTTATTGCAGCACGAAGGAAACAGCCAGCAAGGATGATATTGTGATGGAAATGAAGAGTGGCAAATCTGAAGAGGCAGTGCTTTTACAGGGAGTCAATGGGGACAAAAAAAACACCCATTGAATAGGTCATTTCTCCCATGTTTTCGAAATGTAGTAGATTAGCATTACTGTGTAGCTCTTTTAAGAGTAGACTCATATTTAACCTCTAGCAATATAAGAAATAGAAGACCCAAGGCTAACAATCACTGTGCAGTGAAAAACTGATACTGTTTTTTTCCTGGTTAGTGAGATGAAGACTGAAAACCACATGGGAATGCGGATAGGACAGTGGCCTGTGTCCTACAGCACTCAGTCTCAGGGTGAAATCCCCCATACCAGAGTGCTTAAAGACTTCCCCTTACAAGATGTCACCTGAATTCTAGCTATGTTTTGTATTTGACTTGCTATAATGTGATTCCATAAAACACAAAGCTCATTAGACAACCTCTCTCCAGTATTTACAACGTGTATATATGAATTACTGTATATACAGTATTTAGCTAATTAATATGTCTGAGACAACACATGAAAGGTTGTTTTTTTTTTTAGAACTTTGTTGAGGGGCATTTGACAAGTGCCTACATCAGTATGTGCTATTTGCTGTCGCATGTCTGTTCAGCACCTGCTCTCACCTCTTCCATATAGTCCCATGCACTGAACTACTAAGAACTGTCTTTACCACTGCAGCACCACTGTAAACATTTCCTCTGTCCTCTGTGCCCAATGATAGTCATCTTGAGGGCATTTTACTGTACAAATAAGTCAGGGAAAATCTCTGGCGTGGACGATCTTTTTTCCAAATATGTAAGAAAAATGTAGGCCTCTTTATTTTTTATATTTCTATTAGCTATATCAAATGAAGTTCTATCTGAAAGCCACTGAATGTCCGCCATTCATGCTAAAGCTTAAACTAAATGTTCCATCTGCCTGAGAGAAATGGAAGCATCCTGTAGAGGAGGGGCTAAAACTCAGCTGATTTCAATGCGGTCTATTGCCTTTATTTTTTTATTGCCATGACCTGCTGTCCTCATCTTGCACTGAATGTAAATAATGAACAATTGTATGACCATCCTCTCACGTTTTAAGCTTTTAGAGTCCAATTTGAATTGCAGGTACATGGGTTTGTTCATGTTTTGTAAATCCAGGATATTACATACAGGTTCTTCTCACTTTTTTGCATTTTTGTCAGGCTTATAGGAGGGAAAGTGGAACAGCAAAAATGTCATGGTTTCCATTCATACACCATTTAGTTTTCTCAAGAAAGACTATAGCAACTGCTTTGTCATGCATTTAATTCGATTTCCCCCCTCAGAATCTATCCCTTACCAAAGCAGACCCACAGGCTCTTTACAGCAAACTCTGTCCTCAGTCCATGGTTGGACTTTTGTCATTTTATTTCCACAATCATGTTATACTCTTGTTTTGTTTCAGTGGCATTTTTGTAAATGCTTGTTTTAGAACTGTCCTGTATTTCTATTAAAAAGTTCTGGTTTACTCAAGCCATAATTTTGTGATTTTTTTGATCTTTTTTATTTTTTATTTTTTATAAATCAATAAAAATGATATACAATGGTTATATACTGGTTATAAACAATAATTGGAAATATTTCCTTTCAAAGTATAATCCAGATCAACGAAAGTAGCTATTGCCCTTTCTGCTTATGCTTAGTATTGTCTTGCTGTAATTATGGGTTTTATAAATACAAAAATATTTACTAATAAATTACTAAATAATAGTTACAGCTCAAGATATTCATAGGCTGCAAACTGGTGATTGACCAAAATAGTGTGTGTGTGTGTGTGTGTGTGTGTGTATATATATATATATATATATACACACACACACACACACACAGGGTTGGGGAGTAACATGTAACAGGATTACGTATTTAAAATACAAAATATAAGTAACTGTATTCCACTAGTTACAATTTAACTAACTGGATATTAGAATACAGTTACATTCAAAAAGTATTCTTCATTTGTTTCATTTAATATTTAGTCCTTTCAGATGAAAAATATTTATACATATAAATGATGTGATCCAAAGTGCATTTGAACAGCGGTGAAACTTTCTTATGATGTGTGACATTCATACGAGCAGACAGAGAAGTATGTTTGAAGTAAGTTTGAGCAGAAGAAATAGAAATAAACCTTGTGTAAATTGTCAGCTTTATGCTAAGCTAAAATGCTATTTGTAGCCATTTTACACGACACGACCATATTTTTTATCAAGAAAATTCACATTGGATCATAATTTCTTTTTTTCTAGTAAGACCTTTGATATTTGGACAAAAATTGTATTCTTGATCTTTTTTTTTTTTATTGTTTTCATGTAAAAATATCTAAAATTCCTTAAAACAAGATCAGTTTTGATTTATCTTGTTTTAGAAACAACACTGCATAAGATATTTATGTTTTTCAGAGAATACATTTTTAACATGTATTTTGTTAGTTTTTATATTCAAAACAAGTGAAAAAAAATCTATCAGTAATCCAAAAAATCAAAGTATTTGGAATACATTACTGATCTTGAGTAATTTAATGGAATACGTTATAAATGACATTTTACAGCATGTATTCAGTAATCTGAAGTGGAATACATTTCAAAAGGAACCCTCCCAACCCTGCTTATATATATTACACTTTGTAAATAAAACATAATTTAGATTGTCTCATGCATGGGTTATTGAAGGGACAATTCACACAAAAATGAAAATGTTCATAGCATTTACTCATCCTCATCAATATTTCAGCTCAGTGAATGCAAGTGAATGGTGACCAGACCTTTGAAGGTCCAAATAAATAAATAAAAACATATAAAAGGTATCATAAAAGTAATCCACCAGTGGTTTAATTCACGTCTTAAATAGTGATCCAGTTGGTTTTGTTTGAGGACAAACTAAAATATAACTCATGTTTCACTGTACATCATGCCATTGAAGTCTCCATTGGCACAATCATGATTTCAAGCTCGATTACACTTCCTAGTGATTGATGCATGCACAGAGCCAGAGCTCATCTAATGGGGGAGCCTACAAGGTTAGCAGAGAATAGCATAACGCAACGTGTGAAATTGAGTTTGTAAAGCAAGATTAATCTGTGATTAATTAAGTTTGGTCCTTTACACAAAACAATCCTTTTGAAGTGAAATATGTGTGGAGTTTACTATGATAAAATCACTGTTTTATAAGAAAAGTCACGGTCGATTTTGCGACAGGTCAGTTTAAGGCTTTCCCCATTCATTTGTATGGTATCCACATACTGTGACTTGCTGTCGTAAAATGCTAGTCGTCCATTACGCGCTCTGAAATTTTAAAAACACAAAAGGTTATCTCAGCATAGAGGATCTCTGGCAGAGCACTAGATGGCATAATCAAGCTTGAAAAATAATTATCGCCAAGGAGACTGCTGTTGCCAAGATTTATTGTGGAAAAGGTGTTCTATTTTGGTCTATTCTCACGCTAAACCGATTGGATTGCTTCAGAAGACATGAATTAAACTACTGGAGTCACGTGGTTAACATTTATGTGCTTTTTGGTCAACATTCACGTTCATTGTATGGACCTACAGAGCAGAGATATTCTTCAAAAGCAAAATCTCTAGATTTTTAGTTTGTGTTAAGAAGTCATACACATCTGGGATGGTATGAGGACGAGTAAATTAGACTTACTAATTTAAATTAGTTTTTTCCCCTTTAACATAGAAGCGCGATAAAGATGGACAAGAGGGAGAACCAGTCAAACCCTCCAATTTGGCTAAAGGCTCGAAATTGCTCAATCATAATTTCAATTCAGCTGGAGGCGGGGCGTGTGTTTATTTGCATTGATTGAATGACGTCACTTTTTTTTTGAGTGAAAACACTGAATCGCTAAAACATTACTTGTTTTCATCTCGACCTTCAGGCAATTGTTCATTGTTGTGAAAAAATACATCTTCCAACAACGTTTTAAACATTAGCAGCACTTGCTCGCATCTCTAGTGTAACCAACACCTATTTCCCCCTCACTGTGTATAGAAGACAGAAAGTAACACACACAAAAACAGCACTGAGAACAATGAGTTGTTCTATTCATTTAATTAACAGTATAGCGCTGTGCATACTTCCAAAGTGATATGAGAATTAGCACAAAAGAAAGAAATCCTGAAATACTCGGGTAAGTTATGGCAAAATGAGAAGAGAGCTCCCTCTTGCGGTCGGACTTGACATTCCAGTAATGGACAGATATTCATTATGACGTCCTGACCAAGCCAAAGAAGAGCGACCATGGAAATTTTCCAAATGTTGTTAGAGAACTTACGCCGGGATACCCTTCACTCTTTACACTAAGGCTTTTTTTCTGGGCAGCAGAAGAAAATTATCGACATTTCTAAACATATGGCACTGCTCACAGTAATATTCGCATCAGTAAACAAAAATAAAATTCTGACATGTACAGGAATGCAAAATGAAATAAAACATTGCCATTTCCACGTATTCTATGTATAAGTAACTTCTCACGCTTGATTTTAAAGTGACAGTATCACAGCACAAATCGTTACACTGTGCGAAACGCTGTACACTTTTAAACACAAACATCCATCAGACTTACAATAATGTCACAAAATAGTAGTATAGTAATTAAAAATGAAATTATTCAAAAACCATGGTCTGAAATCAGTTCAAACATATCATCATATTACAAAAACTTCATATGGTGCAACTAAAAAATAAAATAAATCAGTATTAAACCAGTCATTTGCTTCAAGACTGGAACAGAAACAACAAAACAAACCAACAGTAACAGTCTACAACTTTAACAATTCACTCACTGCTCCTCTGCTGGGAAAGTGGCTGACCGTAAGATGCCAACGTTATGTATGTACCTACAATATAAAGATGTGGAAGTACCTGCGATCCCAGTGCAACACTGTTGAGGCAAGTAGGACCTAAAATTATTCTGGGAAGTTCTGATTTCGGCACAAGTCCTGTAACCCAGAAGCAATTACACACAGCAGGGTTTGATAAACTCACTTAAAAGAATTACTAGTGCATTATTTTTTTTTTTTTGTAAAGGGGAGACTGGGCACCTAGATTTTCCTTGTGTTCCCCCCAATTTGAATGGCGACACATCCAAGGGTCACTAGTACACCATAGCTCAGAGGATTTGTTTAAGAGAAAATGAAGCAGTTTTGCAGCATCGGGCAGAACGGTTCTTAGCAAGGCGAGCAACGTTTGCTTTTGCATTTCCACTTGAGCATTGTTCGGTACAGTTAAAATCTTTCCCCGTGTGGATTGCTCAGCACGATTAACTGAGGCCCACTCAACACTTGTCCATAAGTTTCATAACATCATCATTTCAAACAAAGCGGCAATGAAGAACCTTTTCAAAATGCTCTGTTTTATGTAGATGTGAGGTGTAGACGTAGCGAAATGAATGCATTTTCAAATGAAAATGTGGCCTAAAAGAGAACCGTTCTGATGGAAACCGTCACCATGCTAGCAAGTACCGATCGGTACGGAACGGTTCCGCAATGAGAACCATTTGGCCTGATGGAGTAAAAGTGCCTCATCAATGAGAAGGTACAGATCTTTTATGTCGTAAAAGTAGTCTAGCACTGATTTCACTCTGAATCTGAGCAAGTCTTGCACTGACTAACAGGTAAATTTCCACTCACTAGTACGGAGTCATTAATGTAGATTCTGTCTAAATGTACGGTTTTCCTGAGTACAAGAGGAGACTGGGAGGAACCAAAAATAGGAATTTCTCCCCTCTCCAAACAGCAGGCGGACTATGGGCACTGCGATCATGGCTTTAACAGGGCTGCCGCTGAAAGGCTGTTCCAATCCGTGACTGTGTTAAAGGGACAGTTTACCCTAAAAGGAAAATTGTTTCATCATTTACTGTTGTTCCAAACAGGAACTATGACTGTCTATTATGAAAAATTATTCAATGAACTTGAATGGTTAATGAAGCTAACATTCTGCCTAATATCTTTTTTTAACATGGAGGAAAGAAAAAAAAAAGGGTCATGGGTTTGGAACAACATGAGGGTGAATAAATGACAGAATTATTTTTTTGGGGTAAACTATCCTTTTAACACAAAGCCTTGTAGGACGAGGAAAGAAAATAAATACAAGACCTTCTGCGATGAGCCCAATGCACAGTTTGCCTCAGTTCACATCGATAAACGTATGTATTTCAAGCAATATGCAACGTAAAGAGTACCTGGATGAAAACAGACTTCCCATGTCTGGCCTTTTATAGCCACACATGTTCGCGTGCACGCACACACAACAGACAGAGAAAAAATATCAGCTCAGTCAAACTGGGCTCACACCTGCGCAAGATGCTTCTGATTTCAAGTATGCTACATTACCAAATTACACAGAACAGATACTGTCACTTTAAAATGGGTTATACACATTATTCACAAATGTACATTTAAGGCTTAAATGTTTAGCACTAACAATAATAGCAGCAGTAAAGCAATTCTGTTTTAATAACAATAAATCAAAAAATAAAAATAACATTAACATCAACAACAATATATTAAGGTGATCAAATGACATGGTTTCGAAGATGAACAGCTTCATACACAAGTCAGACCTCCCCATGAGTGATTTCAGTCCCCACCGAAGACAGAAACTTTGCCATGCCTTGGACCTTTATAAGCAAATACTTTCTTTCCACGTTACCCTTAATATGTTAAAGAACACTATCTTTAGTAAACACACTACTTCACAAAAGTCTGCCAGAGACCACCATATTAATGACACATTCAGAAGATTAGAGCAATCGAGTAAATTGTGGTGCTGGGACCCTGCTTCTAAAATCTGATTTGTCTTAAGAGGCATCTACCCTTCATCAGCATGTTTCACCCACTGGGAATTGAAAGGACTGGTTGTCCTAAAAGTGATAGTTTAGCAAACATATACTCATTTGACTCATTTCAGTATCTTGGGTCTCAGAAACCAATAATGAAAGTGAATGAGCCTGTCATTCTGCCTAAAATCTCCATTTGTGTTCAAAGGAAGAAAGTCGTATGGGTTTGAAACGACATGAGGGTGAGTAAATTATGACAGAATTTTGGGTGAACTATCGCTTTAAATAATAAATTTCATCTGCTCAATTTTCGGAGTGAAATTTATGGTACAGTACAGTTACAGTAATGCTACTCAGACGTATCAAAGCTGACGGAGAGCCCATTTCCGATGCCAGCCGCCACCACACAGAAATCCTACAGCCCTGTACACACAGTGCCCTGGATGTTATGGTCATAGCGGTAAACAGGCTGCTTTGGGCTGAGCGTTATCCCAAAACAGCACCTCATCTGGCAGATTCTCTTAAACAGATGACTGCGTTACGGGGGCGACACATACGCCATACTTCTTGCCAGACGAAAACAATGAAAATCACACACACACAAATGTACAGAAGCAATACAAGTAAAAGGCCATTTTTTTCACACCAGAAAATGCTCAGCTGCAGTTTGCTGTGTTTAACTAAACTCCTTTTAGCTATCCAAACTCCGAGGCCTAATACTTCACATCTCTGCAGCTAACCCTGACCCTCTCCGACATACATTTGTATATATTAACTATACTCAATATTCTGATTTATACATTAAATCATTATATAAACACATACATGTTTTTGACTTTTTTTTAAATTTATTTTGTCCTTAAGTTTCACAGAAACCCTCGAGGGCCATGCGACACCTTGAGACACACCAAAACAGCTTATGCTTCAGGCTGAAGAGCCGCTTGCAACGGAGCAGCGTTCTTCCACACAAAAAGGATGACAGAGAATCCAAGAAGTATTACGGAGAAAGGAGCTCTCGCCGTCACTAGAGCTAGAAGTAGTTTCCCCATCTTCTGGAGTCTGAGACGAATGCATGGCAGGGCTGTGACGGGTACTCTGAGAAGATACGCTATGTTAGGATATGTGCAGTAGAAGGGATGGACACAAACTCCCTCAGGATGTTCTTGGCCATTTCAATATTGTTCTGTGCAATCAAAAGGGCTTTTTGGATGTCCTGGTGGGAGTAGCCCTGGCTCAAGAGGTGCTCGATCTCGCTGGTGATCTGCTGGCTGGGCCCGGGACCTGCTCCGAGGGGAACAGGACTAGGCCTGCGTTCTGAGTTGATGCGACGAGGAAGAGGCTTTGGAGGCCGCTCAGGGGCTTCAGATGGGTCTGTGACTGCTGAAAACACAATTTAGAATTAAAGTTGTATGCTCATATACAAAGAAATGAAAGTGTAATAAAGGGTCCATGACACTCTCATCGCAGTAAATTATGATCTAAAATAAATACAGGCTATGATAGTGTAGTGGTCAGCCGATATGTCACAGAGGACGATAAATCTGCCAATATTTGGTATTTTGAAATTATCGGCAGATACATTTTCTTGCTTGGCCGCTTAGCTTAAACCACGACGGTGGCGAGAATCACCTGCTTGCATGTGGAGGAGCCGTCTGAGACATGTAAATGACCAACCACAGTTCATTTTGTTGTTACATGCCATCCTGTTACCGCAATAATAGACCAGTGTGCAACAGGGTCTCCTTTAAATGGACACGCATACAGACGTGTATGAGCTCATGATGTTTAAAGTGCTCGTGCGTGTGTACACTCGCTCGCTCTCTCTGTATATGTAATTTGCTATTATATTAAATCCTATATATCGGTCATATATCGGCATTATCTTGGCCTCCCAGCTCTTCATTAAAAAACCCATATTGGTTGACCTCTACAAAGAGCAGTCAAAAGGAAATTACTTTGAGTATGCTGATAATGCTCTAAAATCAGCTCATTCTAACACCTGACAATGCAAGAAACACCATGCTTACAACTGAGAATACTATTGAGAACTGAGAATTACTGCACATTATTAAGCATAGTAAATGTAAGGATGATTTATGTAAACACACTCAATGAAATATATTAAACATATAACACCAGTCAAATGATTAGAGACACATACTCATTCTTTATTCTAACTATTTATCAGATTTTAGAATATTAAATAGTGCTAGGTATTGATACGGATTTCTCGCTTTGATTTGATTCCGATTCACAAGCTCTTGATTCGATAATGATTAGATTTAATATCGATCCCTTTTTACTTGCATATGAAAGAAATTCTCTCCCAGCTAATGTTGTTAATTAAAAAGACACAAACACACACGGGGTCGGGCAGCTGCACATAAATCTCTCTCTCTCTGTCGCACCACCATCTCCGGTCGGCCCTCATCCCTCTCGGGCTAATCATCCCAAAGAGGGGCTGAGTGTGCGGAATCACGACCCAGCCCCACCCTCCCAGCCCCACCCCCCCCCCCAATGTGCCAAACCGGTACTGTCTCTTTAAGAAACCAGAATTTCTGTAAAGAGTGACTGTAAATGAGCGCATGTTAGCGAGAGAGACTTGAATGGCTTTAGCTCATCTGTGCCATACATGATCAGAATTAAATGTTTATTTTATTTAACTGACTGTATAGAACAGAAAGGGTATTTAAAGAGACATTATTCAATGACAAATGGATGGCATGGATCTCGACTTTGGACACACGTTACAGGGAACAACTTTTACTCTCAACATGCAGTGAAAGGATCTCACTGCTGAATACTCCATCACTATACTACACAATTACTGGTGAGTGAAATCTAAACATTTACCAGCCAGTTTCCAAATATACATACATTTTAGTGGCATAGCGCGGAATTTGGTTGCAAATGCGAGTGATTTCTTCTCATTGCAGTAATGCTTGCGCATAGAGTAAAAGATTGATCTTGGGATTTAAGAATCAATATCGAAATCATTCAAATGAAGATCACGATGCATCTAAAAATCTACATGCTTACCCATGCCTAATAGTAAAGTCATCTAAACTATGAAATAGCAAATAGATGTAATGACTCAAAAAGGTTAAACAAATTAAAGCTATCTATATTTGAGCTTCTTCAAAGAAGCCAAACTTTCCCTAGATTACAGCTTTGCACACTCTAGGCAACATCTCAAACAACCTTATGAGGAATCCACCGGTAGTGAAGGAGTTCCCATGTATGCTGAAAGCATGTTGGCTACTTTTCCTTAACCATATGGTGCAAAACTGTTATTTAAAAGAAGGCCCAATTTATATTTGTCTATAAAATTAATTTGAAGCACTGAAGCATGAGCCTTCAGATCCAAAGGTTTGATCATGATAAATTCAGACATGTGTGTCGAAGTATTTGACTGGTAGTGTATATGCAGATTATGTGGTCAATGTTGAAGCGCCTGAAAGAGTGTTGTAGAGAGTGTCAGTTTGGTGTGACTTACTTGCTGTTGCTCCAAGCTCGTTGTCTATGAAGAGATGGCTGAAGGCAGACGGGTTAACGTCAGAGAGTGTGCGCCGGGCTTGGGCAAAAGCTAGAGGTTTGGGGTAGTCATAGCAGTTCTCCTCCTCCTCCTCCTCCTCCTCACCAACCGGATCCCTCTGCCCATTCGAGCAGGGCAAAGGAGGCAATTCGGAGTAATCTGAACAAGGACACAAATATAGTATTACACAAAATACACTGGCAGACTATAATTTTACATCTTAAGAGTACATCACATCAGTACCTGAGTCTCTGGCCTGTGATCCAGAGGCAGTGAGGGCCTGGGCTTGGATGTTGTACATGGCTTCATACATCTGTGGGCTTTCTGACTCCATTTCATTGAGCATGCTCCTACAGCACAAAGTGAAACAGACAACGAGACAATTGAGCTGGGTTCTCACACACTGAGGAGAATAGTGAGTGTCAGAACACCAGTGACAGCCATTTGAAGCGTTTGTGCATGTTTGCCCAGAGTCAATCTAACAGATTAGACCAGCGCCACACTAGCTGATTTTTCCAGCGATTTTCAGGTGTAAGCTTCCTTTACATTATCTCCGGCCAGTAGGTACGAGAAACAGCATGCATTAGCATCTGCCAGCAGAAAACTAGCAGGCTATAATTTTCTCCAATCAAGTAGGCTTTTTACTAGTAAATAAATTGGGGTGAAGTATATATACCTGGGACTAAGAGAAGGTGGAGGAGGTCTGGGCACTGCCTCCTCTGCAGCAGAAGGCAGGGCTGGCAGAGAGGATGGAATCATGTACTCTGACTCCTCATCGTTCTCACAGGCGTCCTCCCCCGTCTGCGGCTTCACTGCTAGGAGAGGCCTGTCAGCAAAAGAGGAAGAATCAACACACACATATGTGACTTCTGACTTTACTAACAGCTTTATGGATCAGGAAGTGAGGGGGTGTTTTTATGTTGACTCTGTGGCTCCTACTTGATGGCCAGGGAATAGATGGCATTAGCTGAGGCAGAGGGCTTCACTTTTGGGCTGTCATACTCCGACCCAGCAATGGATGATCCAAAACTCTACAGGCATAAAATGGATCAAAACACATGCAGGTTAGATAAACTCTAATTAGGCATTGGTTCTAGAACAACCCTAATGTTGGTCTAATTCCTTCTGCGCTATTTAATTGTTGGCCTATGTACTTTTGTGTCTGACAAACAATTTGGAGCATATCACTTTGGTTAAGTCCTATCTCACTACTTTTCTGCTTCTCTAGTCATTAGTGCTGTGCTAGTAGGATGCGTTGCAAGTTAAACGTAGTTTAAAACTTTAAAAAACGTGTCTTGAGAGCCCTTCATTCTGTTGTGCTCTGTCTAGTTGTCTAGCATGAAATCACATCATCGGTGGAAGGCTGTGCTGCCTAGGCCTGTCACGATTATTAAATAATTGTCTGATTGCAGTTATAAACCTAACCACGGTTATTTGAGATAACCGTTATTATTGTGCACTTTAAATTTGCATCACATTTTAATGCACAAATAAGAGAATTTTAAGCAAATACATAAAATGCAATGAACGTTTGTGTCATTCAGTTGAACTCCGAGCTTCAATGGGCCACATCTTTGAAGTACTTCAAGTGCTGTGATGCATGTGATGTCAGAAGAGGCTTGCACCAATCTCCCAGAAAAATGTAAACGAACCAATATAAACTTTCATGTTGAACTCAAATCGAGCCGGCTATACTTTAAACGATCATGAAATGGCAAATGTTCCTGGGCATAGTGGGCTCATACATGCAGTGTTCATGACATGCAGTGACACAGATCAGGAGACACACGTTTATTCTACGTCTGCGGAGTGATAAAATTAAGAAACGAATCTAAACTGATTGAAAGGTTTTGCTTCATAAGAAATAATGGCTCATGTGTTTAATCATAGAGCATTAAAATAACTTGTGAAAGTGAGGAAATTAGGACACAAATATGTTACTATTGCATAGTATATTTTAAATATAATAAAATATATTTTATATTATATATTTTTTTATAAAATTAAAATACAATTTTCCATTTTTAGAGTTCCAAAATCTGTGTAAACGTAAAATTGACCAAAATTAAAGATGACCAAAACTAGACATATTTTAAGTTTTATTTTAAAATGTTAAACATTATTTGTCATGTCATTCAAGTTTTTAAAGCCTTAAAAATGCTTATTTTATAATTTGACATATATTTGAAGCTAAATATGTAAAATATGACAATTTATATGACAATTAATCGTGAAAGCCCTAAAAAAGACAATTAATCGTTAAGCCCTAAAACAGATCACCATAATCACAATTATTTGTTTGACAATTTATTTTCAGCTAAATTTCAGAATCGTGACAGCATCAAGGCTTGAAATGCTCCAATGGTAAGAACTTTCCTTATTACGAAATTATGTACGGGTCGAGGACATGATTAATTGCGTACATCTTTTTAATTAAATCGCACTAAATTAACGCATTACATCAGCAGACCTAGCAAATAGTCTAACTTTTAAAAGTGTGCTTTAAGAGTGAATTCTATTTTATTGTGCTACATCTAGTTGTTTATCAGCTATCAAATCTGATCTCACCAGTTGGTGGTCGATGCTGGGGGGACCACCATTGTTTCTTGTGCCTTCTGCTCTGCCATCATGTGCAGAGGGTAGTTGCAGGGGCAGGGAGTGTCGGTTGGAGAGTTCTCGAGTTCCGCGGGGATCTACGGTTGCTGGTGGCTGGGATGGGGCTTTGGGTACCGGCCGCGAGTTCCAGTCTGACGTGTTACGGTTGGGAGGGGTAGGTGGCAATTTGTCCCGAGAAGGGTCTCCGGGTGTACTGGGCAGAGGGCGTCTTGGAAGCCGGCTGTCCGACCCAGTTGGATGTGGCCGGTCTGGAGGAGGAGGAGGGGGCAGGTCTCTTAAAGTTGGGGGCAGGTCTCTTAAAGTTGGGGGCAAGGGTAATGGCTTGTCCTTGTGATGTGAGGGGGCCTGGGGATGGGATTGTGAAATGAAAATCAAATCACCTCAAATTCATGCTGCTTTCTTCTATTCTTAAATGAGCAGTCCATCCAAAAATACAAATTCTGCTATCATTTACTCAACCTTAGCAATCGTTCCAAACCCGTATGGGTTTCTTGCGTGGAACACAAAATAAGATGTTGGCTGAATGTTAGGAACTGAAAGCCTTCAATACAATAAAAGTTCCTAACATTCTGTCTAGCATCTCCTTTTGTAATCCATGTGTTTTTGGAATGACATGAGAGCTAGTAAATGATGAAAGAATTACATTTTTTTTGGTGAACTAACCCTAAGTCCTGAGGTACTGTGGGCAAAAAATATGTGCACTTTGCAAATAGTTACATGCTAGTGCATTTACCTTGGATGTGGCCCCTGGACTTGAGGCTCCGGGAGGGTTAGTGGGTCTAAGAGGAAGCAGATCCAGGCGGGGTGGTACTGGGGGAACGATGGGCTGAGGGGAGACTGACATCGGTGAGGGCGGCCTCTCCACCTGAAAAAAACCCCCCCAAGCATTTAGTAAAAAGCCGTGCTGATGCTAGATACTCACCACATTTTAGCATCTACTCTTGATCAGGGAAATTCTGAAGTTTCTAAGCTACAAGCTATGTGTAGTAGTAAATATTTTGGTTTCATTGGGTTGGAATTTGTTAGAAATCAATACATTACTATATTATACTTGTAAGTTAAAAAAAGAGGCTTTAAAACATTAAGAAAAATTTATAGAGGAAGGGGACAGCCAAATCAATGCTGGTTGTTTAAAAACAATTTGACGCTTTTGGGTATGTTCTCTCTGAAGTTGTATACCTTTTTAACCTGGTACAGAAAAGAGCTGAATGGAAAACAAAAGTTATTCTCACTTTAGAACCGACCAGCTTGCTAATCATGAAAGCAGAGTCTTCTAATCGATCATCATCGTCATCGTCGTAGCTGGGTGATGGCGCACCCTCCGCTCCAAATGTGCCTCGGCAGCCTCCGTAGGAACCTCCACTGTTGGGGTCCTTGGGGTCGAAGGGATCAACGACGATGGGCTCGGTGCCCTTAATTTCACAGCGACAGAAGGGGCAGCCCTGGCCTTCTGACTCCTAAAAAAAAGAGACAGAAAAGATATGGAAAGTGAGTTTTGTGGCTTTTAGTCCATGTGCGTTAGCTTTGAGGTCATCTATATGTTATATTTAAAGTATAAAGTCTTTCTCTTCTGAGAAAACACCAAAAATAATGCCGACAGCCTGAACGGCACACATTTTTGTACAATAAAATGCTCTCTAGAATGAAAATACCACTCCCCCTAATATCCAGCAAGTAGCAAATGTAACCTGTGACGTAAACAAAGCCTAAAAGTAATTTAAAAAAGGGGACAAGGCTTTCAATCTCACACCCACACTTCCTGTTTTAAAAGAACACAGGAATAAAACTATGCTCATCAAGCAAATTCAGAGTTTTAACACTTGTTCAGATCCACTCAGATAATCTAAACAGATGGATAGTTGCCATCTAAAAGCTCTTATTTACCTGCCAGGCTGTAAGGCAGGAAGTGCACATGAGGTGGCCGCACGGCTCAATCTTCACATCCTTGTCGTTCTCTGCGCAGATCTTGCACAGCTGGAAGGTGGAGCCCATCTCACAGTACAGCTCATATTGCTCCTGTAGGAGATAAAGGTTGTTACAGAGAGCACACATTATCTAAGGCACAAGGTGGATGTAAGAGGCCGGCAGGGAAAAACAGACCTGAGTGACTTTGATATGGTCTTGAGGAGAGGGCTCACACAGCCCTGTGAGGTCTGGGTTCTGAGTGCGGCCATCGGGAAAAAGGTAGCTAAAAGGGAGAAAGCAGTCTGTGAGACACTTTTGCAGACATTGTATTCATGTGCCATGGTTTATAAGCATTTTGCTTACGTAATTTTTCCACATGCTGCTTGTATGACCTGCTTGAATTAATTGAGACTTCATGGAATATTTGTACTTTAAAAATGTATTTGCCACACTGCAAGATCATTTAAATGACTTTTAGACTGAGATACTCTTTTGACTCACAATCCTTCCCTGAAGCCATCGATGAGGGCCTGGAAGAGGGGTTTGTTGTGAGGAATAGTCTGCAAGATGTTCCCATCAGCCGTGACATAACCAATAGCCCACTGGCCGAGCCGCGTACAGCTCAGTCTGAAAATATAGCTGTAACCAAGAGAAAAGCTTCATTACAAAACACACATATGACATTTAAATGTGAAAATCTAACAGTCAAGTCACCATTGAAAAATGTGTCTCAGTTCACTGGGGGTAGTCATATGATTGCTTTTCTTTGCAACTAGAGTGCTTGTGACATCATGGTGCTTTTACAATACATCTATTGATGGGAGGTACCAGGCTGTCCCGCAGGCCACTGTGAGGGTGGGCTTAAGCGACTAGCAGTGAATTGTCCCATGTACCTCCTGTCACTGTTTGTATAAGAGTCTCAGATAATGCTGGCGTGACACGGCTGGCTGATGTTTGAATGGAAGCAGAAAGCTTGTGTTCATACAGTTGGTCTTAAAAATTAAGATATAAAGATCCTCAAGCACTCAACCAGTGGGACAGTTCACCCAAAATGAACTTTGGAATTATATATGCATGAGTAAATGATGACAGATTATATATGCATGAGTAAAAATATCCAGTGAATGCGGACTGAAGCTGTCAAGCTCCAAATGACAAAAAAAGCACAGTGAAGTATCATAAAAGAAGTCTTCTGAAGCCATTTGACAGCTTTATCAAAAGTACTTTTTCACTAAAACGTGATTGCTGTCAAATTCAATATGGAGCAGTTAGGCGCATCACATCAGCTTTGACATCCACTCATAAGGACCACATTTATGATTCTTCTATGGAGATTTTTTTTAGGGGTATTTGGAACAACATGAGGCTGAGTACATAATGACTGACATGTATTACCTGCCGGGCTTGTGGATGAATTTTTGCAGACGAGCTTTGACTTCATCATAGGTGAGAAAGGCCATGTATCCCGGATGGGTCACCGCCAGGCTGTTCCAGTTTCTCAGCAGTGATGACCATGGCTACATGACAAAAGAGATTTTTCTTTTAAACAGAATCTGCATTGTGAATATATTGGCAAGACAAGACCTGTATTACAATACAGATTAAATCTGACAGCTATGATAATAACAGACCATTATGAGCTGACTTCTAACACCCATTTAAGAGATGATGAGAACATGGTGACAGAAAGAGTGTGTTGGGGATAGAGTGCCACCAATCGGTGACACAAGCTCGCCAAATTAACTAATTTGCATATTTAATAATTAAATTACATTCAATTCAGATTGTATCCTCCTGAGACCAGAGCATGACTGCTGTGTGCATTTTCCATTTCCCTTTTTGATTTGTAACTAGTAAGAGCAAATCGTTTTTCTGTAACACCATATAAAGCCTCTGAAAGAAAAAATGTTCAGATTTTGGATGAATCCATTGATCCTCAATTTGATAATGCACAGTAAATATAGGATTTCTAAAGAAAAGATGTGCTGAAGTACACATTAGTGTACATTGTGTTTAGCAGCATGGTGTTTCACAATAAATTGCTCAAATTTTTTAAATGGCATATCGGATTAAACTAGAGACTCTAATATCTGGACTCAAACAGGTTTCAAATGTAAAAACCTAATTTGGTCGACACCATGTTGTTTGGTCACCTGAATCCATGCGTCAACATTTTAACCCTTTACTGACAGCACAGAAGCTCCTGAACAGAGATAAGTCAGTTTACATTAATTTAAATTATGTGTTGCATATAGCGAAGCCAAAATATTTTTTAATAACTGTTAACATGCTGATGAGAAGCCACACTTCACAACTGAGATAAACAAGTGTAGTGACATAGACTGCCAAATATCAGAAATGACAACCTTATTTCCTTTACCGAAGTCTCATCCAAAACCACAAGAGCATTGCAATCGAAGTCACAGTTTATCAACAGAGAAAATGGGCCAATACAAATTCCATCAACTGTGCAGTTCACAATTATTTGTGAATATAAAAATGTTTGGCGAGACAGTAATATTTCTCAGAATCACATTTAAAGCATTGACTAGCCTAGAGGCTACACATAATGAGAAGACAGGGACTTCTATTGCACAAAAACCCAACCATGTGTTCATGGCGCCGTCCTAAGCAAGACACTTTTTGGCACTTCCTCATTGACTGATGAGCTTGCAAACATTTCTGAGAATTTGGCTTGTTCCCTCTTTTTTATTATTGTTTGAATATGAGTGCTTTAACAGACACTGATCGATAGCCTGTCTGCACCTTTCTAAAGTTCTCTGCCAAAAGATGTCAGAGCGAAAACTTGATTCCCGGCCCATAAAAATGGGATCCATGTTCCTTTTTCCACTTTAAAAGGACAGTTTAGCCATAGATGAAAATTCAGTCTTTATTTACTCACCTTCATGTTGCACCAAAACAATTTGACTTGCTTTATACCATGGAACACCAAAGGAGAATCTTTAAATATTATCCTGGCCACTCTTTTCCTTACAAGTTATCTGAAATTCTTGATATCAAAACTTTGTGCATTCATTAGAGTTTAAGAGAGCAGCAGCGATGTCCAATTCGTTAGAGCTTTTCAATGTATCATTTGATCCAGTTCATTTGATCACGATTCGTTGCTGATTCAATCTGATTAGGTTTTCACTGAGTCAGCCACACTGGTTAAAAAATGCCCACTAGAGGATAAAATTATCAGTGAATAACCAATTTTTCATTCTGTTCATAACACAAATTTAAATTCATAACATCTATCATATGATTTCAGAAGATATGGAATATAGCATATTTCATGTCATATGGACAACTTTTATCCTACTTTTTATGGTCCTATTTGTAATTTAGGAGTCTGAAGTCATAATTCACTTTTATTATACGGAAAAGAGGATATTCTTCAAGAATTCACCTTTTGTGTCTATACAGGTTTGACATGTGGGCAAGAAAATTATGACAGAGCCATCCCTTTAAGGGCCTTTTAACAGCTATTGACTTACATTTAGCATGTTCCAACTGCACAGAAAAGAGCATCTCTGCATCACTGCTTTAGGTTTCGAAGATCTGTAACACCTTAGAGGGACCTCGGGTTGCATTCACACATTTAGAACATACATTCTGCTTCACTGTGCATCAGCTGAAAAGTCCCCAGAGACTTACGTCAAACAAATAGTAACAAAGCATACCAGCCACATGGGCTCTGATAACCTTTCCCCTCTCATATGACTTATGATCATTAATAAAGATCTTCAATAATTACCACTATGACCCATGTTGCATAAATATGCCTATGTAGACTGAGCAAACACAAAAAACAAAACCGGTTTTATGCAATCTGCATACTATTGAAACCATTAAGCACAGTCTCACAAAGATCAGCTCAGAGTCAAAGGGCCGTGCAATCAAACGGCAGATGGAATGAGCTAAAATCTAAAATTGGCATGACTGCATCTCCAGTGTGGCAAGTCCATTCAGATGCTGATGAGAAGCGTGACCTTGCTGTGTAGAGCTTCGTCAAAGAGCTTTGCAGACTCTCTGTAAACAGCCTGTTGATTTATGGCTGCTGGGTGGATGAATGAAGCAGTGGTATAGTGCAACACAAGTGCTGTGTACAGCAACAGAGCGGCACTTCATGCTGATGGGCATGTGGCCAGCTGCGCCACAACGGTTTAGGCACTAACAGACCATTTGCAAAAAAAAATAAAAATAAAAAATGCCTGTTTGTTTTTCATGGTACAACGAAAGTCATATGGGTTTTGAATAACATGAGGGTGAGTAAATAATGACGAATTTTCTTTTTGGGGTGAGCTATCTCTTTAAATCACAGCATACTGTCAAATCTAGCTTAATGTTTACTTGTGTTTATCAAAAAGCCCACATTCGATTATGGCTAGATCAGCCATAAAAATAATCTTGACCTCTCTTTCCCAAATTAGCTCTGATGTGATGTAAGAGAGGGAAAATGAGGCTAATTAAAGGACAGGTGTGATTATGGCTTGTTGAGGAGAGAGAGAAGAGTAAGCAGTGGGCCTCTGTGATGTCTGTACAAGAGCACTCAGAAGAATTAGCTCATTACATAGACACCACAGTACTGCCAAGCTCCCATTAGAAAAAGATTTTACACTCACCAGCTGCTATATTCATCTTACAATAAACAATACTCACTCAGTTTTATCATGGAAAATCAACATACACGTGGGGAAAGTTGAGCAAATATCTGGCCTGCATGTTCAAGTTGATAACTAGATTTTTTAATTTCCTGAAAAAATGTGAGCTGCATCGATGCTAGGGTGTTGGGGGTGGTTGCCAAGGCATGCATTTAAAATGTAAAAATGTATGTCTGTCGTATTAAAGGTGTGGTATTAAACATGAGGTTTAATAATTATGGTTAGGGGTTTGTTCAAATCGCTAACTCAGAGCAATAGCAATAGTGTTGATTGGCTTAGCAAGCACAGCTAATTATGTGCAGGGATTTCAAAAGTGTCTGTACACACACTTCTATGTTCATGCAAATGAAGTAGAAGAAAAGAAAAACACTTCTGTTCTGTATCATTGCTCTCAAGTGGAATATAATTAGAACAAATATTCTATTGAGGTAAGCAGCAGTTACCATTAAAATAGGTCAAACACAACTCTGTTCTAAAGCTCAAGTACATATAAATCTTCACTCGTTCCCTACCCACTGTATGCTCACAGGAGTGCAGACAAGCCTGTTTGAGCTACAAAAGGCGATAAGAGGCCTCCATTCAAGCTGGATTACAGCCATGAGAACTGAATCCTCAGCACACACACACACACAAACAGCACTTCCATACCCACAGCACACGTCCAACACAATAGTCATCGTCAGACCTTCCCCTCCACCGATCACAGAGACAATGGACCTAGTCTGTGCTTTGAGGAAGTGGGGACAGGGATTGGACACCACACCTGGAAAAGCCTGGTGAAGATGTCGAACTCAAAGACTGAGATGTAGTCGTTGCAGGTGAGGTCAATGGTAGATTTAAGGGCCATGGCCTCCAGGCCCGAGCTGATGGGGTGGAATTCGTGCAGGGCTTGCCGAAACACCTTCCAAGGCACAATAGTCCTGAAATTAAGGCAAAATTTAAGAAATTCGGTTATGTTATCAAAATAAAAAGATAATCTCACAATTTTTAACTTTCTGCTTTTGAACCAAAGTCCTAACCAAGTCCATATGAAATCGCTTGATGAGCGCAGTTTTCTTTCCTGTGCCGACATATTATGTATTGAAACAGAAAGTTAAAAAAAAAAAAAAAAAACTCAGACTTTCGTTTACGTCACGGCAATGAAAATAACTTGCAACTTGTATTTTTCAGTCACAAGTAGGTGGTATTAGGGGAAGGAACAGTCTCGTTTTTAGAGCATTTTGTTAGACAATATAAGTGAGTGCTGGATGTCATCAAAATCTTTTATCCGGTCTCCCGGTAGAAAGACTGTCAATTTCAAATTGTGAATTTTCAAAAGTTGTCAGTGTTTAGGAGTACACTAGAATATAGATGACCTCATTGCTGGTGTACATGCAAACTCTATTTTTTGACTTAGACTTGCCAAAGTCCATCTCATTTTGTGAGATGAGCTTGAGCTTTTTCTATGAGAACATGTGTTAATCTGTTACATGAACAAAGAGCATATTAAATTTCTCACTTGTCCCCGAACGATCTTCTCCAGAACTCTGCAGCATCTGCTTTGGTGATTCTGAAGTTATCCCCTTGAAACAGGCCATTGGGAAAGATGGCTTTGAGCTCAGCTAGCATGTGACTGAATATCAGTGACAATTTTGTCAGGTTCCGTCTGAGAGGAAACACAGAGATTTCATAATTATTAATCAGAAGTCAGGTTATTCCATCAAACATGAAGCAAACAAACAACAACGAAAAAAAAAAAGAAAAAAAAACATTAACCAGGGATAAACAATGAAGTGAGAATGTTTTGAGCCAGTTGAAGGAACTGTCAGTTCCCCTATCGGGCCAGTGCTGTGTTATCACTACAGCTTGCAAACATACACAGTAAAGATTTATCGCGCCGATAATGGAATTACCGCCGATATTTTCGCCGATAATTGTTACCATTTATTTGCTTGAGGCTGAGAATCTCTGACTGCCTGTGGCTTCTTTACTTCAGGGAGGGACTCGGGCAGTCTCAAAGACAGTGTCTGTGTGAGTGAAAGACAAGGTCATGTTGTTCTGTGAGGATTATTTCAACGTTTTGTAATGTTGATTTGGGGCTAGTTTTAGTCATCTGCTGTAAGTAACGACATGGCATTTCCCATATTCTGTCTTTTTGTTTCATGAGGCAATAAACAAAACGTGTCAAAAAAATGCATCTATGTTAATAGCACATCGTTACTTACAGGATAGCATTGCAATTAAAACAAACACTAACACAACCTAAAATAGTACAATTCTTGAGATAATTCTCACAGAGTGACTTAAGAAGCCATAAAACAAAATGTGCTAGTTGCATTTTTAAGAATTAAGACTTTTCTAATGTTATGACCCATGACTGTTCAATCTGTGTGATGTTATCTATTCCCATTATAACTTGTGTGTGCACATTTCAAGTTAAACAGTGGAAGTGTCAAAGATGAGCATGAGTGTCAGTGAATGAGATGCGCATGAGCGTGAGCACAAGGTCTGCACATATACACAAACTACCACTGCACTTGCAGTCTGGATGCTATCATAAATATTACACCATGTATACAGATATTTGGGTTTTTATTGTGAGTTTTATTGTTTAATGTTCATTACACCTCATTTTGGTTTAACGCATTATAACAGCTGTTAGAAGTCCATTTCTTTTTCTGTTAGTGCTTCACCATTATTACTGCAAACACTATAAATGGGCACCATACAATTTAGCAGCCAGTCCAAATTCCACATTAAATGACAAATTTATTCAAATGAGAATATTTTAATGAATTAGCTAGCAGTTTCAGGTTAAAAAATAAATAAATGTAAACTTTAAAAAAAATAAATAAATAATATTGCTTGTCGGTATCAGCCATATGAGCTGTGAATTATCAGTATCGGCCCAGAATTTCCATAATGGTGCATCCCGTCTCTTCAGTAAATGACTGTCGCAATCGACATTGGGATATATGTCAGATATCGGTGATATCTGATTACATTGCCCTATCGTTGTTGGGTAGTGTTGGCTTGTTAAAGTGTGAAAAGTAACACGTAAAATATTGCAAATGTCATTTTTGTTCTTTTTAACATACATCTATCAATATATATAATTCTTTGTTATTCTTTTCCATTTAAAAATATATTTTCCTTTCCTTATGGAAATTCATTGCATAATAACAGTATAGCCCCATCCATGGGTGCCTACAGGATTTCAACTCAGGGTACACACAGAAATAGGACCAAGTAAGGAAGTGTACCCTTATTGTAGAGACTTTTCTGATGACTTTGAGAGAAGCATTTTTATTATGTTCTTGAGTATGTATAGCAGTATGTATATGTAACTATTGGATAAAGCATTTTTAAAAGAGGCTATTTAGACTAGTGTAAAAAAAATAAATGTAAAACAATTTGCAAAAAGCAAAACACGGCAAAAATACATTAATCTAGCGCATGTTTATATGAAAAATAATTGAAATGATGACAGAGGAAGCTTCATGAGGAGGCCCGAGCGAGCATGCACAGGTGGATTCTATTTGGAAATCTTTTGTGTCGAAGCACCTGACACACACACATTCTCCTCACACTTCACATCTGAGTAATAATTCATGTTTCACCGCTGTTTCACCTGTATAGTCATATTCGAGAGTGCATCTTGTATTATTAGGATTTATTCTTAATATATAAATAAATCAAATCTGAACAGCAGAACGGCAAGTGCTCAGATGTAATGCAAATGTGCAAAGGTGATGCTCTGAAACGACGCTTAAATTAGTAGGACATTTTATTTAACAAATGCATTTCACTTGGCTTCCTCCATCCTCATTTCATTTCCTTGCAAATTCTGATCATATCATAAGAAGGAGCTGACAGAGTGCAAAGGAAATGATACAAGTAAAAGGGACAGTTTTAGAAATGAGAAGCCATAGACGAGTCACTGCACCATTTATTTGCCGGTTCTGCGCTATATGTGATTGATATTTATATGGTTTTTTTTTGTTGTTGTTGTTTTATCAGCCAAACATTGTGGCCATTTTACAATATGTTAAAGCCATGTTCTGTATTAACAAATTCTGTGGAGTAAATAAAGCAACAAATACAGTTAGAGTTTTGTACCATACACTGCAACAGTTAGGATACCTTAAGCGTGGTTTGGAAGCGCGATTACAGCTTAGAGCTCGGCCTTCAGAGTAATACATTACATCTGTCAAACACAGAGGTGGTGGTGTGCACGTGTTCACCTATGCTCTCATCACGGACGTGATCAGCCAAACACTGCTTGTTCACCTAACACTGAATTTTAACAAACCGTTAATGTGTGGGGGCCTGGGAAGCTAAGCGAGAAAAGACACTGACTACCATACCTGGAATTGCCAGTTTGAGTCCAGGGCATACCGAGTGACTCCAGCCAGGTCTCCTAAGCAACCAAATTGGACCAGTTGCTAGGGAGGGTAGAGTTACATGAGGTAACCTCCTCGTGGTCACTATAATGTGGTTCTCGCTCTATGTGGGGTGCATGGTGAGTTGTGAGTTGATGCCACAGAGAACAGCGTGAAGCCTCCACACGTGCTATGTCTCTGCGGAATGTTATTTATATATATATATATATATATATATATATATATATATATATATATATATATATATATATATATATATAGACGAAAAAACACTTGCAGAAAATATCCAAACTTATGTAAACACTTCTTGCAAAAATAAATATTAAATCGTTATAAACAGGTGAAAAGCAAAACAAAAAAAAACAATATTAAGGCAGATGGATTTAATGTTGCTGATCGGTGTATACGATATCGTAAAATCTCTATCGACTGACATTTTATATCATCACCATGATATACATCATATCGCCCAGCCCTAGGTCGAAATATATATAATCATACATAGGAATAAGATGGACAAATAAAAAGGCTTATCAACTTTTAAAAAGGAACAGAAAATGCCTCCCATTTTTTGTTGATATCAAACAAACTCATCTGTCACTTGGCAGAAGCTAATCAAATTAGGTAGTTTTCAACACTGAAAACTTGTGTGACATACCCATCCTCGGAAACAATTTTGTCTTGACAGGGTGCTTCATTACATTTGTTTTATGACGGTCATAAAACAATTCAACGACCCCTTCTTCCACTCCCTGCCTCCCATCCCTCGGGCTGGTCAGCCTCTCCTTGCTGTAGGTTATGGGCCAAACCCTTCCTAGATACTGTGCTTTTGTCAGTTTCCCTCCTCTTATGGCTTGACCTTTGACCTTCAGCTGGCTGCTCCCTTCCGGTTTCCTGTTTTCCGTGATAAAACAGCCAAGCCAACTGGAGAAAGCGAGAGAGCAGTTCGCTCATGCACACAACTGATTATCAAAGAGTCTATAGTCCAGTGGCTTCACACCTATAGAGTTCCTACAGCGCCCACCTCAATTTATCAACTTCACAACAAAAACAAAAGCCAGTTCTCACTAGTTTACTTGACATTGGACTAGTTGAGCAACTTGGTGTTTCAACAGATGGTTCTAACTTCCCTATAACATTTCTGAGGAAGTGACTTTCTCTGTGTGCCACTGGTCACTATTTTCATCTGAACACAGAATTAATAAGGCGATGCAAACATATCATGGATTCAGGGTTTCCACTTCAATGCAGCCACCACTTTACAAATTTAACTCTCCGGAACTGGCTTCACACCAGATCTCTGCCAGGAAACAGTGGTGACAGCAACCATAAACCCATGCAAACACCCCCCCCCCCGCACAAAAAACACAAACATGTTGTCCAGCAAGCAAACACATTCACACACAATTTACACAGATCTTACACTGTAAAGCCCATTTTCGTGTTTTGTCCAAGATAACTTCCAGAGCGGAGGTTCTAAACTGGTGGTTTACTTCTTAAGAAAAAACGTAACATGCTTACGATGCAGTTTAAGAAGTCCGTAAGAAGGTATTTAACTGTCAACATTTTTAGCTGAAGAAAAAAAAAAGAACAAAATATCTAAATTTTTAGAAAATAAAATGGCAGTTAAGAATGGCAGTCTTTTTCAAAAGGGTCCTGGCATGCAGGGGAAAAACTAATGTGAATGCAAATAATAAAATGCAACCACATAATCATACACACTTGGGAATAAGTAGGCCTGTCGTGATAATTACGTTGCACGATATATGGACATGACCTCGATCAATATTGTTTGTTTACATAAGAATGAATGTCACAAACATTTTAGCCAGTCGTGCTGCTTCTGTCCTCTCGTCTGCTCTCTTGTGTCAGCGGTGGGGCTCAGGCAGCTCCTCCACACACACACACACACCCCAACTGCAACAGATTACATGTTACTCAAGACCAATAGGTGTTGTAATAGCCATTTTTCCCAACGACAGCATAATTCCAGCCAGAAAGTTTGGAAGAATAAGTCCAAATGGACTTGGTTTCAAAGCCACATTCCACAGCTCTGGTGTGGGAAAATTTTGGCTTTAAGCTGAATGAGGGAGGAGAGCCCATTACCATGAACGAGCCAGTATGTTGACTTTGTTTAACAGTGGCAACGAAAAGTGGCAATACAAAAAGGACTGTACATTGAATAAAGATATCATTGCGGTGATTTTGCTGAAGATATAAAATTCAAATATACATTGTATATAGCAATGATTTTAATGAGCCTTTTTTTTTGCCATTAAGTTTCATAGAGTGCATCAGTAGACTCATTTCAAAATTCTTCAGGGCTGTATAATTAATCGTCAAAATGGAGATGTGATTTATTTAACTGCCAAAGGCTGCGATTAAAGACAGATAAACATGGTCTGGGTGCGATGATTCACTGATCTGTGCAGCGGAGCTCATGGGCTTGTGTTTTTAGGGCAATTCACCTGAATTGAAGTACTGCAGGTTCAAGCATTCGCTTAATTCCAAACATTAGTAACCGCTATAAAGATATTGTACAAATTGACAAACACAGAACAGCAGCGGTTTACAAGATGCTGAACTTATAACTGTCAAACAAACATTGCACTTCCTTATAACATTCCTTCCTTCCTTCATAAATAAAGCTCCTCGTTAAGGTGAAATAAACACGACTGCACTTGCAGTGTCAAAATAAAAACCCAGTTAAGGGTGAATAGGACAGAAATACATACATTTTATACAGAATTAATTACATTTACTTGTAAAAATCTTACACTGAATATAATTATATAAATAAATGAAAATGATTACATTTTACTCTCCCTTGTGTTAATTTAGTGAAAAACTGTGGGAAACTTTAAAAAGATTTTTATTTAATAACTTAGAAATATGAATTATATTTGGCTGCAATGCCTGTTTAGATGAAATGATAGTTCCTCTGATTGAAAAAAAACTTAAATTAGAATTCCTCGTCTTCTGATTGCTTTTATTTGTTCATTAAATTGATAGTAAACTGGCTAATTTTAATGAATAGTCTCAATACTCTCCCCATTTTACCAAAACTTTGGAGGAAAAAAATTAGGGACATCTGGGAGGCGAATTAGCGATAAACACACATTTCTGAATGGAAACGGCTTCAGGGCAGATTTATTTTGCGCTAAACCAAAACTTGTGCGACAAACGGTTTTTTTAGGCATGACATCCCGCACAACCTTTTTATCGATAAAAGGCCATTTGAATGGAAATGGGGAGAAGGCGGCAAATGTCGCAATTTTATTTTTCAAATTTTCACTTTGTCGTTAACAAAATAGCATGAAAGGTGGATGTAAACTAGGCTATAGACAACTTGCATGACAAAGACTCATCCTCGGAAACAATGGATAAAACTAAGTTAAAAGAAAATACGACCCAGACAACATTAAATAAGGGTTCACTTTCACTGAGGATATACTTGGTTTGTTTGATGTATTATGGGCTTGCGAGAACATGAAACCATAAAAATTCAAGAGACATTTAGAAACCACCTTTGTCAATTTTAGTTTGTCATGATAATAAATTAGCATATTGTTGAGTTTATGCGGTTCATGTAGGGCTGCCCCCTGATAGTCGACCAAAGGTTAGTCGATGAGAAGAGGTGGTGGTGGCTAGAGCACAGGGCTGCTAATCAGAGGGTCGCTGGTTTGAACCCCACGGCCACCACCATTGTGCCCTTGAGCAAGGCACTTAACTCCAGGTTGCTCCGGGGGGATTGTCCCTGTAATAAGAGCTCTGTAAGTCGCTTTGGATAAAAGCGTCTGCCAAATGCATAAACGTAAATGTAAAATGTAGAAGAGCCTGAGATGAGATGACATGGAGGGAACAAAATGAATTTATTCATTTACATCGGCAACCCCTGGATTGAGGAATCAGTGAACATTCTTGCTTCATTGATTTTGCATTGAAAATTTATTTAAAAAAATAAACACTTAAAAAAAAATACATTTCTAAATTCAAATTGCACTCCAAACAAAACAAAAAAGCTAAAATAAAATAAAAAAAGTGATAAAAGAATATATATATATATATATATATATATATATATATATATATATATATATATTACACATACATATACACACACACACACACACTTTTCAACTTACTGTCAGGCAAGAATCCATCTTAACATCATGTAGGAAAATTACTTACGCAAATGAAGACATTAAAACAATTGTAAAAAATAACAATTATAATGATAATCATTGAAATGTAAATTTTTTCGAGGTGAACATGTTTTTTTTGTATTATATTATGTTTTAATCACAGATGTATAGGCTGCAGAGTTGTGGCCACAATAAACTGCTCAGTGGAAATAAAGTGAACTAGACTCAAAACACCTCCTGAGCTGAGATGTCTGAGGTCATTAGCAGCACTCATAGATGATACTGATCTTGCCAAAAAAAAACATCTGAAGACAAAAGAGTGAGAACCTTTTAGATGCTCTCTTTGAGTGTGCGCTTGTAAAATGTATATTTTAAAGGCATTATTACGGATTAGTATTTCTCTGTAATGTAGAACAGTGTTAGCAATGTTACTGATAACATTCTTTCTCAGCCCTGGAACTCTAACCATTTTCTGATGCCCCCCAAAAAATATATTAAAAGTAATTAATATTATAAAAGTGCAACTAGTCAACTAATGTCTTAAATTAACTCCTACCAGTCGACTAGGAAACTCTTTGATCGGGGGCAGCCCTAGGTTCATGGTAACATAAAAAAATTGTGTGAGATTTTGAGTAGGGATACACAGATACTACGCTCATGTACTGGTACTTGTAAAAATGGTCCGATATCAAAAATGAAACTATCTGACATACCGATGTCATTACATAAACATTCAGCGCACAGATTAAATTCACGTCATGTCCTAGTGGGATTATTTAACAGCAAAAGCTGCGATTTAATGAGATAAATAGATTGTTTGCACGTGCAGCATTTTAAATGCGAGTGCTTGTGAATGTATGCAGCTGATGTTGTGCAGGCATAGAGACACATACTGCTCATAACATTAGAGATCATTGGCTCATACATGGAAAACATTTATTAGCATTGCATGCGCTGTTTGTAACAGATAACAGAAAGCAGAGCGATAATTAACTTTTCATATACAGACTACATATTTATTTATTTATATAGTAGCCTCTTGCGGTTTAATAATCACTGTGATTTATGTAGTGACCGGCTTTTCCGGATTGTGAATCTGCCGTGATTACATCAGACCTCCTTGGTCCAACAACACAGAAATAATTCAAAATAAAAGCTCTGCCAAAATAAAAGCTCTTTTTATATGAAAAACGTATGACAGAAATAGATCACTATTGTATAGTTTGGGAATATTCACTGTTATACTACTAATAATAATAAATCAATAGTAACTGTTATAAGCAATTTCTCACATCTGTTATGCTCAATTATGCAGCACTGTATGAAACAAAAATAACTCCAATATTGTATTTAGGATTGTGCGGTGAGGTTCTGTATAAAATCACTTAATTTGATAAAATGACACTTTCATGTTGAAAATTAATTGCTATACTTTCATTTGATAAAATTTGTTAATCAATAAATTTAAACAATTTTGATGATACAATTTAAATAAACCGCTGAAATTGATTTCAGAAAAAATAAAAAAAGGTATCGGAGTACCAAAAAAAAAAAAATAATTCATCGGTACTCGTACTCAACTCAACCTAACCTTCGTCAAGGAAACAGGAGAAATGTGACTTCGAAAAAGAAAGTGATAGAAGAGCATGTCTGTTTTGTGCCATCTTTTGAGTACAAAGAAATGGAGAATAGCACTGAAGCTTTGAATAATCATTGTAAGAGTATGCGAGAGCTGCATTATCACTTGAAGTTTTCCGCGAGTGTGCTCAATAGGCCATAAATACATACGAGCTCCCACTGCCAGTGAGCGGCTCTCTCGCTGAACTCTGCTCTGCAGAGTGAAATGTGGGATGTAGTAACTCGAGCTGCAACACAATCCCCGGACCTGTTAACAGTGTTTCCATCCCAAGCACTCCCTGTGTGCGCTTACTCATGAAAAAAGGACAAAATGATCCCTTTTGATGGAAGTTCAAATGTGATTACAGCTTTGTTCATGACACTGAATCATTGGTTACTCAGCTCCATTGATTAAAGGCTTGTTTGTTTTCCTGCAATCCCTTGAGAACAATATAACTTACTAAACAATGAATGAGTAATTCAAAGAAATTAATTCAAATTAATTTAAGCACGCTCTTGGTTCCTGCAAATATGAGCTATCAACACTTCCTGCATTACATGTAGGACTTTGAAAATGTCTTTGACTACAGTCCACAGTTAACAGACCTTTGGGTAAAAATTTTATAAACACAAAGATTGTAGAAATGTAACAAAATGTGCAGCTTTGTTTGGCCACACAAAATACCATTACAAGCAATGACTCAGCAAATGAGAAGTCTGCATGTTTCAAGCTAATTCAAGGTTAGCTGACGTGAGAGTGCATATGTCTGTCAACCCTCCACCATTCTGAATTGGCAAGTGTTTAATACCTCGGACTGAAGAGTGCGAGATCTCCACAAAAACGTTGGTGTGACACCCTAAGCCAAAATAGAGTTTGTAGTCTGCTAGTGTGATGCCAGATTAGAAGAGCAGTAATTTTAATTATTTAAAAAATATTTTATTATTTTAGTTATCCCCTTTTCTTCCAAATTTGGCATGCCCAATTTCCAATGCGCTCTTATTCCCAGTAGTGGTGCAGCGACTCGCTTCAATCCGGGTGGCGGAGGATGAATCTCAGTTGCCTCTGCTGCCGAGACAGTCAGCCCATTCATCTTATCATGTGGCTTGATAAGCACGTTACCCCGGAGACTTAGTGCATGTGGAGGCTCACTCTTATTCACAGCGGCATCCACACACAACTCGCCACGTGCCCCATCGGCAGCGAGAGCCACCTTGTTGCGACCACGCGGACGGTAACCCACATGACTCTTCCCACCCTAGCAATTGACTGCTTTTGGAGTAGGGGTCGGTAAAAATATAGATTTTCAGATGCATTGCGACATTCATTTCAACAATCTCGATACCGATTATTAAATCCCAAGTTCAATCTTTTACTTATATATATATATATATATATATATATATATATATATATATATATATATATATATATATATATATATATATATATATATATATATATATATATATATATATATATGACAACTGGCTAGTAAATGTTTAGATTTCACTTACCAGTGAATAAATTGTCTAGTATAGCGGTGGAGTATTCAGCAGCGAGATCCTTTGACTGTATGTTGAGAGTAAAATTTGTTCCAGTTTAACGTGCGTCCAAAGATGAGATACACACGACCCTTTGGTCACTGAATAAAGTCTCTTTTAATTCCCTTTCTGTTCTTTACAGTCAGATGTTGATCATAAACAACAAAAAAATAAACATTTAATTTTAAATAGGCATAGCACAGATGAGATGAAGCCATTAAAGTCTCTCTCATTAACATGCACTCATTTAACGATGCTGTACTGGTTTTTAGCATGTGTTCAGAAAATCAATGTAAATAGTAAAAATTATGCAATTAAACAATTAAAATGTGCATAAAATAAATATGCAATATAATATTATATTTTTTATTAAATGCATGGATTTGTTCATTTTTAAAGAGCTAAAATGTGATCAAAATTATGAAAAACTACTAAAATATAATAAAAAAAATTATATTTTCACATTGTACCTCGTTAGAAGGTATCCTGTATAATTCACAGAATTAGCCAAGAGAGAATTTATTTCATATGAAAGCAAAAGAGACATTATAACTGAAATATTCCCGTATAAATCGATATGGAATCGAAATCTTGTGAATTTGATTTAATCGGGAAATCTGTAATGATACACAGCTCAATTTTCTTTAGATAGAAAAACATGCCCAAAATTTTTGTTTGTGATTTTTCCGCTAGGGTTTGGTATCGCCAGCCACCTCACGTCATGAGTCGCGATACATCACGATACATGCCACGATTCGATATATATCAAGATATCATTATTCGATTAGCTTATGACTGACAGACTTTCAGTTCAAATTCATTTAGGTATATTTCAGTTATAATGCCCATATAATATACATATAGTATGAAAGAAATTCTCTTTCAGCTAATGCTGTTATTAATTATAAAAATGGATTGCATGGAATCTTTTCTTTGGACACATGTAATGAGTCAAACCAACTTCTTCACTAGTACTGTGCATTACTGAAACACTGGTTAGTGAAATCTGAAAAATGACCAGCAGTGGCTAATCACAGACATTTTTAGTCGCATATGTGTGTGATTTAGTGAGGGTTACGTAAAGAATAAAAGAGCACTCATAAGATTTTAAGAATCAAAAGCATAACAAGGATGGATTTAACTTCCTAAAGTGATTGCCTTGTTGTATTGATTGATGTATTGTTGATGTGGCGCTTTGACGACTGTAACAGCAGTGGTGCATAAAAGGACTAAACCAAAAGCATTAAAGAGACAAAACACCTTGCAGAGGGTTTTACTGTGCTGACTGTTATTTACTGTTAAATACAGCAAGCTATCATCACGCAAAAATGCTCTCCAAGAATTTGCATCCCTCAAATTAATTTGAGAATTGAGTCTTAAAAAAAATTTAAGTTAGTTGTCGACCCCAATAATCAACTAGTCAGTGGCTGGACAACTAGTCGACCACCCAGGCACATCTCTAATTTGTATGCACAAATAGTTTAATAAAAGTATCAATGCAATATCATGAGATATATTTGCGATATATTTGCGATATATTGATATTTGACTAAATCGTCACAGCCGTTTCCACTTGTAGAATCACAAATTGGAACATGTAGGTCTGGAGTTGAAATTATTTTGCAGATTTGCTTACAGGTAAAACAAGTTGATTCAGTATGATGGGATTGTTTTACCTATAGTAAACCAAGACCCCAAAATATTACACATTCCTGCCTATCTGAGCCTGAATTGAAGGCTACCATCAGCAGGGAAAACTTGTCATTGTCGGAGCGCAGTGTTCAACTGAATTCAATGAAACAAAGTGATAGTAACATTTAATTTATCTTTTGTATTTATTTGTTTACTTGTTTTATTTGTAATAAAATTGGCAAGGTAAAGTCTGCTGCAGGTATGCACAAATTTAGAGCTTAATACATTTGATGAAATCTGAAATTTCAGATCAAAATAGGCATTTGTTTTCCCCACGGGCGGGCAGTGGAGGTAAAATGCCAACAAGGTGCATTTAAATCCAATGTTTGCATTATATCCTGTCTTTATGATTCCTTCTGATTATTTTTTGATGGCAGCACAGATTTATTCTTTGAGATACCTGAAAATCCTTTGTATGTGGTTTGTGATAGGTGTAAAGAATAAAAATAGCATGTGAAGGAGCGGTTGAAAGAAGTAAAATTATCATAATATACTGCAAGTAAAATTATTTTATAAATAATTCGTACACAAAACGCTGCTCGTTTAGTCACTGACTCTGTCCTAGTACCACTAATTATTTTTTCCTTTCAAGGTCAAAACAACTCATAGAACTCAATACGTCAAAAGATGTCAAAACTTTAAATACAGAACAAGTGATGCGCTTTTACCACAACAAACACCAGCTCGTCTTGTAAGCTGGGACTTGAACAAAAGAAACCGTACCCAGTTCACCAAGCAGCCAAAATTCAGTTACACCACACAACTGTTAAATGTCTTAATCTAAAACTAAACAGATGCAACTGACATTACCTTTATCTGCAGTGCATTTCCCTATTGCTATAAATGCACCTTTCATGCAGACCTATAAAACTTGGATAACATGAAATGATAACGAAACCAACTGGATAGGGGAACACAGGCATGGAAAGACATACAGAGGTTAGAGCATTTTGGTCCAAAATTAGTGAACAGAACAATGGCATGTGGACCTATTGTCCCAGAATATAGGGCCCAATGAAATTTAATTTTTTCAAATGTAATTTATATTTTCCAAATTCCATGTTATAATGTTTAATCGATTGATCAAGAAAAAAATATCTAATTAAAATTAATTCTAATTAGAATTTTAATCAAATTAAAAACAAAACAATTATTTTTCAACATATCATTATATTATTTTTATCGCATGAAGTGCGTCTAAACAGATCCTCACAGCAATCCAAAACACAATTTACAAATACAAATATGGTGCTACACAGCAGAGCATCAGTGTTAATGAAGGGAATGATGAAAACTTTTATTCAGTACAATACTTTTATCCAATTTCACTCTTGAAATATTGCTTAAATATAATTTTATTTTTCATAATTTATTACTACATTGAATATTTCATTTTACCATACAGTAGTTGTATATTTCTGCCACAATTTCTTCAATTTCACACGTAACATTTAAATAGAGGTTTAATTTTGGCAGAAAGACGAATTTGTGTTTGTATGTTTTTGACGTCAGCTTCTGAACTGATATAGCAGATCACTATATGGCTTAAATGTGCTTATAATACGCACAAGACTGCAGATTTAATATGCAAATATATAGACTGCACGTTCTGCGCTTCAAGCTTAATGTGCACTCTTCTGTCTGTAATCTATTACAAACAACGCATGTGATGCTTTTGCTTATGATGAGGTGTTATCAGTGTAAGAGCGGCAGAATTCACACATCCACTTTAAAGTGCACAGCACATCCAGACTAGGTCTCAGCCTTTTCACACTAGGACACATCACAATTATAATTTGATTAAGCATTAATACATACATTTTATCCCAAATGTGTCTAATACCATGACATTCCATTTAATAGTTAATTCTGTATTTTCTGAAATGGATTCAGTGATCCCATTCGTGATTTGCGCACTCCGGACATCACAGGGCCCTAAGGACACCACAATCAGATCACACTACAGATTCCATGGTTCAACATCAGAACATCTGTCATAAGGTCCATCCTAAGACTCTGGCAGTATGGCTAACACATTTAACCCTGGTTACCTAAAATGGGGCCCGCCAAAAATATTTGGACACTTGAGCCACACTTAATGTATGACTGCACTGTTAAATATTTTTATCTAACAAAATATTAAACCAAATTCCTTTATTTGAGAAATAAATACCTAAATAAATGTGTGCACACACTGCGTATCTGACAGTGAAAGCCTGGCTAGTGTTGCAAGCCAAGCTCATGTCGCTCATTGCGGATCTTTTCAACATTTCTGCACCGTGTTACGTTGTTTTGAGGGATAATCTACTGTAAGAATCAACATGAAATTTCCCATATTCTGTGTGTTTATAAACATGTTACTTGGGGCAATATTTTATGCATTTTGTGCCGTAAAACATAAACAGGATACAGAAAATAGCACATTGTTACTTAAAGCAAAGGATTGTGATTAAAACAAACCCAAACACAACATAACACTGTGCATAGACCATGAAATAATCCTCAAAGAGCAACGTGAGATGGCTAATGACACTAGTGAGTGAAATTAGTGCATGTGCTGTATTTCATTGTTTGAAACTATTAAATCTTAATGATTCCATTATGATTAATTTTATCGCATTTCAAAAGTTATACAATGGATATGTCACAGATGAACACTGTAATAAGTAAGCGTCTGCACACACATGCACACCACTTGCAATCATTTTGGTTTAATGTTTTATTTTTCTCTCTCTAAAACAGGGGTCAGCAACCTATGGCTTAATCCCTAACATGCGATAAACAGCAAGAGAGAGGAGTATGTATTTCTATTGATATGAGGTCCTTCGCATCTGCATTTGAAAACGGGAAGCTCAACAGTTTTAAACTGACAAAACTTCGCTAGTCAACAACAGAGTAGCACAGCGCAAGCAAACCATTCATGAGTCGATTAGGTAAACGTGTCTGCTTTGTGGCATCACATAGAGCGGATGAAACCCTATATTTCCTGTTTTATTTGCTCCTTTTTGCAACACATGATGCAAATAAGAAAATACAGTTATTATCAATGCTCCGCTCCTTAAATGACAATGACGGTGACTTTCAAACTAGAAAATTAAGAGAAAAGGGGAAACACACACAGTGGTGTTCAAAAGTTTGAGTCCGATTTAAAATCTCAATTAAACCAGCAAATAAACTCAGTTTATCTTGCTTCCAGCACACAAGATGGTTGTTGAATAACAACAAATCATGCTGAATAACATGATCATCTGTTTGGGGGTTGTTTGGCACAGTGTTGAATTAAAAATGGCACTTCATGTCAAAAAAGTGTTCGACCCCAGCACAAAACTATTCATCAAGATTACTGTCAAACCATAAGCAGCAGCAGTTAAGAGTTTCCAAGCTTTTAAATGACATCAATACGTAGCTTTCATTTATTTGCTAGCAGTTCCAGGTTACAAGTTTACAACTTAAAAAGAAAAGAAAATTAAAACAATTGTCAGTTTTGGCCACAATGAACTGTGAATTATCGGTTATTGGCATCAGCTCGGAAATTCCATATCAGTGCATCCCAAGTCACATATCATTCACTGCAAATATCTCACTGAAATTCACAGAATTCAATAACATCTGTATAATAAATACATCAATAGAAATGTTACAGCGGGATCTTTGGGGCCAACCACCTCTAACACACAGTTGGAGCTTTTTGAGTAAGCTTTGCGAGCAAACAGAAGCACTGACGTAAGGGCAAGAAATTAAGCAAGATGACCCGAAAAGCAGGCAGGAATTGTAAGTTAGCACAATACTACTCTTTAAAAGCCAAAACACAGTAGCTACACATTTTGTCAATTTACTTATGACCGAAATCGGTTCTCTTAGACTATGATCTGTCTTGTGGCAGACAGGTGTGTCAGGTCATAAAAAGTGGAGTATGAAAATCTGGCATACCACATTTTGGTACTTTTTTGGTAAAAGTTTACCATTGTAGGGCAGGGGATATCTCATAAAGATGGTTGAGGGAATGCATAGTGTGTGCAGAGCTGTAATCTAGGCAAATGATGGCTACTTGCTTTTATTTATTTTACATTTTAGAGTCACTACAAACATTCATTTATGTTGTTTCATAGTTTTGATGATTTTTCGTATTGAACAATGTGGAAAAAGCAATGATAAAGAATAAGTACAAGTGTCCAAACTTTTTACTGGTAGCATACATGTGCTGAAACATTCTATAATGCTTGTATTCTCATAGACAGTAAGTGTAAGAAGTGGCAGGTTTTAGCAATCCTCGGGGGCTTGTGAGAAACAGGAAGGGGAAGAGAGTGTGTTAACAGGAAGAGTTGTGTCTGTGTGGCGCAAAGTGTGACTGGTGAGTCAGAGTAAATCATTCCATTCTTCTCACTCAATATGAACACTTTGCCCCCTCAGCAACAAGAAGCACAGCTTTAGCGTCTAACAACATGGTAAACCTCCAGCTTAGACTCTTAAGAATTTGCACCAAAGCGGATCAAAAAGAGGCCCATGTCACTCATTTCGGAATTTGTTTGAATACTTTTTATGGTTTCCAACCTCTAATTGTTTAACTTGGTGAATTTTTATGAGTTTTACGTGAATGAAATAGTATGAAAAATAAGGAATGACAGTTAGGCCAGGCATCCGGTATGAGAAGCCACTGCACTAGGGAAACTTAGATTTTAAGAATGATAATATTAAGTATGAACATGTTTACAAAAAACTAAACAGCCCAGGGCCCCTGAAGCAAAATGTACATGGGACTTTAGCTTTCTTAGCGAGGCATCCATTTTTAGATGGTAATACTGTAATGCTATTCTAGGTCAGAATGTAAGCAAAAAGTTTATCAAATTGAGTTCAAAGGTTTACCAGGCCTTCTCAATGTAATTTTCATATACGAAAATAAATGCCTCTTTTGTTTTATGATGTATGCCTGAGGCCGCACTATGAAAATGTAAAGAGGTGAAAAACACGCAGTGCTAAATGCTTCTCATACACATCGAAGCTCAGCTCTAAACTAGACCGGGGTTAGAATAATTTAAAGATGAAAACAAAAGATATGTGGTCAGTGACAGCTATATCTGGATACTAGCTAGGCCTCAGTCAAGCTCTTCCTCTTGTGAATGGTCCTATTTGCATTACACATTCCTCTTCTGTACGCTCACACAAGCCCAGTGTTTTCATGAGAAGAACCACTGACCTGATACGATCTTAGTCCACTGCGTGATCCATAAGTGCTCCCATCTTCATTTGCAACTTTGATATACTGTACAGTATGACTTTAGCTCAACTCAAAATAACCCCAACTTCTTTCAAGAGACTGGTTTCACATGATTCAAGGACTGAAAAACCATGTTTCACTGCTTCTGCTTTTGCCACCCACATTGAGTTTAGATATGTCGCAGGGCATTCCAAAAAACACTAACTATAGCTCAAGAACTGTCTGCAGATATAGGCAAACAGTTACTCTGCTCTCACACCTAACTGGCCACCTTCCTCAAATGAAAAAGGTTGACACCTTATGTGGCCAAAAAAGAGAGATGTGGCAAATATTTATACTATTTTTAGCTAAATTGTGTGAAGCTAGCTCTGTTGTGCAGCATTTTAATTTACCAAACATAAAATAATTTTTTTTTTTTTTGTAAAATAAATTAATATTTTTATATGATTAAAGCTGTATGTATAAATTTGATTAAACACCATTTGATGAACATTTCATTAAAATATTTAACTTGGAAAATTCTAACTGAAAATGCATAATTTGTATCTGTGAGACTTTGTTCTTTTAATCTAGACATTTTCTGTGTAATTTCATCAAAAATTTTAGGCTTTTTACTTGTTGATTTAGTATCAATACCAAGGTACGCTGGTATCGTACCGAAGCCAAAATTTTGGTATTGGAGCAACCCTACTTCTGCGACACTTTATGACTTGAACAATTATCATTGGAGAACCAAATCATGTTAGATGATGTTAATATGAGCTTGATACAGAAACTGCCTGTTTATATTTCATCTCTAACCTGGGCTGAGAGTTCTCTTCGAACATTCGCTCTTTGCCATCCTTGAACAGACTAATGGTCTGCTTTGTCTTCTTGGTCAAATTCTCCATGAAAACACGAAAATACTCGTTGTCACCCAGCGTTTCCATCTTGCCTTCGTAACGAGACAGGATAGTGCGCAGATGCTGGTAGGTGTCTGGCAACAGGTCCAGAATGTATGGAGGACTGTTCTTCAAGGCCAATTTGGGATTCTGGCATAACCGCACCACCTAAAACAAAGAGAAGACAATGAATTCTAGGCTATATTTTTGTGAACAGATAAAACTATGATGCATTTCTAAAACACTGTGCACAAGTGTTAATGAAGGCTGCCAAAAACTTGTTGCCATTTTCAGTTTCCTAACATCATCGTTTCCAAAGTACGTGATCATAGTGAGTCCTTTCAAAGAAGGAAAGACATTTCAGCATGGATGAGGCATATTTGTAGCAAAATTCACAAGTTTTCTAACAAAACACATTAGCATGGACATGGCCCAAGTCTCCAAGACAAGAGGACAAAGTCTTAGTTTACATGGAGACCAGAAAGCCGTTTATTGCGAGAAAGTTTCTTAAGACTTGAAATCAGTTTATGCATTTACATGAAACGCGTTATCGTCTTTCTCTTTATTTCCGTAAACATGAGCTCAGCTCAGTCAGTAAGCAGCTTTCTCTATTGGGGCTGGGCGATATGCCGATATATATCATGGCAAAGATATAAAGTGGCATCAACAAATAATCGATAATTATAATGGAAATCATCGACAACAAATTGTACTATTTATTAGCTGGATATTTGCGGCAAGCACAGTGAAGCCCCATCAGTGACGTCACTTCACAGCCAAGTGAAAAATGTGATTCATTATGAAACTCGTGTGAAAAACAATGGAGACAAGTTGAAGTGGAAAAAAATAGGAACCAAGATGTCAAGCGATAAGAGCACTTTAGGAACACTTCAAAGATCATAATAAGCATACAGTTTAAAATGGAGCGGTTGCTGCTTCAGTTGCACTGACAGAGTGCTTGTGCTGTTTGATGTGCGAGAGTTGTTTCTCTCCAGCGCCTCACTTAAATTTTACTGCTATTTTCTGTTTAAAAATGTAAACATGTTATGAATGCGTATTTCACAAAACAGTTTGTTCTTACCACAAGCGAGTCTCAGTTAAACTCTAATGAGCGAGTGAGCGCATACACATCAAACCGATGACAATGGAGAAAGGGAGTGCAATCATTTTGATTAAACTGTCCAACACCACACATAAGTTTCAATGTAATAAATTGTGCAGCTTTCATTGATATCAGACTGAAGTCTCAGCAGTCAAGTATTTATTTATTTACATGGACAATGCTTGTCTTGCTCCAAATAAAGAGTATGTAGTTTAAATTTATATTAACTTCACTGACTGGAGTTCATAAAGTTGGAGTTGACTGACATGCGTCACAATATGGTTATTAAATATATAAACCAGTTTTATTTGATTTCCAGAAAACTTTGACTATATTGTGATATATATATCGTTATCATGATCTTAAATTATTCATATTGTGATACAAGTCATATCGGCCACCCCTATTCTTTATAACAATGTAATTTCACTGTGACATGACACCAAGATCACGTTTGTAGTCCATTCAGAGGCCGAGATAGTCCACAAACACAGGGGAAAGTGGGGCCTTTGATATTTTAAAATTATACAACATTGGGGGCCTGGATAGCTCAAGAGTCGCAAGTTCGAATCCAGGGTGTGCTGAGTGACTCCAGCCATGTCTCCGAAGCAACCAAACACACGCTACGTCTCGCGGTCACGTGTTCAACAAGCCATGTGCTAAGATGCGCGGACTGAAGGTCTCAGACTCCAACTGAGATTCGTCCTCCACCACCCGGATTGAGGCACCATTTGGACTGCGTATTGGGAATTCCAAATTGTGGAGAAAAAAAATAATTAGCCGACTTTTAAAGCCCAATTCGCATGCTTTCCAATTCACTAAGTTTGCCTCTGTTTAACAGTCTGGCATAAAGCATTGGAAGACCACAATTTTGACATTTATTTCTCTCACTGTCTCTCTCACACTCACACGACAAGCTGATGCAGCGCAGGAGACAGCAGTCCAAAATATCAAAAGTTTTTGTACTTCTTCAAAAATTAACAAAGTGACATTCATGAATAGGTTAGTTTATGAAACTGGCGAACCTGCGCAAACTGAACTGGTGAATGATTATTATGCAATTTCTCTGTATGTAGCCTTGAACAGGTTTTTCATTCAAGCTGTCAAACCACAGAATAACATACTTGTAACTTAAAATATATTGTGTAGGTTCTATGAAAGATGCATGTTCACAATAGATCATACAGTGATGGCTAGAGTAAGTAGTCTTTACCCTTTGATAATGATGTGTCGAAATTTTATGGAAAACTATGTGAGTTGAGCTCCGTGGCACTTCAAAAAGTTGACGTTGAGCATTGCCGGTGTGTTCATACATTTGTAGAAAATAATAAGTGTTTTGAATTTTAGAATGTGCCATGTCCTCCGCCAGACGTGTCTGGTGTGCAACTCCCTTTAATTAGCTAACCCTGCAACTCACACTTTGAGTTGAGAAATATGTCTGAATGGCATAAATGACAAATGCAAACGGCCGTTTTAATTCCCAATATGCAAACACTACAACCAGTTATATGTCACATAGGCATATTGAATAAAGTAAAAACTGGTAGTCAATAGTTCAGAAAACAATCTTCCATATATTTAGCATATACCATAGATATCCCTTTAAAAGAACTTTTACTAAGCCTAACATTAACAAACATTATCACAATTTTTAATTCATAAAAGATGCTTAAAAAAAAAAACATACTTAACAAGGGCAGCTCATATCCACCATTAAAATCTGCTACTCTGAAGAACCACATGGCTGCCAACTTTGTGACGTCACTGTAATTTAATTTTTAATCAGCATTAATAATTGCAATTATGGGCCTGGTAACTCAGTGGCAAAGACACAGGCTACCAGCCCTGGAGTTCGCAAGTTTGAATCCAGGGCGAGTTGAGTGACTCCAACCAGGTCTCCTAAGCAACCAAATTGGCCCGGTTGCTAGGGAGGGTAGAGTCACATGGAGTAACCTCCTTGTGGTCGCTTTAATGTAGTTTGTCTCAGTGGGGCCCGTGGTGAGTTGGGCGTGGATGCCGCGGTGGATGGCGTGAAGCCTCCACGCGTGCCATGTCTCCGTGGCAACGCACTCAAAAAGCCACACGATAAAATGCGTGGATTAATGGTCTCAGACGCAGAGGAAGCTGGGATTCATCCTCTGCCAGCTGGATTGAGGCGAACCACTATGCGACCACGTCGCAAAAAAAATGCACATTAGGAATTGGGCATGCCAAATTGGGAGAAAGGGGGGATATATATATATATATATATATATATATATATATATATATATATATATATATATACACATTTTTATATATATATGATATATATTATTATAATAATTGCGATTACGATATCAATCAACAGCAATAATGGACAATTATGATTTTTGTCATAATCGTGTATCCCTAATCTGAAGACAAACAAGGCCAGTTTATTTCCTAATATCATTTGTATGGAACATATATTAGACAGGAGGAAAACTGTCCATTATTTGTCAATAAGTCTCGGAGGTCCAGCCCTTATATTTACAGCGCAATGCCATTTAAGCACAGGCAAGACCATGGATGGCTCTTCGCTTCTATGGTGAAGTCATTTTAGATAGTCTTGCTACAACATCAATTATAGAAATAACAAATTTCACATAACACATTACAAAATAGAAAATTCTATGTTGATTTCACAAGGTTCTACAGTGTATACTTAGATGGTGGAAAAATAAATGATATCCAAAGTAAACATTAAATGTAATGAAGTAATATATTAATTAAATGCAATTATGTAATAAACCAACTTCGTGCATGTGGAAGACCATATCCGTCAGTTACCACCGAAGACCATTTTCCACCCATTAAAAGCCCAGTACACAAAGATAGATCTCTTAAAGTCAATTTATTTTAAGACCTTGCACAGAGAAAAATCAAACTGATGTCTATATTAGTCTGTTAACACAGCAGCCAACAAAGTGCACAAATGTATTAATTCAAATATTACGCACTATTCTCTAAAAAGGCGCATTAAGTTGACTATCGATCAAGAAAATGGAATTGCAAACTATCATACAAGGTCCCAATTTCAACAACATTTACTGCTTGTGACTGGGAATTATATTTGTGTACTTTGCAGATATAGGGTTTTTTAATGCTTTGAGACCATGAGAATTGTTTTCTTATAAGAGAAGTCTTCCAAGAAACAGCATCCATTCCAGACAATAAATCATCATGATTAAGGGCATGCACTAATACCACTTCACAAGCCAAACTACATAATGGCTAGGGTGATGCTACAATATCAGTGCAATGCTACAATATCAGCAGAGCTGTGCTGTCGTATGAGCACCACTATTAACTTTCACAAGGTTCATTTAAAATTCTTGACGCAACATAACGCTTGCCAGCCCCAGTCAGCTGTGCACTTTTTACACAGAAAGAGACCCCACCACATACACAAACACACATTGATGTCGCCGCATGACACATGTGTCAAACTAATTTCATTTCATTGTTTGTGGCCTGCAAGATAATTTCTGAAATATAGGATGAGGGGGGGGGGGGGGGGGGGGGGTCGCAACATTTAACTGACCAATCAGTTAGTGCTTTCCTCGTGAATGAGCCTTAGCCTTGTCATCTTATATGTTTTGGAGCCCATGCGTGAAATGACAGCGCCATCCGGACCATTTATCAACACGGCTCAATGGATAGAGCATCACAAGCGCAGAGCAGTTGCAGTAATTCGCGGACGTGTCTCAAATTGAATATTTTAAATGCACATGTGAACCAGTGAGATGTGCAGCGGTGATTACGAAACCCATCTGAATGCATTACAGAAGCATCTGTTGCAAAACTACAAATGTCTCCGTGATTAAACTAGTTTAAAACAAACAGTCCCCACATTCTAAATGTCGCTGACAAAGAAAACAGGAGAAAACATGAATTAAAAGGCTTTTCCATTCTCAGATCACAACACTTACAAAAATGTACCATGGATTTACTGTAGTAACACTAACTGTACTAGATTAACTATGGTAGACTACTGTTTGTATTTAGACTACTGTTTATAATTACAAAAAATAGGGGTACACCGATCGATCGGCCAAGATCTAATTCAGTCTAATTCGTGATCGTCAAATCTGTGATGCATATTTTTTGCAGCACACAGAGAAATACACACATTGCTATAATGAACGAGCGGTTTCTCAGCCCTTCATGCATGACAGCGTGGCCTCTGGAGGGTGAATTTTGGCAATTCTAAGTATTCATTAATTTAAACTTTCAGACATTCTGTTATTCAGATGAATATGCAGGTTTGTTTTTAAAAATGTTTAAGAATTACAAGCGTATGAATATTAAGTTGCCCATTTTCTAGAGTCATTAAGGTAGTAATTCTGACTCGCTGCACTGTGATCACAGAGAGGATAGAGACTGCAAACGGGTAAAAAAACAATTAAACAAATAAACATCAATATACAAATCTGAGTATAAGTGATGTAACGTGAGTTGTGACAATCAGATGTTGTGTTGAGTGATAGAAACTGTTTGAGCAATGATGAGCACTTTCAGCTTTACTCCCTTCAATATGCTCACTCGCAGTGTCAAACAAACATGCGCGCTCTCCAGGTGATCTAAAGATCTCATCAGTCACTCATCTCAGCGCTATTCTGTGAGGATCCCAATTTATGCTGTCTTCATGTGCTATCAGAATTTTCCTACTTCTGAAGTGGTAATTACGAATATGTCATGTTCACGTGCTTTGTTGTCAGAAAGAACAGGAAACATGGATGATGCCAGGTTTCACACTGCCACATTCATATTTCTTGAGGAACTTTTTTTTTTGACATATCACTCCGTTAGCTTGCTGACAATAATGGAATTTTGGTCAAATACAAGCTATTTTCATGGAGTAAAAATTTACAACATGCATAGAATGGTTGCCGATTCAACCATAGTGGTTCTGTGCTTTCTGAATCAAAGGAACGCATCATTACCTTTTTAACTATTGATTAAGACGAGGGTGGGAAATTTGAGAAAATGGAAATCTGCTCAAATGTCTCCACCCTGACAGTTTGAAAAATACAGCACCGCGAGCCGTGTTCCAGCAATAAGAACAATTGTGGACACTCTTACCTATTTTGTCTTTAGCACAGGACCAGCTGTGATTGGTGGGTTGGGGACAAGCTGATGACATCACAGTGGGGTCACCAGACACTCTGACTTGTTCTCTAAAGCTTTTGGCTCTCACGCAACCCCAGCATTAATAACCATACTACTGACAGCCAAGAGATAAGACTGTGGCGACAGGACGGCCTGAGATTTATCAGTGAGTATGCATGCATCTACGTGTCCAGGTACAGACGCGCAGTCATTATGGCTTCCAGCGATAGTCTGTCTGAATTAAGAAAAGTGCAAAGTGGTGCATCACTTTGTTCACCCAATTTACACAACTAGAAAAAAGAACTGAGCCATATCCCTATACTCCATGTTAGAGTTGGGAACCGAGAACCAGTTCTTGTTAAGAACCGATTCCATTTTTTATCTTATATCTACTCTGTACAAATCTGAAATGATCTTATTATTTGGTAACAGAAAGCAGAAGGTAGTAAATGCTAGAAGAATGGCTTTACTCATTTCTAAATAATTATTTTAAAAAAGTACTAAAAGAATTACTGGAACCGGAATAGTTAAGAGGAATCAGAATCTGAAACGGAATCGTAAAATTCCTTACGATTCCCAACCATACTCCCTGCTGCACCATGACCCCCCTCTGCTAGGTCCCAAACATGAAACATGATGCATGGAAAGCCAATTAAAACAGAAATCATTTAATTAGCATCGCTGCAATTATGCACTTATTAATTTACATGTACGCCATTAAATTTGCATTCAATGTACAACCAACCATCTCCCAGCATGCAAATATTTAACCCATCAACCAATACTCTTCTGTTTAATGATTACTTATCCCTACGTGGACATCAAAGTGCCAAGATAATCATTTGTGTTTGTAAATAAGGCAGGGAATACAAAAGATACACAGAGCGAATGCCAAAGCAATCCAATATAGGGGAAACCCATGGTGGCATAAAGGATTTTATTAGCAATGTTGATTCTTATTTGACTAAAGTTTTTGCATATTTAAAGAGGCTCTATTTTGCCTTTCCTTTAGTGTGTAGCATAGCTCTTTGTGCATGTAAAAGGTCTGCAAATTTACTCAAGAACTACAAGAAACATGCTGTTTCAAGTCCAGCCATTTCGCCCATAAAGTATCCATGTCACTATGCAACACATTTAAGGGCTACTTTGGCCTGCCCTCAAACAATCGTAAATATTGCCGAGGCCAGGATAAATTGGGTTAGTGTTGTCGCCATAAAGAGAAGATGCAGTTTTCTTCACATCACACTTTCTTCAGCTCTTTGTTTGGACTTCCAAAGGCAGACAAATGTAAGTATCAGAGGTTAAAAGTTATTTTTACCACTATTCCTCAGCAGAACAACCACAACCAATGCCGGATTTTCAAGACAGTTACTCCTGAAAGATGCTGCAGTTCCCACTTTGTTGGGACAATCTGACTCTTCAGGATCACAACCTGTAAATATGCTTGATTATTTGTGGATTTATCTGCTAACATGAGTTTAAATGTAGGCCTCGGTTAACCTACTAGCTAATGTTATTGTGTTGAAATAGTTTTGCTAATCAACTGCATGCCCACTTTCACCTACAATTGTGTAGAATTATGCACATTGTTTGTTGTTTAACTAGTTAAGTCAAGTGGTTTTTATTGATCATGAATAGTGATCAAGTGTGGAGATGGATTTATTTTTAGAGACAGAAGGTAAATCAGAGAATTTCAGCCAGAGTATGAAGAGAGGGGAAAATAATTTAACAGTATGAGAAAAATAATGTATTTTTTTAACATTAAAGTGTGTAAACCTACTCTAGAAGACCCCCAAAATAAAATGATGAACCTGTAAATTTGCATAATGTGGGCTTTTTAAAGATAAAACAGGAACAAACAAGACTAGTAAGATGTTATATCTAATAAAGAGGTTGCTGACTATTTACAGGGGAATCATGGAAGAGCTGAATGGATTAGATGCAAAATTAAACATTGGATAATGAACAGCCAAAGCTTAATGGGTGCATGAGACCTCAAGCTGATTTAGAAAAGAAAGTTCTATGTTGAAAAGAATTATCCTATTTAATTGTTGATCCAGACTTTGGTTTCAAGGTCTTTACCAACTTTGAGTAACACTTAACATTTCCATCTGATGTTAGGCTATGTTGCAAAAAATGGGAAGATTCACTTATGAAAACAGTGTGATATGTCACATGTGTGCTAACCAAACTATCCACTGTGAAACTAAGCAAATAGGAAGTTGCAAATATCTCAATCAGGAAGCATGAAATGTTTTCACTTCTCAGCAATAATTAAATTGTCCTTTTCTGTTCAGCATACACTACAAAATTTATTGAATGCTATAGCCTCTACATGGTTCAACGTATTAACAGAAAGAGTTTTAAATTACTTTCATGTCTCCTCTTTGACAGATGCAGCATTTTGCTTATGTATCAGTGTGAACATCACAGGAAGTGTGAGGTCAGTAACCACAAGTATTTCCATGAACTACAGCTTTAACTTTTGTATTGTGAGGCAGCAAAAAGCAAATTAAACAATAACCCCACTCATAAACAGGTGTTCCAATAATGGTTTTACATTAGTTCAGTGTTTTAAACTAGCTGAATTTTCTGTCAGTTTTGTAACTAGGCTAAATCTGTCTATTAACAATAAACATGTTTGTGCTTAACAGGACAGTTTGCCCAAAAATGACAATTCTATCATCATTTACCCCTCCTTTTAGCCGTTTCAAACATTTTCAACTTTCTTTTCTCCGTAGAAAACTGAGGGAAATGTTAGGCAGAATGTAAGAAAGCAGTATGAAAGAAACATGCAATGAAAGTGAGTGGTGACTGAGATGAAACATTCAGCCCAACGTCTCCTTTAGGGTTCGACAAAGAAAAGAATGCTATACAGGTTTGGAACAACATGAGGATGAGCAAAGGGCATCTTTTTATTATTTTGGGTGAACTGTCCCTTTAACACTGCAGCCATCTAATAAAGTTGGAGTGGCAGAATTTGCAAACGATAGGCATAAAATGGAAAATAATATTTTGGACTTGCAACAGATTTCAAGCACTAAAAGTAAGACACTTTCTGGTATCGTTACCGTTCTGGTAACTGAACGGTAACGATACATTGAATTAAACCAAAGCAAATAGTAGAAACTAGAGGTTGAGATGGCAGTTCAACCCAACAACTGTCCATTATCCACGTTTACACCAGTAAGGTCAAATTAATCAACTGGCTGACCAGCGAAAGGCTCAGTAGTGTCAGATATGGGTTGCTTCCCAAAAAATATTTTGGGACGTCTACCGTATAATTTTATTGGCAACCTGAAACAGATAAGAGTACATTGGGACAGAAATGCCCAGACCATTCCTATTCATCTCACAATACATTTTTTACTTGCAAAATAACGAGCCAAGCTATTCAGCTAACACAACTAGCACAAGACACTGGTGTAATCCTGTACAATTTTCACAGTTCCTGTTAGGCAAGTTGGGCTGTAATGGTTCTACAACAGACCTCTGGATATCTCAAGACTAGTTGTCTGCTTGAATATGGTTAATTAGCCTGCTAATCATTCAGCTAAATGCCTTAGCTCAGCTGTCCGTCCGTATTGCATTAGGGATCCTGCGTGCAGGCCGTCCGGCTAAGCTAACAAGAGACCGAGTCTGCTAGCTACAGCGAAGCACTCTAGTATCCTTCACCTCTCGTATCTTTGCTTGATAAAGTCACTCACCTTGTCCATGAATTTCCAGCATTTCTCAACAGTCTTTTTGTCAACGGCCCCGGGCTGGTGATGGGAGTGGTGGAGGTGGTGGTGAGGCTGAAAAGCGTCCTTCATCATGCCAATAAGCCCCCCACCTTTCTTCAGATTTCCTGCCATATTCGGACTCCACAGTTTGCTTTTCGTAGTCAAAATTAGAACTTGGATCGGACACCCCCCGGTGAGGACAGCGCCCGAATCCGGTTCGGTTCGAGCGAGGGTCCGTCAGGGGGTGGGGGTGCGCTTTAACGATGCAAGACTCCCATTAAATCCCCGTGCAGGAAACCACCGTTTCACACTAAAGCAAGATCGATAAAAAGCTGATCATTCACAAAAAAAGGTAGTTTTTACGCGCGACGATCGGTGTCTGGACGTGGAGGAACAACTGCAACTATACGAGACCCCGTGCGTTATGTTCCCTTTTCCTGCAGCTCTATCTCTCTTTCTTTCTCTCTTTCGTCTATGCGCTTCTGCAACGGGAAGTTCAGGCTGAGCAAGACAAGAACCCTTGCTAGCAAAGTCTATGATCGCTCGTGCTTATTATAAACATCGTCTTTCTCCACATGAAAATGCAAATATCTCTTAGATCGGGCAGCAGGGGGAAATAAGATAAATAAATATATTAGGAAAATAAACACCGCCTTCCGTCTCCCCCTCCCGAGCTCGTGTGATTGCTCGCTTCCTGTTCGTCCCCTTCCGCTTTTTCAGACCACGCCCACACTTATTTCTCCTCCTACATCACTGCCCTCTTGCGAATGTACTAGTCCTACTACGATCAATGCTTGGCTTGTGAATATCAATAACGTTACGTAACTGGACTCTCTACGAAGTTTAACTAGCAACAGCAGCATGATATTATGCTTTTTGGTTAAAGGGATAGTTCACCCAAAAATGAAAACCCTCTCATCATTTACTCACTTTTATGCCATCCAAGATATGTGTGACTTCCTATCTACTTATGAACTTCTGATTTTTAGAAGAACATTTCAGCTCTGTAGGTCCTCACAATGCAGGTGAATGGTGACCAGGCCATTCAAGCTCCAAAAAATCACATTAAGGCAGCATAAAATGAATCCATACGACTCCAGTGGCATAAATACAAGCTCCAAAAATCACATTAAGGCAGCATAAAATAAATCCATACGACTCCAGTGGCATAAATACAAGCTCCAAAAATCACATTAAGGCAGCATAAAATGAATCCATACGACTCCAGTGGCATAAATACTTTTCTTCTGAAACAATGCTTTCACTCTGGGTGAGAATCAGATCAGTATTTAAATCCTTTTTAACTATAAATCTCCACTTTTACTGTGAAATTGTAGATTTATAGTTTAAAAAAAAAGGGACTTAAATATATCTGATTCACACACAATTATCATATCACTTCTGAAGACATGGATTTAACCACTCAAGTTGTATGGATTTCTTTTATGCCTTTATGTGATTTTTGGAGCTTGAAATGTCTGACCACCATTCACTTGCATTGTATGGATCTACAGAGCTGAGATATTCATCAAAAATCTTTGTGTTCAGCAGAAGTAAGAAATACACATCTATGGTAAAAAAAAATAGTAAATTATGAGATACTTTTCATTTTTAGGTCAACTATCCTTTTAAAGAAAATATTGGTTAAAAAAATACAACATGATAAAACTTAATTAGTAGTAAAAAGCAGGTACTAAAAATGGTTCAAGGAACAAAATGAACGATTTTGTTTGCAGAACAACCGAAAATATTAACAAAATCCCTTTAAATTTTTCTGGAGTGAAAATGTTATTTTTTAAATGCTGGTGACCAATTAGTAACCGGTTAATTTTATTCTGATAATGTTTTTCATGACACTGAAGAACAAAGTAATTATCACAGTAAATTCTTGGAACTATACCTCTAACTGTTGCCCCAGAAATGGGGCTTTTTAGTAGACTCTTTTAAGTAGAACATGTTAAGCATTTGCTTTGATCCTGAAGGAAACATCTGCATCACACATTTCTTTGGCTATAATGCATGATGCACGTTGGATGTAGCCTTCTGTGAAATGCTGAAGACCTTTTGGTAACTACCGGTATATATAATTACTACAATATACATACACGATGAATCCACATGCAGGAAAAAATATCGAGGTAAAAAGTAAATTTCTCTGATGTTCACTGAATTATTGTTAGGTAACGTGCATTAATAAAGATTTGATACTGCTAGGTTGTGACTGAAAAGCAGATCTGTAATTAAAACAAATAATTAAAATAAAACAACTATTAAGTAATTAAAAATAAAATAATTAGCTTAATATGACGTTTAGTCCAACAGTGCCCACACATGCATGTATGCAGGAGAGAGAGATTTAGGATTTTAATTGTTTTTAGAAGGCAGATGTATATTTGAAATATTTTTGGGATATAATTAATATTAAGAATACATTTTTGAAAATACTTTATTTTATGTGGGCTGTATAATACGCTTGCTATGATTTCTATGCTGATAAATTGCTTATATTTTGGATGAAGCAAGTCCATTATTTTGAGCTTGTTTTCTTGTGAGATCTGGCAACACTGCAACTGGCATATCACCCACCATGGGAGTTGCACACCGGACGTGTCTGGTTGTCGACATGGCGCGTTCTAAAATTTGAAACAATTGTTTTCAATGAATGTATGTACACCTCAAAGTTGAGGAAAGAGAGGAAGATGAAGACGACGGTCCAGGAGAAACAGCAGTGGCCGGGCAAAGGAGGATTAAGCAGCTAGCTAGATACGTTTAATCTTAGTTTAAGCAAACTCTGAATTTGTGGTAGCAGAAAAGTAGATAGGCTTTCATCGGAGTACCTCGCCATAGTAACATACGCTAATCGGCTAACATGCCCTGGGGCAGGTTATGTTCACGATCAGAGATCTCGTCCAGATTCTGGACCAATCAGCTGTGAGCAAAGTGACAGTCTCGACCAACCAATTTAAAGTGCACTTCACTGAGAAAATTTTAGAAATTCACAAAATATGCCATTTATAATCATTATTTATTGCAAAAAATATATTTTGGCATTCTTGCATTTTTTTAAAGACACTTACATTTTTCCCTTCAATCATTTTACCACACTGGCCATGCTAGGCTAAAAACAAACCCTAGCCGGCCGGCTCTCCCATCTATCCTGCTCTCAAATGTTTGCTCCCTGGATAATAAACTGGACTACATCCAACTCCAGCAGACTACGCAATGTGAGTTTAGAGACTGCTGTGTCTTTTTTTTCATGGAGACGTGGCTCAGCAGAGTTTCGCTAGATGAGCTCGCCTTGTTTCATGCTGACAGAAATGCAGCTCTGTGCGGTAAGACTCGCGTGGTGGCTTGTGTGTTTACATCAAAATGGAATGGTGTAAGAACTCTATGCTAGTCTCTAGCTACTGCTCATCGCTGGTGGAGCTTGTGACTGTTAGATGCAGACCTTTTTATTTAACACGGGAATTCACCACTGTTATCATAATAGTTTACATTCCCCCAGCGCTAACGCTAAGGAAGCGCTCTGTGAAATGTATGGGGCTATGAGCGAACTGCAGAACCTCAACCTGACGGACTGTTTATTGTCGCCGGAGATTTCAACCATGCGAATCTCAAGACAGTGCTCCCTAAATTCCATCAGTATGTGGACTTTGCAACGAGAGGGGCGAATGCGCTTGATCTTGTTTACACAAACATCCCAGGCGCGTATCGGGCGGAGCCCGCCCCCACCTCGGCTACTCAGACCACATCTCTGTTATGATAATTTCAGCATAAAGACCACTCGTCAGACGCACAAAACTGCTTCAGAAGCAGTTGAAAACCTGGCCAGCAGGAGCCATCTCTGCTCTTCAGGACTGTTTTGAGTGTACTGACTGGCAAATGTTCAGGGAGGCTTCAACCTATGGCGACTCTACCAACTTGGAGGAATACAGAGCATCAGTGACCAGCTACATCCGCAAGTGCATTGATGATGTCACTTTCTCCAAGACCATCACCACACGCTCCAACCAGAAGCCGTGGATGACTGCGGAAGTGCACGCGCTGCTGAGGACCCAAGACTCTGCCTTCAGAGCAGGCGACAAGGCAGCCCTAAGAACAGTGAGGGCCAAACTCATCCAGGCCATCACCAACTACAGGACAACATCAGTTGCCTGTGATAAAAATGCCTCCCTTCCAGATGCGTTGAACGACTTCTACGCTTGGTTTGAAGTGCAGAACGACGTGGTGGCGAGGAAAACCACCCCTCCTCCCAACGACCAGGTGCTCTGTCTTACCACGGCTGATGTGAGGAAAACTCTATGTAGAGTCAACCCACGGAAGGCTGCTGTACCAGACAACATTACTGGCAGAGTGCTCAGAGGATGTGCAGACCAGCTGGCAGATGTTTATACCGACATCTTTAACATCTCTCTGAGCAGCGCCGTCGTTCCAACGTGCTTCAAGGCCACCACCATCGTCCCCATGCCAAAGTCTTCAGTGTCCTGCCTCAACGACTACCAGGACGTTGCACTCACACCCATCATCATGAAGTGTTTCGAGAGGCTCGTCATGAGGCACATTAAGACCCAGCTGCCCCCCTCACTAGACCTACTGCAGTTTGCGTATCGTCCAAACCGTTCAACAAACGATGACATCGCCACCACCCTCCATCTGGCCCTCAACCACCTAGATAAAAAGGACTCATACGTTCGAATGCTGTTCATAGACTTCAGCTCAGCATTCAACACAACCCAGCACCTGATTGGAAAGCTGAACCTGCTGGGCCTGGACACCTCCCTCTGCAACTGGATCCTTGACTTCCTGACTGGGAGACCTCAGTCAGTCTGGATCGGGAACAGCATCTCCACCACCACCACACTGAGCACTGGGGCCCCCCAGGGCTGTGTGCTCAATCCACTGCTGTTCACTCTGCTGACTCACGACTGTGCAGCAATGCACAGCTCGAATCACATCATCAATTTCGCCGATGACACGACTTTAGGAGAGCACAGAGTGACCACTCTCTACTGAACATCGACGGCTCCTATGTGGAGATTGTCAAGAGCACCAAATTCTTTGATATTCACCTGGCGGAGAACCTCACCTGGTCCCTCCCAGGAAAGACCAGCAGTGTCTCTACTTTCTTCGAAGGCTGAGGAAAGCACATCTCCCACCCCCCATCCTCACTACATTCTATAGAGGGACTATTGAGAGCATCCTGAGCAGCAGCATCACTGCCTGGTTTGGGACTTGCACCATTTTGGACCGCAAAGCCACCAGCATTGTGGACAACCCCACACACCCCTCACACAAACTCTTCACCCTCCTGCCGTCTGGCAAGAGGTACCGAAGCATTCGGGCCCTCACGGCCAGACTGTGTAACAGCTTCTTCCCCAAGCCATCAAACTCCTCAATACTCAGAGACTGGTTTGACACACACACACACACACACACATGTCCTGAGTTGCACTTTAATTATTGTCACTTTATAACTGGCTGCTACCTCAATAACTGCTATGCCCATAGAACACTATCTCATAGTATGTCATATTTACATTTGGCATTTTTAGAAACTGTCATCTTTTTGCACTACTGTGTACTGGTCGGCACTGCACTGTCTATCACTGTGCCTATTGTCCTGTTCATTGTTAGTAATTTATTGTACTGTCCCGTACTTTTTGCACACGTTTGCACGTGCACTTTATATAGGTATTTTATTTAGTCTGTGTAGTCTCATGTGGTTCTGGGTTTATCCTATGTTGTTTTATGTAGCACCATGGTCTTGGAGGAATGTTGTCTCATTTCGCTGTGAACTGTACTAACTGTATATGGTTGAAACGACAATAAAAACCACTTGACTTGACAGGAGCATCCAGTGCACAACAATACAAAAAAAATACAAAAATAGCAGCAAGACTTAGATAATAATAAACAATAATAAAAAATAATTATACACATACGTACATACACACACAGACACACACATACATAGATACACACATACACATACATAGTTCAATTATAATACAAATCTGTTATCTGTTATGTACAGTGCAAATTTTTTCTTTTTCTTTTTTTTTTTCAGAGGAATTAAATGGCAGAAATGGCAGAAGAGGTAGATGTGTTGGATAAATATGAAAAGACTAAACTGTGTATTGCACATAATTATTGGTCAATGTGGCAATTTTAACCGTTCATGAGATGGATAGCATGAGGGAAAAAACTGTTCCTGTGCCTGACGGTTCTGGTGCTCAGAGCTCTGAAGCCTTGCCCAGGAGGCAACAGTTCAAAAAGGTCTCGGGCAGGGTGAGTGGGGTTCAGAGTGATTTTTCCAGCCTTTTTTCTCACTCTGGAAGTGCATAGTTCTTGACTGTCATCTGCCTCATCCGAGGTTACGATGAGTCAGTTGACAGTGGTGTCATCTGCAAACTTCAGGAGCTTGACAGAGGGGTCCTTGGCGATGCAGTCATTGGTGTAGAGGGAGAAGAGTAGTGGGGAGAGCACACATCCCTGGGGGGCACCATTGCCATTTGGGCCTGAAGCCTTCCTATTTTGTTTTCGAAAATCTCGGCACACATCATCTTAACAGATCTTAAGTGCAGGTTAAGTAGCAGGAGGTGTTGGTGTTTGTGTGAAGTGAAGGTCAGAGTGGGTTTGGGGTGTGAGATTGGGCCTTTCAAAACTGCAGTAGAACACATTCAGGTTGTCAACCAGTTGTTGGACCCCCACAGGGTTGGGGTTGGAGCCCTGTAATTTGAGAGTTTTTTCATGCCACTCCACACTATGTTTTTAGCCATTACAGTCCTTATTACTGGCTTGGTTGATTTTAATTTCTGCCTGTAGTTTGGAAGAAGATGAACTAGACAGTGATCAGAGAGTCCCAAAGCAGCTCTAGCGACAGAGCGATATGCATCCTTTATTGTTGTGTAGAAATGATGCAGTATGTTCCTGTCTCTGGTGGGGCATGTAATGTGCTGTTTGTATTTGGGCAGTCCACGTGTGAGATTTGCTTTGTTAAAATCCCCAAGAATAATAATAACTGAGTCCGGGTATTGTTGTTCTGTGTCTGTGATTTGATCAGCCAGCTGTTTCAGCGCTGTGTTCACACACGCTAATAGGTGAAACAACGTCCGAATTGTTGGAATTCCTGAGCATGAAGAAAGCAGAGAGATGGTAAAATTCCTAGACAAACTTTTACAAAGTCTGCTTAACATAACAGGCCTTAAGCTGGAAATTGAGTGAGCTCACAGGGTCCCAGCTTGCAGATCCGCTGAGGGAGACAGACCCTGATCAATTCTGGCAAAAATTCTGAGATTATCCTTTAAAGATCTAAAGTTGTGCAAGGCGAGAAGCAAAGGAAAGCTTTCTAAGAAGAATCACAACATTTTCTTGTTCCCAGACTTTGTGAATTCGACAAGACTCGATTCAGGAATGTAAGAAACTCTTACATCAACGGAAAGTCACTTTTGCACTTATGTTCTCAGCCAAGCTGAGAATAGATACTAAGGATGGCTGCAAAATATTTATATGCCCACAGCAAGGAATGTCTTTCATAGAGACAATGGGGTGAACATTTGGTGATTTTCATATGGCCCCCAAGTGAATTGACTCACTGTACATTCACTTGAATGTCTGAGGAAGCTGGGTGCCTTTTTTGTTTCTTTTTGTTCTGGTTCTGCCTAACGGCTGGAGTTTGTTTTATGGAATAACACTCCTTCGTGACAGTTGTGAATGAATCTGCTCATTTTTTGTGCTAATCTCTTCTGTTGGCTGGAGTTCATTTTGTGGAGTATTTTTTGCATTCGTTTGACTGCCCAAGGAAACGGAACAGATTTAAATTTTTTTGGTTTGTGCTGGTTCCGTTAGCGGCTGGAGTTTGTTTTGTCAGAGACAGTTTTGTAAATAAATCTACACATTCTTTGTTTATTCTGCCTATTGGCTGGAGTTTGTTTTAGAGATTATTTTCTGTTATGTAATTCTATCTCACAAAATTTGTATAGAAACACCTGACTTGAGCAATCCGATGGCAAATTTGTCACTGGAACTCTCGTAAGCGTACATGGACTGTTTGAGTTTAGAAGGTTGGACGCCAATTAGCGCTGTTGTGCATGGGGTTAATGCACATGTTTATATTTTTTCTGTTCATTTGGCTCTGGGGGAAGTTCGGGGTCTGACTGTTGCACTAATGTTGGAATGTGGTCTTTATAATTGTATTTTTTTATGTCAATATCAAATGTTAATATGAGTAGATTGTCTCTCTTCACGTGGAATATGAATGGGTTGGGGCACCCCATAAAAATAAGGAAGGTTATCTATTTTCTTAAACGTAAGAAATACGATATAGTGTCCATTCAAGAAACGCATCTTTCCTGGCAGGAAACTGAAAAATTTGGGAAGTTATGGGGTAGTCATGTTTTCTTTAGTGCTGGCTCAAGTGAGAGCAGGGGAGTCATTGCATTCATGAGTAAACATCTACAATTCAAATGTATCAAACAGATCAAAGATAAATAAGGAAGAGTCATTATTGTTTTAGAAGAAATTCAGGGGCAAAGGTTGATTTTGGCTAATATGTACGTACTAATGCTGACGATCAGGGCTTTTTTTATAGATCTTGAAGGGATGTTGCAAACCGCTGGGATCCCTTATGATATAATATTGTGAGGAAACTTTAATCTATTGATGGACTCATTCCTTGATCATAGTGAAGCAAATGTATGTAAGCCCCCTAGAGCAATACTGACACTTCATAGGATGTGTACAAATCTTGGTCTTACAGATATTTGGAGACTTTTGAACCCATCTGGTAGGGACAATAATGTTTTTCAGAAGTCCATAAGATTTATTCTAGAATAGATTTTTATTTTTTATATCTAAGTCCCTCATTTCATCTGTTGTTAATTGCTTAATTGGAAACATCCTTGTGAGTTTAGAGGTGTTGCCACATACAGAAAAAAATAAATCATATAGTTGGCGCTTTAATGTATACAGTGCACCCGGAAAGTATTCACAATGCTTCACTTTTTCCACATTTTGTTATGTTACAGCCTTATTCCAAAATGGATTATATTCATTATTTTCCTAAAAATTCTACAAACAATACCCCATAATGAGAACTTGAAAGAACTTTGTTTGAAATCTTTGCAAATATATTAAAAATAACAAACAAAATAATCACATGTACATAAGTATTCACAGCCTTTGCCATGACTCTCAAAATTGAGCTCAGGTGCATCCTGTTTCCACTGATCATCCTTGAGATGCTTCTACAACTTCATTGGAGTTCACCTGTGGTAAATTCAGTTGATTGGACATGACCTGTCTATATAAGTTCCCACAGTTAACAGTGCATGTCAGAGCACAAACTGAGCCATGAAGTCCACAGAATTGTCTGAAATAAGATTTCAAACAAACTTCTTTCATGTTGTCATTATGGGGTATTGTTTATAGAATTTTGAGGAAAATAATGAATTTAATCCATTTTGGAATAAAGCTGTAACATGACAAAACATGGAAAAACGGACAAACTAACCGGGGGAAACAAGGGCTTAAATATGCAAGGGAAAAGGAGGAACACCTGGGGAAACAATCAGGGAATGAGAAACAATCAGGGAGAATCAATCAAGAAATAAAACTACAAGGACTACAAAACTAACATAGGAAACAAGAATTTCAACATAAAGGCACAACAACAAAAGACAACAGGGAATATGTGACAGAGCCCACCCTTTAAGGAGCGGATTCCAGATGCTCCAAAAAAGTAAAAAAAAAAAAAAAAAAAAGAAAGAAAAAAAATTGCCAGAGGAACAAAGGAACAAGGCAAGGTCAGGGAGCAGATCAGGTGGGTGGCAAGGAGACCAAAGAAACCAGAGCAGATCAGGCGGATGGACAGGAGACCAAGGAGACCAGAGCAGATCAAGTGGGTGGCCATGAGACCAAGGAGACCAGAGCAGATCAGGTGGGTGGCCACGAGACCAAGGAGACTAGAGCAGAGCAGATGGGTGGCAAGGAGACCAAGAGACCAGAGCAGATCAGACGGGCGGCTAGGAGACCAGAGCAGATCAGGCGGACGGTTAGGAGACCAAGGGGACCAGAGCCGATCAGGGGGATGGCCAGGAGATCAAGGGGACCAGAGAAGATCTGGGGGACAGCCAGGAGACCAAGGGGACCAGAGCCGATCAGGGGGATGGCCAGGAGATCAAGGGGACCAGAGAAGATCCGGGGGACAGCCAGGAGACCAAGGGTACCAGAGCCAATCAGGGGGACGGCCAGGGGATGACCTCAAGGTGGCCGTGGCAGGCGTGGGCGTTGCCTCATTGGCCTTGGCAGGTGTGGGCGTTGGCTCTTTGGCCGTGGCAGGCGTGGAGGGATGGGCCATGGAAGGCTGGGGGGCAACCACTGTGGCAGGAGATTTAAAGTCCTCTTCCTCTACACCCACAGTGAAAGGCGAGCCGCTAACTTGCAGAGCCTCCTCCACGAACTCGAGGAGCATTCAGTGAGGCTCTGCTGGAGGCAATAGCTCCTTTAGTGTACTACTGAGACCCGCCATGAAGAAAACCACCAAAGAGTAGTCTGGGAAGTGCAAAAACTGACAAACTAACCAGGGGAAACAAGGGCTTAAATATACAAGGGAAAAGGAGGAACACCTGGGGAAACAATCAGAGAATGAGAAACAATCAGGGTTAATCAATCAAGGAATCAAAACAAGGGCTACAAAACTAACACAGGAAATAGGAAACTAAACAAGAATTTCAACATAAAAGTACAAAAACAAAAAACAACAGGGAATATGTTACAAAAGATTTCTCAATCACAACGTGATTTGTAAACTTGTCTTCCATGCATATTAATTTAGGCCTAATTGCTGTTTGTAAAATTTTTATTCTTATTCATGCACATGTATTATATACATTTAATGTTTGTAAAATGTTGTAAATGCTTAAAAGTATACCTCATTAAACAATTGCTGTTTGTGTAAGTTGTAAATAAATACATGTTCTTCATGCATTCAAGTGAGTTTGAATTTATTTTAATGAGATTGGTAAATATCTATTATTTATATATTATAAAATATAACTGAAATGCAAGAATATTTAGGCTGAATATCAATTTTAAAAGGTAACATTTATGAACCATGTGTATTGTTACATGCAGAAATGAACACGGGCCAGGTCTTGCATGCTTTCCACTATCCACAGGTTTCATGACCAACCACTGTTCAGCGTCATGATGATTCTAATTGCCTGTTTTGCATTTCTGGTATAAAAATGGTCATTTCAGCTCTGTGAAGTATCTGCATATTTTTTTGACAATTTTTACAAATGTAATACCTTAAACATTATATTACACTACTAAAAATATATGCCAACGGTGAAAACACTGGAGACCGGAAATTGAAAACAATTGAATCGTGGAACACTTCTGCATTCAGGAAAAAGGTGAATGGTTATGGCCCGATTCCAGTTTAACTCTGGCAGCATCGGCACATCACTTGCTGCCTCTTGCCCGATTGATTTGGGCCAGATCAAGGCAGAGAGTACTGAGGCATCCGGCCCGTTTACAGCAGATGTAAGCAGCATAAAAAGAGACTAAATAAAGTAAATATACAGAACACATATGTAAAAGAGTTTAAATATGTTTATCTCAAATGAAAAAGTGAAAATAAGTGAACTTATTTAATTCTTCTGTTAAAACTTGTGCATTACTTTTTTTTTTTTTTTTTTTTGCCATTTTAACAGCCAGTTAGTAAGCGATGTTATCACACTAAAACCATATCAACACATATTTTGTTTACGTCTTGTGCTAATACTTTTGAAACAATGTGAATTTGAATGTTTACGGATTGGCCCCATTCACTTCCATTGTAAGTACTTCACTGGAACCCAGATATTTGCTTTTTTGTTTTTTAAAGAAAAGGAGGGATCAAAATGTATTTTTGTAGTAATCAATATTTTGCCACAAATTCTGTCGATTGACCTTATCTTGTATTGAACCCAGAATATTCCTGTAAAGAATGTTGAAATTTTAATAGTTAACTCAAAACTTACTCAACCTCATGTTGTACCAAACCCGAATTACTTTCTTCAGGAGAAATTTTGAGAAGGATGTTTTGGTCGCTCTTTTCCATGTATGGCATTTAAATGGCACCACATACCAACATGAAAACATCATCCCAACGGTGAGGTACAGTGGAGGGAGCATCATGATTTGGGGCTTTGCTGCTTTGCGGCCCTGGACTGCTTCCCATCATCGAGGGAAAAATTAATTCCCAAGTTAATCAAGATATCCTACAAAATAATGTCAGGGTGGCATTGTGCCAGCTGAAGCTCAGTAGAAGTTGGGTGATGCAGCAGGACATTAACCCTAAACATAGAAGTAAATACTCTACAGAATGGCTTCAATAATGAAAATCCACCTTTATGAGTTCACTTACTTTTTCCACAGCACTGTAAATGTTTAACGGGATGTGTTCAATAAAGAAATGCAATATTTTAATTGTTGTGTGTAGTTAGCTTAAGTACATTGTGTTTGTCTATACTTGTAACTTTAATAAAATAAGAAAACCAGCTAATTCAAAGTGTTCACATACTTTTTCTTGCCACTGTATATGAATGACATATTTGACTGTATAGTGTTATATTGAAATTATTATTGATCTTGAATATTGTATTTTATACAACTTTGTGAACAGATCTCAACTGTCAATATAAGTCCATGGAATCCATGGACAGATCTTTGCTAAAATAAACAAGCTGGAAGTGTGAACACGCTTCAGACACATCTCGGACAAGACTAGTCATTAAAACAGCTCTTTTGCTTATCTTTGGCAGTGTGTGCTTTAACCAAACACATGATCTCCCGTGACATGCTGATGACAAACAAGGCCTTTGTTTGATTAGCTGAGTGTCAGGTTAAATTAAAATTGGAAAGAGAGCAACGAGAGAAGAAGGAAGAAAAAAAAAGCAAACTGGACAGCATGGAGAGATAGAGAGAGAGAGTGTGAGAAGATACTACATGTAAGTGAACTGTTCTCAAAGTCAGAGCACGCTCTTTAAGTGATTAAGTGAAAGATTATGGCCATATAAAAAAAATAATTTAGATACTTAAATGGATGACAATTTTTATTAGCGCTCTGACAAAAGGCCTAGCTTCAAATTGCTAGGTGACATTTCAAAGTGTAACATAGTAATCTGCCTAATTAAAATGAGGTTTAATTAATGTTATAGTAAACAAATGTAATTGACTGTTAATTAAAGTGTTAACAAATATAATTGCCAGCCACAAGGTTATTCATTTTAGCATTTAGTATTTTAGCAAAGTAGAGACCATCTGCACCTCTAAATACCTGTGTCAGATGGTGAGTCATGCCTCATTTAATAAACTACTTTTTATCTTAAGTTTGTATTAATTGTATATTGTGTTCACTGGCACAGAAAAGAGTTCTTTAGATAATTTGCTGTCACCTGGCTGACACTCGACTTCAGTGGGAAGAACAGAGTATGGTCATTCATCAGGAAGTCAAGGACAGACTCACTGACTTTGAGATAAACCCTCTTTACATATGAGGATATCTTCAGTTTAGAACTGTGAACAAAAGCAGGACCGAGAAATATCTGACCTTTGACATCTGGCATTTTGTATAATATACTGCATATATAGAATAAGCAAATTTGGCTGTGAGGTATAAAAGTAGCATTGTGTGCATCCTAATTCTCATTTGATCAAAATAAAGGTCAAAGGGATACAAAACAATTTGTTTCACATGAATAAAAATTACACTGTAATGTGAGTTCACATAGTTTGTGAATTAAGGAAGGCCAGTTGAATTAATTCGTTTAATTAATCCTTTGAAGACAAATAAATACTGTTTTGAAACTTTGTGAACAGGATATTCATAACTCATATATGACCATAGAGGTACACGATTGTGCATTGTCTACACACCTGAACTATGGTCATTACTAACATCTATTCTTAACGGCACAGCTCATTCTGTAACCAGCAGGTGTCTCTGTTGGTCTAATTTGATGTTGTTTTTTCAATGGCCATTACAGATAGCTTAAACACATTTAAAACTCAAATTTCAAATTCTTCTAATAAAATAATTAATTAACCCATCTATGATTTCAGTTTCTCCTGTATAATGTGTATTAGCTTTACCTGCAGTTTTCTTCCAAGTATGATTCCAAGATAGACATGCTCAAATGCTTCTGAAAGACACCAGCTGTTGATTTCTGGACATAAGAATTCCCAGGTGAACTCACTGTTTGGAATAAATTAAAATGTTGCACAAACTCTATCATCATCTCAGTGCAATGTTTTGCATACACCTGATTCCTGGTGTTAAAGCAATCAACTATTACCTCCTTGTTAAGCCATTATATATGTAACAACATTTCTGTTCATGGAAAGAGGTGTGACAATGCAGCAACGTTTCTGTATGCAGTTGATGGCAGACAGGTGATCAGTGATCCCCAATCTGAGAGCAATCAAATAGAGGGTGAATAAAGGGAAAGGAGACTAAAGCAAACAAATAACTTTTATTCACTTAAATCTGAAATTGTGAGATGGTTGTCCTCTGTCCATGGAATCACTGCCTGGGAACAAAAGGCAGCAAAATGAACATGATATTATCTCTCTGTGTGGACAGGGATTTTAACACCACTTTCAACATGAAACAAAGATGAAAAGGAGCATTTTTGATCTATGCTGTTGAATGTCTCTTAGAATGACTAAAGGCCCTGGTATACTCATGAAGAATTGATTGTTAAGCAACGGTATACTGTTTGCGAATGTTCAGACACCGGCCACAATTCTCACGAGATAAGTAAACAAAGCTGTTTTTATCACTAGATGATGATTACTATTGTACAGATTGTATATCTAAGATACCATAGGCTTTCTGTCAGCTCAAACCTGTCTGGCCATTCTCCATTAACCTCGCTCATCACCAAGACATTTTTGTCCGCAGAACTGCCACTCATTGGATGTTTTGGGTTTTTGGCACCATCCGGAGTAAACTCTAGAGAGTGTTGTGTGAGAAAATCCCAGGAGATCAACAGTTACAGAAATACTCAAACCAGCCCATCTGGCACCAACAATCATGCCACGGTCGAAATTACTGGGAATCACTGACATTTTTTCTCTCATTCTGATGGTTGATGTGAACATTAACTGAAGCCCCTGACTTGTATCTGCATGATTGTATGCAATGCACTACTGCCACACTATTGTCTGTGTAGATAATAGCATGAATAAGTAGGTCTGCAGGTGTTATTAAACCACTGGAGTTGTATGTATTACTTTTATGCTGCTTTTATGTGATAATTGGAGCTTCAAACTTTTGGCAGCCCTTCACTTATATTGAATGGACCAACAGAGCTAAAGTACTCTTCTAAAAATCTTCAAGTCATACACATCTGGGATGGCATGAGAGTGAGTAAATGATGAGGGAATTTTCATTTTTGTGTGAATTATTTCTTTAAGTAGCACATGGGGGGGGGGGGAATTCTAATGCATGATGCACAATTTTCTTGCATCAAGTTTGTGACTGGTGAAATGTTCTGCTGAAGTATTGCTCTGCAAATGTTGATCTTTATAAAGGCTAAGCATAATTATATATTATTTTATCATCTCTACTTTCCTGGTAATTTATTATACCAATTAACACACTCTTTACATCGGGGGTCAGTATTATTAAAAAACGAACAATAAACAAATTATTATTATTAAAAATGTCACTGTATTATTCTATTACATGAATACTTTTAAAGCTACTCAAGTTATTCGGCTAAAAGTAGTGTGTTTCTAATTTCCTTGTTATTGTTGTTTGATTAATAGCCTTTATATGACATAGCCTACTAGACAGTGCTCAATTCGGTTACATATACCTGTACACTTCAAGTCCAACATTTTGATGCAAATACTCATTTTGTCCCACTGTTTAAATTCACTTTAGACATAAATGACTGCGTTTACATTAAATCCTCATCAAGACAGGCATTGGCGGAAGTATAAAGTGTATTTGATCATTTAGGCACGTAACCGCATTAACTCTCAAACTTTAGCTGCCTGTCAATCAAACAGCACGCAGCTACAGACATCAGGAAATAAAAAGTAAATCTTTTATATTTCATCTAGATCAACCAACCAGTGGTGATCTTGCTATTGCAATCGTTGTAATGAACACCCCTGTTCTAGATGTAAAACATAGGCTAAATACAGAAAACTATCTTTTTTCCGATAAACATCTAGATCATGTTATTGCCCAGCCCAATTGATAACATTGCATTAATCTCTTACATCAGCCCAATAATCTCAGTGATAGTTAAATTACAGGCTACATTATAGACACACAGAATCTAATAAGCAGAAATATGAAATTTACCTCGATATGTTTCTTCAAATTAGAGGCAGGATTAATACTGATATCTGGCTTGAGCAAGTTAAACTCAAATGACACAATCAAGCAAATGTCCTTTTTCACTGTGAAAAACCCTTCCAGGTGCTGCCCTGATGTTCAGCTGTAAATTGTGCTTGAGGTATTCTCCACATCCATAACAGTTGGCACCAGATCTGCAGCTGCCATTAAAGTTTTTACGTGTGATTTGATTTGACGGGAGTCACGAGACTCTCCCAAGCCAATAATGTTGATAGATAAAAATAAAATCAGGACAGGGAAGCAGCGAACACAGATGTGGGAAAATAGAGAAGTATAAGTACAGTTACAGCACTTATATACTAAATGTATTCAAGTAAATGTATACAATTTATAAACTACTTAAAAAAGTACAATTCTTGGGAAAAAGTAGTTAATTACAGTAATGTGAGTATTTGTAATTTGTTACTTTACACCCCTGTCAACAGAAGATTTTTGTTTTACTTTAATCAACATGGGGTGAAATGACAATAGAATGTTAGATTTTGAGCTAACTGTCCCTTTAACAGTTTAATGTTGGAAAAGGAAACAGGTAACTATCCCTTAAAGACCTCTAAAACAACATTTTGTAACTAATTGAATAGCATGGTAAAAATAATTTCTGCAAAGCACACTGCCATCAGGCCTCCTAATCCTTGTGCAGTAGCTACCTCACGTTACTTTTGGACACAACCCCAGAAAGGAGAATCAACAGTGTAGATGTACAATTTTAACATTTTTAGACCCAAGTACACTCCAGCTAAAGCATATGTGCCATTATTGTCTCATTTCATTCCAAATAACTGGTTAACTTACCATAAAATTGTTCTTTGTCTTACATTCAACTGGTCAAATGAACAAGCAAAGGGGAAAAGTGAAGCCATGTGCTTACATATTTACCTAATACAGAAACATGTATGTGTATCTGATATTTCATGAAGTGTGTATCAGCAGAGCCAAAACTTTATTGGAGGAATGAAACCAGTTGCGACACCAGAAGGAATTAAAGGTAGAGATGCAATTGTGTCCCGTGGAAACAGGTTAGAGCTGAAATAAGAAATAAATGGATTGGAGAAGGCGAGTATGCTGAGATAGATAGAGGCCGGTCCCTCTGGGATGCATCTGGACTGATTGGGCTGTGAGCTATACTCGTCACGCTAATAAGTCCTGTCTTCAGCCATGACATTTCGGTCTCTGAACAATTCACACTCATTACTATGAAACCAGCTGGACATCTTCATATTTGAGCTCTAGATTTTAAATGGATTTCAAGGATTTAAACATCTCCAAATGTTTGAGATCTTTCTTAAATTTGAAAAAGGGGCTATTTCACTATACTCAGTATTGAGGCCTTCACACAAACCAGATATTGGACCAGATATTCACATTGCAACTACAAACATCTTATAGGGATAGTTCACCCAAAAAAAGAAAATTCTGTCATCTTCAACTCATCCTTGTGTCATTCCAAACCTAAATGTCTTCCATAAAACTAAATAGCACCATAAAAGTAGTCCATATGACTTGTGCGCTAATTTCAAATGATTAAAGCCAAATCAATGTTTTATTGAGTTTTTGCCCCACAGTTCATTCACTAGTGTCTGATGCTTACAGAACATAAAGCTGTAAAATGCTTTCTTGATCAACTCAGCTCAAATCTGTGTGGCTGGTTCGACTTCCATGAGTAGATGGGACACATGACGTTTAAGCACTCTGCCTGGAAGCCAAGTTACGTTCACAAGGTTCCATGGTGATAGAATGAACATGAAATAATCACAGAATTTGCTCAAGTTTGCCAGGTTAGTGACATTAGGGGCCCTGTTTTAAGAGTGCAAGCGTTAAGCGCATGGCAATGCCTTAAGTCATAAGTGCAAAGTCAATGGACATGGCCATGAAGTTTTGGTATTTTCGTACAAGCATGCACTAAGTCTAGGTGCAAGTCAGTTAGGTGAAATCGCCCACTCAATGCACAAAAAGTCTGGGCCAAGTGCAGTTTAATTCTGAGGATCTTCTCCAGATATTCCAGCATGTGTGTCCATCACTCAAGCGCCAATGAAAACAAAAACAAAGACAGCACATTAATAAGAGGTTGGTAGTGTAAATGGACTGTATGCAATTAATTGAAATTTCTAAATTGAAATGACACTTCAAACAAAATGAAAATATAATCAAAATAACGAAATGGTAAAAAAAAAAAAATCATACTAAATCCAAACATTTTACTCTCTCTAACTTCTTCCTCTGGCCCCTTTTGCAGTGACTTAAAAATCACTCTACGACAACAGGTAGAATAATAAGAGTCAAAATTAAATCATACATGTAATTGTAAATATACAATAATAATAATAATAATAATAATAATAATAATAATCCATAAGCATACAATTCATAAAAATTAAAATAATAATAATTGACCTCTACAAAAACAAATCTCATAATTTTGTGTTTCAACAAACGGCTTGAACAGTGATTGAAGGGACAAAATGTGTTGTTCTGTACTTTCAGAATTTGGACATGACATTTTGGACATTTATCCAAACTGCAAATACAGGAGCTGAATTTGGACTTTGCACTGAGATAATTAAGCAATATCACATGAGCAAGAGTGTGATATGGCCCTCCATCAGCACTGCTGTGATTCGGCCGCAGGGCGAGTAATATTGGTAATCACAGCAGTGCTGATTTAGGGCCATATAGCACGATTGCGAGATATTGCTTATATACAACAGTTCAATGACTGTGATGAGGCTACTAAAGCCTGGTTTATACTTTGGAAAAAGCCAAACTTTTTTCACCCTAGGCAAACGAAGCCGCCATTTATACTACGTGCAATGTCTTATAAAATTAGTTTGTTTAGGGTGATGTCATCTGTTGAATGTACTGTTCCAGCCACAAGTGAAGCCAAAAATGCAGGTTTTTCTTTTCGTGGATCGCTGCTTTAGTGCTGTGCCACTTCTTTATTAAACTTCTATATTAAACTTGTCATGGCCCATTTCACTTATAAAAACTCAAATCTCTCTCCTCTCATTTGTCATGGCTGTGCTGTCTTTGGAGAGTTTATGTTGCAAATCAAGTAAAAAAGTATACTTCCACACAATCTCTGAGAGACGGCTTCAAAGTTATCCATATTAACGACAGTAACTTAGATAACAACTCCTCAGCTGGCACCAGGATTGTAAATAAGAAGCATAACGTCCAAACCACATCCACTAATAGTTTTAACCAGTCATCAACGCTCTTCGACCAGCCGAGTTCTCTTGGGTCAAGAATTTCGTCATCATTTGTAGGCGAATGAAGCGAAGCCTGTTCACTCAATAATTATAAATTAGCCTTAACACAGCTGCTGAGGGAGTGACAGAAAATTTGGCCAGTTTCTTTTGCAAAGCAGTGAAAGCTTAATCATTGTTTTTTTATTTTACTATTGGAGCAAACGGGTATGAAAAAATACTATTTGCTCTGGTCCCCCATTCACCGCCATTCAAGTTTACCCTGCTATGCTTTTACTTCCGCTCTCCAACCTGGATTTGTAAAAAAGGGTCCATTGAACCGGTTATAGAATCCAGACCTGTGCCACAGTCATAAGTCTGGCTACACAAGTCTAAGTTTTGTGTGAGGAAAAGAATGAAATTCAATATTCACTGAAAATCTTTAATCTTTACTATAAACAACTCCTTATTACTTGAGTTCCATTAAAGAGAGTCAAACAGGTTGCAGAAAAATATTTTTGGGTGAACTATTCCTTTAAGAAAAAGACATCTAAATATAGCACTATAATCATAGTTTTGAATCACGCTTCATTAGTGACAGATTTGAATATTTGCTGCATGCAAATTTGTGTTTAGCAATATTACTTCGCCTTTGCCCACTAGATAATTCCCAATCTAATTAAGCTATGCTTAATTCATTTCTGCAAAAGCAGCCGGTTCTCTTCAAACAGTAACTGTCTCCCAAATGGTTTTGCTTGTTTGTTGACTCTCTTTAAACATTCTCAAATGTCTCTGTGTCTCTTAAAGCAGATGTCTGATTCCATGCCCCCATATAGTAAATGTGCCACGTCTTGAGGTTGCACCGTAGAGTTGCATGTGCACTTTTGCAGGTCTGTGCATCCGGTGAAAACCCACCTGCATGCTCAGCTTTGCCATTGTTCATCAGATGCCTGAAATACACACACACATGCAAAGCAATCCCCCACAAGCAGGAAATGATTGAATCTGTACAGTACTTGTGCACCTAGAAAACACATCTACAGAGAGGAATGACAGCACTGACTTCCAAAACCTGCAAAAGAAGAAACCTTTCTGCATCTTCAAGAACAAAGTCAACCTTTCACAGATCTGAACAGAACGCCATTTATTTTCGTCAGGCACGAACACCGTATTGAAATATCATGTAGAAATGGATTTCGTTTAATAGAAATGCACAAAAAAAAATCAACATGGATGGTAACCTCTATTGACTCTCCAAAATGTGAAGGCAATTTATTACAATTTGGCAATGAAAGTTGAGGGTAACATCATGCCTGATAAAATCATTTCATTTTGGTATTCAAATTCTGCATCAGCTGTGGTATGTTCATATATCACTATGATGGTTTTCATTGAATCATCCATTTTATAACCTTTAAAATGTGTCTTTCTTTAAAAAAAACAAAGGATAAAACCAAGACATTACACAAACAAATAAAATTTCTGGTTGCAAACTAATGAAAACAACATTAAAGTTGCATGATAAGACGTTGTGTGTAATATAATAAAAAGAAATACCTGAATTTACTACTTCTCCTATGTCTTATAATACAGACACATCTAGATGGAGTGACCCTGTTGGTATAGAGCTGATTTCATTGTGAGTGGCACAGATGAATGTAAGGCCTGGACAGAACTGAAATCATCTGATGATCTGAGTTCAGATCTCACTCTGGCTCTGTTAGGACTCCTTTCCTGATTTGCTCACATGTTTTTCAATGATATGCAGTCAACAAATTAGTTTCGACCCAAAAGTTCGGCCTGTATTCTGAAGAAGCCATTGGAAATTTTTAAATATGTATCCAAATTACTTTTATAATGCAAATTTATTAGATGAGAGTGTAATCTTCAACTATTACACAACTCTGTGCAATCTTCATATCCATGGAGTGCAACGATATGAATCTGAATCAAAAGGATGAAAAACAAAGTGTAAAAAAAAATAAAAAATGAGTCTCTAACAGAAAAAATTATAATTCTTGTGTTTCCCATTCAAAAGCATTTAAAACCCTCTTACATGCAAATCAGACATTCAGAAACATCTCAAAAACCTTTTTAATAGAATATCACTATTATCAAAAACAGATCATAGTTGTTTTTGTGTTCAGTTCTCATAGTAGTTATCCCTTAGGGGCCATGAGACGGCAACAGCACAAAATTAATACAAAGTATTTTGGCACTCTAAAAAAAGGTTATTTTTGAGCAATTGTGGATTGAGTCTTTGTTTCTTGTTCTCTGTAGATGTCCGCTCTATGCATACTCTGTCCGTGTTGTAGGAAAAAAACTAAACAGGTGTAATAGCAACTGTAGTATACTGGTATCACAACAAAAGAGGAATAATTTAAAAAGAAATCAACAGCACTGTAAGACAAATATACTGCGCATAGTACAAAGCCCCTTTGCTGGGTGTCCCAAAAGCAGTTCATGGCAGAGGGTATTAAGGACAGTGTGTACAGAGAACAGACACAGCTACAGGGCTGAGTTGAGCAGCACAAACATCACAAAAGTGTCTCATTAAGCTCTGTTATCAGAAAGAAGCATTGCATTTGTCAGTCCGATTTCTAGAGGAAACACCCCGGGTCCTGCACAGCCTGTGTTAACACACGTCCAATGGAAACTAAACTCAAAGAGGTTATTCATGTTCACTGTTGTTGGCGCCCTTCTCCCACTCTATACTCTCCTCGCTATTGGTGCAGGAGGGTCCTGGGGGACTGGCTGGGCGTACTCGAATGCCCTGAAAGCGCCGGCACTCAGGGCAGATGCGAATGTGACTGCAACCCCGCGCTACCAAGGCAGCCTCCTGCGCCAGTCTGTGGGAAAGAGGTTCGGGTAGGCCTGTGCCTGTGCAAAGCTTGCCGTTACTGAGGCTCACTGCCGCAGCCCGTGCCCGCCGCTCATCCAGGGGCATTGGCTGCGGTCTCAGCATGCTGGCTCCGCGCCTGCGCCGTAACTGCAGGCTGTCCTGACACAGCACGATGCCCTGCAACTCTTGTAGCATCTCCTCGCATGCAGACAGCTGTAAGGCATAGACAGGGAAAAAGAGAGGGGCAGAAAGGGAGAGAAAGAGAGGCTGGGGGGGGGGGGGGGAGCGGGGGCTCACTGACACTCTACACAAATGGGGAGGCAGGAAGCACAGCCAGAACATTGATCAAAATAACACTGTGCTATACACAGGATGCTGGCTGTTTACCTGATTAATATACCACAGAGAAAACTAACAGAAAACACAAGAAACATCCTGAGGGGCACTTGGTAGCCTAATCTCTGTGTTTAAAATATGTGCATTCTGAACAAATTCACTTTTAAATCCTCAGATTTTTAAATAGATTTTGAAGAAGAAAAACAGATAAATCTCATTTGTAATAAGTGAGTGGAGCATATGTAGTATCTATTGTGTTTGGATCATTCTCTATATGTGATGCCTTTTCTGTCTAAATTTAGATTTAGATTTATCTAAAACATTGCCTAAAATTGGGATTATTATTTAACACTGGGATTATTAAATTATGAATTTAATTTGACTGTTAAGTTAGTGTAATTAATTCGATTTTCTTTTTACGCAATAATCATGCACACTGACCATATGTAAATTCTGCAATAAGGAATTTTCTGACCAACAGAGCAATTCAAGTTTGAAGTACCACTGTCATGATTTTGTGAGTCGTAGTCAGCATGTGGCAGTCAGCAAGTCAGCAAACTGAGAGCTGTTCAAAGACATCTTTGCTGAGCAGAGTGCAGGGGGCTTGAGACACGTTTTTTAAAGTTTCAAACTTATTTTCACTTGACATTTATGCACAAGACACTGAAAACCAGTGAAACGCAATGCAACCACATTGAGGCTCTCCGAAAGCGTCCGTCAGACGCACGTGTTACATCAACAGAAAAACTGCAGATTGAGAGCAAAAATCACGTACTGTGAGAACAGACCAGCGAAATGCTGTGAAAAAGAACAGAGAAGTCTGCCTCGGACAGATTGACAGACTTAATTGCAAAGTAGGCTAGTGAAATTATTGTTCAATATGGAAATAAATCAAACAATATATTGACTTCTAAAGCCACTTTTTGTATTGTTTCATCAATGCTTTACTCGTCTGCCACAATAATGTAATCTCTTTGAATGAATTATTATAAGTTATATTTATAATTATTTTGATTATTATATATTGAATTACGTTTATTTGAGGGGCTTTCTAAGCAAATATTGATGATGAGAATAAGTTGATTAATTAATTGACATGTCATGTTAATAAAAGCTTTAATTGATTGGCAGCCCTAGATTTAAAGGGATAGTTCACCCAAAAATGAAAATTCTCTCATCATTTACTCACCCTCATGCCATCCCAGAAGTGTATGACTTTCTTTCTTCTGCTGAACTCACCAAGATGTTTAAATGAATATGTCAGCTCTGTAGGTCCATACTATGCAAGTGAATGGTGCCCAGACCTTCGAAGCTCCAGAAATCACATAAAGGCAGCATAAATGTAATCCATAAGACTCCAGTGGTTTAATATACTATATATCTTCTGAAGTTATGCAGTTGCTTTGGGTGAGAAACAGATCAATATTTAAACCCAATTACAATTATTTTTTTTTAAACTATAAATCTCCACTTTAACTTTTCAAAATGTGAAAGAATGTGATAGTGAATATTTATAGTAAAAAGGACTAAAATATTTCTCTTATTCTCACCCACACTTATCATACCACTTCTAAAGACATAGATTTAACCACTGGAATCATATGTATTACTTTAATGCTGCCTTTATGTGATTTTTGGTGCTTGAAAATTCTGGTCACCATTCACTTGCATTGTATGGACCTACAGAGTTGAGAGTTAAAACCTACATTTTTGTTCAGCAGAAGAAAGTCAAACACATCTGGGATGTCATGATGGCGAGTAAACGATTAGTGATTTTCAGAGATTAGATTTTTGGGTAAACTATCCCTTTTAGTTTAGAGGTATATTAAACAAAATAATAAAAATATTTAAAAACATATTTTACAGGCAATATGTGTTTTTCTCATGTCTGCAGGTGCTATTGTCACCTTATGCAAAAGAATTCTGTCATAAACAGCTGAAATATTATCAATATTGTCATTTTAAAAACTCAAATATGTTATCTGAAACATTATCAATATTTTTCAAAATATCAATATTACATCAAATTAAATCTCTTGATTGAGCTGTATCAAATCTAATAATCTACTGATGAATCTTCAATGAATCTTTGAATCTTGAATTATTCAATTTCCTCAACAGTAGTATATTTTATACCTCTCCCCACCATTGGTTTCATCCTATTAGTATGCACTAATGATAGCTTTAACAAATTAACTCAACCATGACATCAATTTCCTGATGTGACATAACATTTTAAGGAAAATTAAACAAGTAATATTTAATAATCCTTTTAAGATGATATCTTATTGATGTTGTATCATCATTTCCAGCTCATCTTACTCATAGACATTCCACACTGCAAAATGTCAACGAAATCAAAACAATTCAATTTCAAAACTTTAAAGGTTTGAAAAATATGCATTGATTAAAAATTCAAGATCAGCCACTGACCACAGACACCTAGCACAATGTCAGATCAAAGATCTACAGCTAATTTAGCCTTTAAATTACCACCCTGTTAGGTGTCTAACAGAGTGGAAAACACTATTAGAGTGTATTTTTCTTTTAAATAAAAATGTCCTTCTCCTGATGCTGTTAAAATTCTGATCCAAACAATTTGTTTAACATGCCATGAGGTCGTAAAGGCAACACCTACAAAGAATGACCGTCTGTTGGAATTAGTGCATAGTAGGCCTTTTGTTGGTGGGGGCCATCTTGGTATTGGTACATGCAACATATACACACAAATGCACCACATACATACACACATGCACATACAGTACACAGACACACATTTCCTAAAGCAAATTTTAAATGATATAAAATTTTCCCTTGGGGATGATTGAACTATTATCAAACTTTTAAGATTGACTATTTATCAAAAAATTGGTTAACATGCACTGGCCCAAATACTCACTTTCACTTGATTTTGAGACAAAAAATACAAGCAAATACATACATAAACACACACACGCTTGCACGCAGGCACTTCTCCTTGCTTTTTCATATTTAGTTCAGTCTCGCTTTGTACACACAAAATCATACTTCAGGCAGGGGTTAAATTGGGCCAGTACAGTCTGGGAAGGCGTTCCGGCACCTTCGGTTCCAAAAAGAAAAAAAATGCTTGTTTGTCAATTCATCCAATTTATTGAATTCTCCGATGCTGATTTTTTTGTTTGATCCCCTTGACACATCCCATCTCTATTTAGTAAGTGTACTTGTTCAAAAATATGTCAAGCTCATTAGGCTTCACTCTAGTCAGGTGTGGATGCTGGTAGAGGTCGCAAATACAAGAGCGGCATAAGACTGTGCGTCCCCGCATAGACGCGTGTTCCACTTCTGTACCACGCCGTGGTACAATTTCTGATTCATAGAAATCACGTAATATGGAATCAACTGCTCACCCATTTCTTAGATCCACTGATATGCAATAGCAATTTGTTTAGTTTTGTTAAATAGCTGTATACACAAAAGCGACATCTGATCAAAATATCATAGGCCTACAACTTGAGAACAAAAGACCACTCGACCAACACACTTGTGACAGGGCGGAGGGCGGGTCATGATTATACACACCTGGTCCCTTATCAGGCTAATTAAGCTTCTGAGAGGGATAATGTCCGACTGCGGATGGTGGTGCGATGGAGAGAGATTGTTTACGGGCAGCTGACCATCATGTGTGTGTTTGTGTCTTTTGTTTTTCATTAAACTATTATTTATATTGTCAAGCCGGTTCTCGCCTCATTGCCCGTCTAACCCCCTTTACACTGGTGCCGAAACCCCGGAAGGAGGAGGGATACACTGTAGTAGAGTTCTAGCCACTACCATCCATCCCAACGGAGCAGCCACGGCCATCTGCTGGGGGACGGAGTAGCCCGGCCGCCTGGAAGTGGTGGAACGACCGCCGACCGCGAGTGGAGAGGGGCTCGCTGATGACCACTTTGAGAGGGAGAACCGCTACCAGGGGCGGGGAGACCCTTTCTGTTGCCCGAGAACACGGCAGGGTGTTCCATCCACCAGGGGCTGGAGGACTGCCTCCTATCTGCCTGGGGAGGCGCAGCTGTCGTCCGTTAGAGGGTGGAGGAGTGGCCGAGGACCAAGCTACAGCATATCGGAGAACTGGCGAGTAAGTGTTTTTTTTTTTCATCTCTCTCTCCTCTCTCTCTCCCACTGCCACTCCGTATTGGCCTTTTCACTCTCTTTTAAATTTCACAGTGTTTTTTTAGGGGGGTACTACACTGTTACAGGAAGGAGATCAGCAGTTACAGAAATACTCAAACCAGCTCGTCTGGCACAACAATCATCCATGCAATTATCTAATCAGCCCATCATGTGGCAGCAGTGCAGTGCATAAAATCATGCGGATATGGGTCAGGAGCTTCAGTTAATTTTCACATCAACCATCAGAATTGGGGAAAAATTTGATCTCAGTGATTTAGACCGTGGCATGATTGTTGGTGCCAGATGGGCTGGTTTTGAGTATTTCTGAAACTGCTGATCTCCTGGGATTTTCATGCACAACAGTCTCTAGAATTTTCTCTGAATGGTCCCAAAACAAAAAAACATCCAGCGAGCAGCAGTTCTGTGGATAGAAACGCCATGTTGAAGAGAGATCAACAGAGAATGTCCAGACTGGTTCAAACTAACAAAGTCTACGGTAACTCAGATAACTGCTCTGTACAACCGTGGTGAGAGGAATATCATCTCAGAATGCTATTCTGAGATGCGGGTTGGTGCTGTTTTGGCAGAACAAGGGGGACTTACATAATATTAGGCAGGTGGTTTTAATAATGTGGCTGATCAGTGTCAGTTAATCCGGTTTTATAAAATTACTCCCAACCTAGGGCAAGAAGGTAACTTGTCCCATCTGTCATCTGATTTTTATAAAATGTATAAAATACATGTGATATCATTCTTAATAATCTCAGTTTCACAATTAATTTGAGTAATTGCGACATCACACGATTTTAGGGTACCCCCACCTCCGAAATCCCAATTTAACCCCTGAATACAGGGAATATTATATTTACACACCAATGCTTATTCCATGAAGATGGGTGATCACTTGAACACAACTGTATAACTAAATCATAAAGACATGTACAAAAACTTATCATGTATTTGCACCCTCCAAAAAATAAGTCACGTCTTGGGGTTCTACTGAAACATGTCAAAATGTTTATTTAGTAAAAATCACAGTGTTTATTTGAAACAATTCAGTCTAACACACACAGCCATCATGTCTTTTTCAGGGAGGAAAGTAAAAGACAAAACACAATGAGTTCTACTCCATTCAAACTTAAGAAATGTGTAGTTTAAAATGTAAAAGTGTCTTGCACCTTTTTCGGATATTGGTAGTGACAATGAAGTCCTGTGTAGATTAGTTTGAGGTATTCTCTTTGTTGTGCTGGTTGTGAGGTGCAGGATGGTGTGTGTGTGTGGGGGGGAAGGGGGGGTTCAGGGAGGGAGCGTGAGGGCGGGAGAAGGACAGATAGCAGAGGCAGGTAAAATAGCACTCTCTCACCTCTGTTCCTGGAGTGTGATGCAGCATCCACACATACTCCAGCACAGCCATGAAGATAGCCACCAGCAATCCGCACACCAGTACCACGAAGATTCCGCCAATGTTCTCCATGCCTAAACCTACACAGAAACACACACATTTCATTGACAATACAGCCCTGTTTACAAATGGTAATAAGAGAAGCCTGAAGTGATCCAAAGTGGTCAGCAGAGACACATTGCTGTTTACACCTAGTAGTAGCATGCATCTTAAATTACTTGTAATACTCGTAATCGTATTTTGTGACTATATATATATGCTTGGAAGGGCTGCATGATATATAGATATATCAAAATATCACAAATGTACACTTTGGGCTTTTGATAAAAGAATGATTTTAATACAGTAATGTTCAAGGTGAAACAGATAGCAGAGAATACAGTGGACAAAATGTTTTAAATTGGTGTGTGTGTGTGTGTGTGTGTGTGCAGTGTGCATACACACTGACTCAAATGATGGAGCATATCACAATTTGTGGATATGAAGCTGTAACTGGCACTGTCCTGTGCTTTCACTCTGTGTTATGTGTGTGCAGATAATAATGAGACTAGGTACCAGTATAGAAACTCATACTTCTCTTGTTTATTGGCACTTTTGTCTGGGTGGAATTTTAATATCTGCTACATAGCTAATGGTAAAACTGTCTATATTATACACAGTCTATATGCAATTTTAGAACAAGACAACTATATTTATGATATCTGGGATAGATGGTCCTTTTTGTTCCAATAAACTTCAGTCTATTTGTGTGGTGGGGGTTCCAATGTTGCATGCTCCCTATGACATCATCATAGGATTATCGTATCACATATCACATTTTCCAACAAGACGCATATCACACCTTTCCTCCATATTGTGAAGCCCCAATGAACAATCTCTCTGCCAACAACCTTTCAAATTGTGCACAAGTGTACCTAGAAGGCATAGGGTGGTCACTAGAGGTCTTCACAGGACAAAACATTTGTGCCCGAACACAAAGAGTCTCGGAAATGTACTAACTGTTCCGAGAATTTTGGGCATGTAACTGGGCAGGGGTCTCAAGATCACATGAGTGTGTCCCGGCCCAAACTCCAGTCATTTGCTGGTGACAGAGAGCACCTGCAGGTCATCTTCAGAGACAGAGTGTTGAGTTTGTCCTCATACAGGGGCTCAAATGGGGCTCTCTTTAAGGCCGACAGGACCACAGAGAGGTCCCAAGAGGGAATCATGAACAGTCTAGGAGGATTCAACCTCCTTGCCCCTGAGAAACCTGATGATCAGGTCATGCTGCCACGAGGGTCTCCCATCCAGTGTATGATGATATGCTGCTTTGGCAGCCTTGTACACTTGCAGGGAGGAGGAAGACAGCCATCTCTCCAACCCTCCTGTAAGAAGGACAACACAGACCCGACTGTGCACCTCTGTGGATCTTCCCCACAGGAAGAACACTAGTTTGCGGAAAGATTCCACTTCAGGGCATCTGGCCTGAGTGATTGTGTCTATCACCACTGGTGAAAGGTCTGCTAGGTCTTCTGTGTCCTATCCAAGAGCCAGATGTGGAGGTTCCAGAGGTCTAAGAAAAGATACAGAGAAAAGAGATGCTCTGCACAGGGGAGAGCTTGCTCTTTTCCCTGTTGACCTGAAGCCCCAGTCGGTCAAGGTGCTGAAGCACAAGGTCCATGTACGCACACAATAGATCTCACGATTGGGCTAGGATCAGCCAGTCATTGAGATAATTGAGGATACGAATGCCCTTCTCCCTTAACAGGGCCAGGGCAGCCTCTGCGACTTTGGTAAAGACACGAGGGGATAGGGATAGACCGAAGGGGAGGACCTTGCACTGGTACGCTCACCCTTCGAAGGCAAACTGAAGAAACAGTCTGTGTCGATACATGGAAGTATGTGTCCTTCAGGTCAATGGCTCTGAACCAATCCTGATGTCGAACTGATGCCAGGATGTGCTTCTGCATTAGCATCTTGAAAGGAAGCCTGTGTAAGGCCCTGTTCAATGTACACACCCTCTTTTGGCACAATAAAATATGGGCTGTAGAAGCCCTTGTACATCTCGGCTACAGGGATGGGCTCTATCACTCCCTTCACCAGAAGGTTAGCGACCTCTGCCAGAAGGACCGAGGCATCCTCGCTTCTCACCAAGTTGATGAGGATGCCACTGAACCTGGGCGGGTGTCTGACGAACAGGATTGCATAGCCGAGACGGATCATCCTGATTAGCCATCATGAATGGCTGGAAAGCACTAACCAGGCTCCCAGCCTCTGCGCTAATGGCACCAGAGGAACAACTGGATTTATCATGCCCGGGATGGGTGGTTTAAGGCGAGGCAGAGCCGACAACCCACCGGGAAGACCATCTGGGGGTGGCGTGCTGCTCTGCCGGCCATAACGTTTGTGGTGGGCGAGCAGCCCTGAGAACTGCCAAACTAACCTGTTTGCCAGCTTCCTTCTGAAGGAAAACAAGGGGATGTGAGGTGCTCACATCCCACTCACAGAGCGAGAATATTTGCAGCACCTGGCCATCGCGAAAGCGAGGGCCGAGAGGGCTTAGCACAAGATAATGACCTAGGGTGAGAGGAAACTGCCGGGGCTCAGTGGGCACCCAGCCATGTTACAGGCAGAGGCGCGCTTGCCTCGTGGTGGCCCAGGGCCAGTAGTAAAGCCTGTGCGCACACCTGGGTCAGGCTGGTCAGTGTCAGCAACCTCATCCCTGGGTCGCCTGTCTCAGGGCCGCTTCAAAGCCCGTCTTGTGTTCTTGGTGGCTGGCTTCTTTTCTGAGGCTGGCGTGCAGGCTCCAATGGTAGATAAGCCTGGGCCGATGCTGCAGGAGGACGGCCTTGGCAAGGGGCAGGCAGAGCGTGGGACTTTGGAGGCCTGCAGGCGTCAGAGTTGTGCCATGGCAGGATATGTTTGATGGCCTCCGTTTTTCACTGTCGAGAACTGATGGCCGAAATCCTCATCAGTGTTCCGAAAAGTCCCCCTTGGGAGATGGCCGCATTGAGGAAGCGAACCTTGAGCCACAGGTGTCACTCTTGGACCACCAAGGTGGACATCATCTGACCCAGGTCACCCGTAGAGCGAGGTCTGTCACAGTGCGCAGTTCCTGCATCAGCCCCGGGTCGGTTCTACCCTCGTGCAGATCTTTGAGCGCCTTGGCCTGGTGGAACTGCAGGATGGCCATGGCATGCAGGGCAGAGGCGGCCTGGCCCACAGCATTATAAGCCTTGGAAGTAAACTTACAAGCCTTGGAAGGGTGCCTTGGTCTGGTTTCCAGGTGGCTGCCACAGCACTGCCACAGCACGCACTACCTGGGGGAGCTCTACATATCCCTTGGCCGCCCCACCAGTGAGGGTAATCAGGATAGACGTGACCGCAAAGCACGTACGGGCGGAGAAAGGCACCTTCCATGAATTCATGAGCTCCTTGTGCACATCCGGGAAAACCAATCATCCAGTTCCTATGCTCAGGGCAGGGTGGAGTGTTCAACTCAAGCATGATGTTCACAGCTGCCTGGGCAAACACAGCTATTAACTCAGTGTCTGCTTCATCCTGAGCTCTACCGCCTGAGAGTGTTAGCTCAGTAGACTCGTCCTCTTCTGAAAGCAGCAGCCCACCCTCCGATGCTGCTCATATAACTCATTGACCGATAACTCACTGTCATCACGAGCCCCGAACAACACATTAAATCCGCCCTGAGGTGGACTGCCTGCCTCGCTCATGAACTCTAATGGGCAGAACGAGCGTGCTGGGGGATGGGAGGTCCACGAGGACTAAGTCGGAGGATAGACTCCCATAGCTGCCCTGAAATCACCCACGGCACTCACCACCCCTGCCACCTGTGCTTCAACACAGGATGTACCAGGTTGGGTAGGGCATCTTTAAAAAGACACCAATCATTAGTGCAAGCTCTTTTAGAGGAAATTACTCTTTTTAGAAATTCTCAAGAGTGAATCCCTAGTGTCACAACATTGACACAACATCGAGTGAGTGACCTTGAGTGACCTTGAGTGGAACTAGACTGTTTGCCCTTTTGAACTATAATAACGATTGCTCATTCATTGCCACGGCTGCTAACGTTAGCATTGCTAATTTGCTATCATTTGCCTTAATTCCACACTGCCTCTGACATCCATCATCATCACCGCTCTCTGATCACGGCCAGGTCTTCTCGGATCAACTATTAACATAATTTTAAACAGACCCGGGTCCTGGGTCGGGTCTCGGGTCCTCAGGTTAGGATGGACCCCTGAAACCCTCTAGTGGTCACACCAAATACCAATTTATTTTTTTTTTTTTTTTTTGTTTACTGCACTTTGTTTAAAGATAATTGATAAATAAAAATGGCTCTTGGCATTCTTTTTTGAAAAAATCTTCACAATAAAATACTTTTCACAACTTCCTAAAAGTTTTGTATGGTTCTGTTTAAATATGGAACCAGCAAGTTAAAAACTCTTGCCATGCAATGTGGTCACATGCATTTCTGTTACCTAAAGTTGGTTTGAGTGATAAGATTACAAAATATTATGGACCTGTTTACACCTGTGTTTATTGCTGTCTACTTGTAATCGGATCACCCAAAATGGATCTTAATACCAGTTGTAAACAGGATCCATGATACACAGAATGGCTTGGAGATGAGTGACAGGTAGACAATGGTGTTCACCTTTCGCTCTATGATTCTCCTCTTTTGGACACTTGCCACCATCCCACCATATCCTCTTCAAAATCTCTAGGCGGTTTTCCTCCTGCAGTTTGAGTATCGCCATGTCAAACTCATCTCTATAGAGCGAGCCTGAGACATAAATATTCATCTTAGAATGATCAAAAACCAGAGCTGAATGTATCATTCCACTGTCCCATGTCCCCCAATTCTACCTGTGTTAATTTTGTTTAAAATAAACTGTGAACTAAAAGCCATTCCATTAATCATGTTGATTAAAATGTCTGCTGTTGGATGCTCTTACATGGCTTGGTTAAAATCAATTTCAGTGCAATTTACATTCAGTCAATGGACAATTTCCCTTGAGCAGATTCTACAATTACATTTCTATGCAGATATTAAGACTTGCTATAAAAAGATAAAACTCAACATAACCAAGCCACTAATCAGTGTTGCTTCTTTAACACCTCTAAAGACTTCTCGCTCTTACCCAGAGGCATGCCAATACCATAGCCCTTGGTGTCTAGCAGGCCTCCGATCTGGGTGAGGTTGCAGTTGCGCTGGCGGTAATACTCATTCATGGTGCTCTCCAGCAGATAGGCGTAATTGGAGTTGAGGACCCGAGCAATGCCCTCTTCTGTGCTCTTCACAAATACACTGGGCTGCTTGGAGTACATGAAATTCCACATACGCTGGTACGTCTGGTAACGGGAGTTCTGACCAGAGAAGAGAAGATGCAAGTTAGATTTTTTTGTGCAGAAACAAAACAGACCACCATTGCTACTTTCTTTTCAACCTTCGTCTAGAGTGTTGACATCAAATCACTGATACCTACTTTGATAGCGCTGTTAAAGATTAATGTTACTTTGTACATTTTCATTGCATTCCTTCAAAAACTATGGAAAGTTTACTTTGTCCGGCAATGGAACACAAGGACAATTGCTTTTCAGAACATACAGGACACAGAACGGTGATTTTTCGCATGCGCAGTAAGGGGATTTAAAAGTTTTCATACATTTTATTGTGGACGAGCAACTTTTGGAAAACTACTGAAAATGGTAATGTACACTGGTAGCTATTCAATATTTGCTGATTTCGAATGTATCTGGATTAACATAACCTAAAAAGGTTTTTTTAAGTAACTCCATTGCCCCCTTGTTTACTGAGTAATTTTCAACAGGGCCATGCATTGGTAATGCATTTGCCAAACGCTCAAGTTTGCATTTACAACTTGCAGTCTAGAGTTCTGACAGCCAATCACTAAAGATTAGATAATAGGATATGTCAGTGCTGTTTCATAATATGGAGAGAAACCAAACAGGTCCCCATTGCTAATTGCTCCTTAACCTTCGTCTAGAGTGTCTAGACAGTTGTCTAACCAAGCTGTCTTGTCCTGACTAGAGCTTTGAGATCAAGAGATATTATCATCTTTATATGCCGAGAAACCAAAACATCTAGAGGCCTGACAGCCAATCACTAGAGCTTTGAGGCATGACTGATTGTATTAATCAAGGACTTGGCAGTTGATAAGCTGACAGTTTGACATGTTGATGTGACGCCATGCCACCCTGCATATGTGAAACAGTCTTTGCTCATTGAGGAGTGGGTCAAGTAACAGCCCAACTGCACATCAAGGAGTTTGATTTAGTCTGAGCAGCCCTCTGGAGAGGGAAAGATAGTAAAGGGCATTGATATTAAGACAGCAAACAGATAAATCCCAAAGCAAGGAAGAGCACAGGTGACATGGTCAATAAACCTGTGACAGGGCATTGATTTGTAGGCAGAGGTTCTAAGTTTTCCTTCTCTCTGTCCTTGGAGATCTCACCTGGAAGAAGGTCATGGTGGAGCCGCCATGCATGGTGCCATATTCAATGGCTGTCTGATCAGCGAGATCATCCACTGACTCAATGGGCACCTCCATTCTCTGCACAGTGAGGAAGGCTGCCAGGTTGGCTGTGTAGGAAGAGATGATGATCAAGGTGAAGGCCCACCTGGAATGACAAACCAGCTTTAGAAGCGAGCAACAGAACAGAGAAGCAGCCCTGACCCAACATCAAAAGAGATGAGAGCTACTGTGAGCTCCGCATCTGAATGAGAAGTTGAAAGACTCCTCCGAATACTGCATGCCTGTTCTGAATACTCAAATATAGCTTTCCTTTATTCTCTACTGACCTATGTGTGCTGCAGTCGGCAATGCCTCGATAAATGACATTACAATAACGCAGCAGAAAAACAGGGGCCAAGTGAGTATAGGGCTGTAGCACTTTTATCTACTATATCCAGCAGCAGACAATGAGATCGGGGTAGAGAGTGGGGCTATATTTAAGACATGCGGTGAGATTCAAAAGGAGGGTGAAAGTGTGTGTGTTTATTGTTCATTGCAGTGACTTTGGATCTCAACTGGTTTGCCTCAGGACCCAGATTTTACATTGGACATCAATTGATGACCTAACACAGAACAAAAATGATTTATTGTTCAAAAGTAAACAATTATTTTATTTATAACTGAATTATTAGTGGTGCTTGCTTTAGCAAGACGTGACATTGCTCTGACCTTCGTTTAGGGATTTCTCAAAATCCCTAACCCAATTTTTCTTCCTCAGTAGAAATTTCAACATCTAACTTGTCTGGCACTATTTTTACTATGGAAATGAATGATGGCTCAGATCGTGCAGCTTAATGAGAAGATGGTTGCTATGATTTATAAGTGATCGGGTGTACGATGTTCACCCGGAGGCTGGGGAAAAAATGGATGAAAAAATCCCATAGACATAACTTTGTAACGTGATCAGAGTGATCATATCTCCAGATAAGAATGTCGTGGAGAATTGAGGGTGGGCTCATCCGCAAGCAGTCATTCAGTAACACCAGCAACTGCCTAGCCATATCCTAGTAACCATACAGAGCACCCCAATAACTGTATAGCATTTAATTGTCTTTTAACTTGGATAGTTTGCTCATTGTTTTCCAAGATAGGATCATGTCACACAACTTGTCCAAGTTGGCACCAACCTAATTTGACTAGTTTCTACAATGTGACTGATGAAGATTTTGCATCAAAATACTATAGATTCTCCTCCTTTTTGAAAATTGATGAGCCTATTTATTTTGCTATCCTATCTATGATGATTAAATAGTTTAATTTTATTATTTGCATTTAGCAAATACTATCAGAACAGACCTGTGAGCCATTTTTGGTTAAGTACCACTAATTTAGTGTGCATTCTTACCATACACCACTGACGCAGCGTGTGGACAGGGCTCTTGGGGCAATGGTGGACCCTTGCTGCATGAACCCCCCCACGGGAAACCAGAAACTGTTGCCCAGGGAATACTGGTTGATGAGCAGGCTACAGCGTCCCTTCAGGCAGGGGTGAGGATTGTACCATTCGTAGGGTGTAAGCCTATTTGCCATGACCAAGAGAGTGGGGGAAAAAGGGAAAGACAAAAAAACCTTAACTTAAATATAAAAATAAATGAGCCAGGAACTATTTTAACGGTTGACAAAGCATGAAGGCATCAGTGGTCCCTCCTGGCCATGTAACCTGGTTTTTGTTCCCGGAGGGGCTGCCCAAGCTTTAGCTGTTTATTACAGGATGTAATAAAAATGCACTGCAGCGCTGTTGACTAACTTTTCAAGTTGTGCGAAAACCACACATTAGGGCTCTTTTGAAATGCTGAACACAAGCAATACAGAAAACATATTTCAAAAATAAAATATGCACATTCTAGAGGGGCAAACAAACAATGAACACAAAGGCTGAGTTGATGAATTTGTTTAAAATGTTGTGATGGGTAATGTTCAGTGTCAAAAATCATAAAACGCCCCTGTTGTCCTGCATAATACTGGAAAAACCAGTAGGCTAGGATGAAAAAATACAAAAAAATGACCATTTCTTTTGTACAAACACAAAACTACTATAAAAATTTGGAATAAAATAAATTATGAAATTCCATGACTTTTCTAGTTGTTTTCATAAAATAATATTATAGAGCTTGCACTCGAAACAAAAAATCTATTTCTAGCTGATTAAATATTTTAGAGCTAAGCATAGCAAGGAAATATTATATTCACTAAGGAATTTCCCCAAATTTTACACAATGTTTTTCTTTAAATTTACGTCATTTTTTTCCAGGCCAGGAATCCACAATTGTAAAATTCACAGATATTTCCAGATTTTCATGACCTTGTGAACACTGTTTAGGGTTATGAATAAAATTTGGCCCATGTTGTTCATGTAGCTCAGTTGGAGGCGCATGGTGCATGCAATGCCAAAAATCATGGGCTCAAATCCCAGGGAACACCCAATCTGATAAAAATATGTGTTCACTGTAAAATGATTTGGATAAAAGCATCTGCTATATGCATACATGGTAAATTATTGTTTGATAGGAATGTTGCTCAGGACCAATACAAGATTTTGATCCAGGAAAAATAATGTTCATATCAACCAACAGGCCTAAAATCAGAGAGTAAAAGATTACTTAATAGGAATGTTGTACCAGGACCAACAAAGTGTGTAAATCAGGATTATGTCCAACTTTTACGCACAAGTTAGACAAGTTTTTGGATCAACATCCTTTGTTAAACATCCCCTACAAATACCCAGATGCTAGTCGAGCAGCTTCACCGAATATTTTGTCATGGCTACACCAGTCCACCAACTAAACCAGTTATAACCTGTATAAACCAGTCTGGACTAGCCTGGAAACTTATTCTGGTCTAAAGTGGTCTTTTTGGTAGGAATAAGGCTTTTTGTTGATATTGTTGATAGGAATTAAAATAATGTGTTAAGGTTGGTGTTAGTTCTAATAAGATCATGCAGGTGTCAGTGTGGAGCTGAGTTTTTACCTTGCCACCAAAAAGAGCACACAGCTGACTGCCAGGTATGCCAGCAACATGAAAAGCCAAACCCCTGGAGAGAAAGGATCCAAAAAGGAGAAATACCCTGGTCTTCTTCCCTATAGAAACAGACATAGACAATGTCAAGGCATTGTAACCGGCATACATCCCAAGCTCCTAAAGACTTAATATAGACTTAATGTTCCAAATATAACTTCATTTAAGTAAACGGTTTTTGAGATTAAAGTTTAAATGATAGTTCACCCAAAATGAAAGGTCTGTCATCATTTACTTACCATTATTTTGACTCATATAATTGGCTTTATTCCATGTTATACAAAAGAAAAAACTAAAAAGATGCAATGAAAAAAGAATAAACTGTCTAACATCTCTTTTAGTGTTCCATAAAAGTCAAACAGGTTTGGAACAAAATGAGGGTGAGTAAATGACTGAATTTTCCTGTTTGGTTGAACTATCCCTTTAAAAAGGTTTGAGAAGTTAAAGGCTTTCTTGTTCATGGTTGATTGGCTTGACCATTTTGGCACACTCAGGAGTTCCAATAACCGCTGGAACAGAACACGAGAGCCGGTTCTGTACACAATAGTCAAATCCAATTATCTCTCCTGCAGGTACTTTGACAATCAATGGTCAGCAACATCTTAACAGTCTCTTATCAGTGAGGAACTTATTGTGAAAGTAACATGGCTTATCTATCTACACTGCACAGGTGTTTTGCAGAGGGTGCTAGCAATGGATACACTTGCAAACCTGGAGTTTTACACCATGTAGCAAATCAAATATCAACATCACAAATCATTTTGATGCCCCAGACCACAAAAATGAGGTTTAATAAAGTTCTGAAATGGTTAATTATTCCACTCTCTAGTCTGCACCAGGCTGAAATTTCATTAATGTGTCTGCAATCATCTCCATATTAGTGTAATTGAATGGCATTGCTGTTAAGCCAGATACTAAAGCTGCAATTACAGCTGTGAATTGAAGAAGGCCTGTCTGTGGTAGGTACTGATGGGCTCTCCATGAAAGCAGCTTGATTTAGGTGCATAATGTTTTTTCTCTCACAGATTTCTCTACTCTGTTGAAAAGAACAGCATTGTTAGTCACTAGCACATGTGTCTTGGTTGCTGGTGTCCCTACCAGGCTTCACCACAAAATGAAAATTATTTACTACTGTACTCACTTGTATGTTGTTCCAAACCCACATGACTTTATAAAGAGGAAGACAAATGGAGATGTTCGGCAGAATGTTAGCCTCAGTCATCATTCACTTTGATTGCATCTTTTTACATACAATGAAAGTGAATGATTACTGGGGTGAAAACTGCGCCTAAAATCTCCTTCCGTGTTACAAAGTGGAACAAAAGCTATACGGGTTTGGAACAAAATAAGGCTGAGTAACTGATGACACAATTTTCATTTTGGGGTAACCTATTATTTTTACCACCTTAAAGGGCTAGTTCACCCAAAAAAAAAAAATTCTCTCATCATTTTCTCACTTTCATCCCATCCCAGATGTGTATGACTTTCTTTCTTCTGTTGAATAAAAACAAAGTGTTTTAGAAGAATATATCAGCTCTGAAGGTCCTTTTAAAAGAAATTAAATGGTAATCAGAGCTTTAAATCTCTAAAAATCGCATAAAGGCAGCATAAAATTAATACATACTTCTGAAGCGATGCAATCACTTTGGATGTGAAAAAGATCTAAAAAATATTTCAATCCTATTTTACTGCAAATCTCCACTTTCACTTTCTGAATGAGACTAAAATATTGACCTGTTTCTCACCAATACCTATTATATCACTTTTGAAGACATAGATTTAACCACTGGAGTCATATGGATTACTTTTACGCTGCATTTATGTGATTTTTTGAGTTTGAGAGGTCTGGTCACCATTCACTTGCATTTTATAGACCTATAGAGTTAAAAACATTCTTCTAAAGATCTTTGTTTGTGTTCTAAAGAAGAAAGAAAGTCATACACATCAGCACTGAAAACCCAAATAAGTTCATTGCACTCATTTGATTGAGTAAACTCATTCCCTCAATTCTATTGAGTAATGAGGTCTCGCAAAACTTGAGTATTTAAGTTCAATTAACTTTCAAGTAGAGTGAATTTAACTATTTAAGTTGAGTTAACTATATGCAGTCAGTTATTACATAATTCTTAACAGAAATGCATTTATGCACTTCAGCTACACATGCACAAAGAGAACTGAGATAGTGTGACCAGGGTCCATCTTGACCAAAGAGACACAGATCACCTTAATGGTGACATAACACCAAACATTTATTTGCAACAAGCATAAAGAATACAACAAAAGAGCTAAAATATATATGAAATCTTAATAACAATTATTTAAATTCACCAGTAAATTCCCTCTGACCAAGGACACATAATTCAAGCAGCAAGTGATTGTGGGTATTCCCCATAGCCTCAATTGTGTACTCAGTAATTTAAGTTATTAACACTTCAAATCTCAAGTCTATGGATTTTTAAGAAAAATAAGTAAAATTTTAAGTTAAGTTAAAATAAGTTAAAACTTAAATATTTGAGTTATGCCCTCCACACCTTCTGCCTGCAGGTCCTACACGCCGTAACGGCGATCATGCCAAATTAACAAAACATTTTAAAAAGAAAGGGAAAGGCCAACACAGAGCGGCAGTGGAAGAGAGAGAGGAGAGAGAGAGAGAGAGAAAAAAACACTTACTCACCGGTTCTCCGATACGCCGCAGCTTGGTCCTCGGCCACTCCTCCAACTGACGACAGCCGTGCCTCCCCGGATGGATCGGAGGTAGTCTTCCGGCCCCTGGCTGACGAAACGCCCCGCCGCTTTCTCGGGAAACAGAAGGGGTCTCACCCATCCCTGGCAGCGGTTCTCCCGCTCCAGGCAATCGGTCAGGAGCCCCTCCCCGCTCGCGGTCAGCGGTCTCATAACCCACCGCATTTCAGCAGTCGATTAAGAAGTCAGTTGGTTAGGAGCCCCTCCCTTCGCGGTCGGCGGGCGTTCGTTCACTCTCAGGTGGCCGGGCTCCTCCGTCCTCCGGCGGATAGCCGTGGCTGCTCCATTGGGGTGGATGGTAGTGGCAAGGACTCTACTACGGCACATCCCTCCTCCTTCCCAGATTTCAGCACCAGTGTAAAGGGATGAATGGAAAGGAGTCGTCGAGAACCGGCTTGAGAATATAAATAATATTTTAATACAAAACTCTCTCGCACTGCAGCTTCCAGTCGGCCTGATTAGCCTGATTAGGGGCCAGGTGTGCGGAATCACGACCTGGCCCACCCTCCGCCATGTCACAGACAGCTTGATTTTTACAGTAATGACAACTTTAGGTTTTACAGTGTGGGATGGCATGAGGGTGAGTAAATGATGAGATCATTTTCATTTTTGGAGCTGGACTTTTCAGCAAGATAAACACCCTTACAGAAACTGCCATCGAGGGATGGGAAAATTGGGCCGTGCCAAGTGCATGGATGTGTGAGACTGAGTGTGTGAACTTGCAATCGCGTGAGATTTGAGGAGATAATCGTGACTTTGTATCGTGAATTGTATCATCACTTTGAGAAAGAGGGACTTACGGATAGAGCTCACAAGGAGGTATGTTAACAGTGTTGATGGGCCTCTGCAATCTGCTCCAAGATGAAGCAAGTGCCTTTGTTTACAGCCTCTGTCAAAATTCAATTTTAATGTCTACACAAAAGTACAATCAACACTGTGCAGCTCAGAAACCTTTTAGAATACAGAGTAGAACTGCCAAAGAGAGAGTCATTTTCTAGTACTATGCTGTGCACTTCTGTTTGAGAAGTGAACTATACAGGTAATACTCAGCTTAACAGATCTTTCTGCAAAAACACACTCAGAACCAAAGCTTCCCTTCATCACAGTAAAAATGAGCACTACTAGATTCTTCCTGCAGCAGTGCAGTCAAGGGAAATTCTACCTCTACTCTACTGGATCCCCACAGGTTTTGAGATGTCTCTGTGGTGCTATGTAATTTCTAGTTTTTGGCTTGGTGGATTGGAAGTATGAAGTGAATTTTCTCCTACTGACACACCAAAAAATTCATCTTTGAGAAGTGCTGCTGCTTAGGCTGTCAAAATATACTCATGTGCTGGCAGCAACTGTGGAAAGCGGCTGGTGAAGCGTGCAGTCATTCAACCTCCCGTTCTCAATAAATTCAGCCTCTCACACCAGGATTCCCTGTATCTAGTTAAACAGGTCCTCATTAACATCTACACAACACAGCGTATGAAATTACATGGCACATTTCTGTACATGTGTGGACATGATATGCTAATCCTAATAGATTCAGCTACTATTGCCAAGGCACCAGTAGGGGTCCTGACTTACCTAGGCCAACTAACACACTGCAGCTAAATACGGATGTGAGTTCACCTTTTAGTGCTTAATTCAGTTCTGCACAAGCACAGTTCTGTTATTTATGGGAGTGACAACTGCATTCTACAACTAAATTAATACCATGTTATGTGTACGGAACCGAACTGAACAACTTATTGTTAGAGACGTGATAGATAATGTGTGTGAGATGTGTCCATTTCCTGGTGTAAATCACACAAACAGAGGTATGTGTCAAATAAAAGGGCAGTTCCTGAGAGTATGTGAGTAGTATTCAGCTGGTCATGTGATCCTAACATGGCATTTTTAATGAGGAAAAATGAGTGCACCTTTAAGCAGATGTACAGCCTTTGTTCAAGGGCAGAACACTTATTTTATTTCTATAGTGTAGACAGACAGAAGCCACAGTAAGAGAGGGTGCATAGCATAGTTTAAGTAAAGAATATGGTGCAAAGGTTACAATCTGTTTTCAACCAGTGAATGATCAGCAGATTGAATTCGGCAACAGTAGGTGGAAAATTTAGCTGAAATCTGCGTGCTTGCCAAAAATCGAATTCCTGTTACCAGTGGTCAGAGCTGGAAGTGTTGTTGAACGTATGGGTAAGTGTGAGCTCCAGTTTCTGTGTGAAATTTTAATTGTAAATGATGCAATACAGTCAACATGAAATAAATATATTATATACCCTAAACTCTAACCTTAACCCTAAACCTAACAGTCAGTGGGGTAAAAATAAAATTTTAGAGCGAAAATACAGCCTCCAAATCACATTTACCATTTGAACGCGATTACTTCCTGGATCCCATGGAACCAGAACACGTGTTTCAGAGGTTGCTCAGTAGCACCAAAGTGTAAGGTGATCATAGGTGAATTAATGTAAAAAATTTCATTAAATGTCACCTCTGTCAGTTATTCAGCCGAATGGTTTGAATTCAAAGTACATGAAATGTCGGAAGCAACATGTCAATTTCCCGTGAGATCATGCTGAAGGAAGAGCGGGCCCAATGCTGTGGAATTTCTTTTTGTTTTGCCAAATTTTTTATTGACACATTAACCTACATAATGTAGAGAGACAGGAAAACGGACAAGACAGAGAAAGTGGAATGAAATGAGAACACGATCCAAGACAGATACGAACCCAGGTCTCCCATGAGCAGCATTGTCTCAATGTTGGAGCACTTGAACTGACCACAAGGCCACCACTTTCACAAATTTCTGCTGTTGAGCAGGCGAAATGGAGTGAGTGTCTCACTGTATGCAGATGTTCCACCCTGTGCCACCTTAGTGCTGCCATCCTAAGCAACACCATACCTCGATTATGTCATATACACTCCCTCTTTCGCTCTTCTGTTAGCACATCCATTATTCGAGAGAGACAGAGGTCTCTTTTTCAAACCCATGACACCTTGAAAAACGTGTGGCCAGAGGGATCATGCTCCTGTCACAATGGAATTGCTCTGTGAAGAAAAGTTCCCAGAGTGAGTGGACTGCATTCTATTCTGAGAGGATATAGACACACACACATATACTTCATCTGATAATATACACATACAAACCCACTCAGTCTATTGCTACTCCTTTGGGGCAGCTCATGATCTCAGCATTGCTCCCTGTACAATCTAATTAACTCATTGCACAAATGAGTTATATCATCCTTAACCACACCCAGTGTCTCTTCCTCCCTGCATGCACCACACAAGAGGCTGTGTTTGCAGGACGTTTTTCAAGCAGACAGCTGTACATTGCATATTAGTAGGGCATAGGCTGGCATCAGCGAAATTAAGGCAAGTTGCTCTGAGTCATGTATTTAATCAAACTCCCCATACCAAACACTTGAATACATACACAAACAAAGTGGCACACTTCATACAATCTACCAGTGCGATTACTGTGCGCTGAGATTGAGATACCACTCCCCAACATGTAATTAAAACAGTGCAGGAAGCCACATTTTATTCCATTTGCAATGTTAATGATCGAGTGAAGAATTTCATTTAAAGTTTGAAATAAGCTATGGGGGTCCTTGTATAAATCAAAGCCTCGTGGATCAATAGCAATTGGATTAAACCTAACAAGTGCACGCACAAGCATTCAAATATTGAATGTAGCACCATAACTGTGGGGTATGAAGAAGAGAGGGGAGAGAAAGAGATTATTCTAAGATAGAGAGGTGTCAGGGATGGGTAAATTAGAGACAGAACAGCTCCTCACTGTACAACAGTCATTCTTTCATCCGCTTTACCTGCGTGAAGCCCATTTAATGTCTCTTATGTCTTTTGTTATTGTTCTCTGTTTTATTTGCCAGACATTCTCTTACTTACTCAGTGTGTCTGACTCTGTGGCTTTATCAATCAGCTTTACATTTTTTTGACTTTCTAAGTCAACTTAAGGGTGGTGAAGCCAAGTGGTTGAAGATCTGGTCTGGTGACTGCTTGGTTGCAGGTTTGATCCTTGCAAGAATTGAATGATCTGCATTTTGACCTTGAGAAAGGCAATTAACCAGGTTACCCCAAGGGGACTGTTACTGTAATATGTGGTACAGTGTGAAGTGGATCCCATAAAATGTGGCTTGGTACATGTTTGAAGCACAATTTATCCATCCCATGTCTAATGTAGTTTCTGGTACATCTGGATATGTTTTGAAAAGATAAGATTAATGGCATCTGCCTAAAATATCCAGATAGATGCATGCCTAATAGCGACGTACAATTCCTTTTCTAATTGAACCGAAACCATGGTTATAAGAGCTACAGGGTTAATGACAAATAAGGTTGTCAGAGATGATACAAATTAGAAATCATAAAAAAAAACAAATGTCAAGTTAATAGAAATTAAATTTTTGTCTACATTTTGGTTTCTTACATTTTAAAAAAACATTTACAGTATTTTACACAGATTATTTATTTATTATTAAATCACTTTACAAATGTCATGTGGGTGTAACCAACAAGTAAAATATATTATTATACTGTCTTTGCATATATTTTTTTTTACATATTATATATTTTTGTGTCAGGAAAATCAGTAATTATGAATAATAGTAATTATTATTATGTCATTGACATAATCTAAATCATGGCTTTGCTGGCTTTGTTTCTCTATGATTAAGGAAGTCAGAGGAAATGATGTTAGCAAGTGTCCAGTGCTTAATTTGAGCCAGATCCTGTTCTGAAAAATGTTAGATTTGGGATATTTGTGTTCCGGTAGTTGAGTTATACGATCCGGGATTAACCAGAGCATTGTCAATTTGCAAAAGTATGTGTGTGTGTGTGTGTGTGTGTGTGTGTTTGAGAAAGGGAGAGACAGAGAAAGAAAGCGTGCAGGTGTGCCGGCTTTCCTAATTGGTGCAAAATCTCTCTCATTTGTTGATGCTTGTGGTTGCATGCACACCCGACCACAGGAAAGCAGAGAGAGAGAGAGCGTGTCTAACTTGTGAAGTTTTCTTAGAAATGTAGGCAAATTTCAGTGAAAATTTCAAAAATACAATCAAGATTGTATTAATTTTTTAAAAACTCAAATAAAGCTTATAGTGTTCCTGATCAAAAGATTTACCAAGAAAATTAAACTGCACCGCTGGACAACAAGGCTAATAGCAATAATAATCAGGAGGAATTTTCAATTCACATGAAACTGGGGTCTAAAAACACAAACTCCAAAATATTACAGATGATCTACCAGACTCATATCCTCTAATTAATTTGTTTGGGTGCATTTGAATGACCAAGGGTTACAGAAGACAGCAGATGTACAGAAGACAGAGGACAAAAATAAAATAAAGATACACAAAAACGGGACAATGTGTTTCATAAGTCATCCAACAACAAACTAGTGAGTTTAATATTTTTTATTTTGGTGCCTTAAAAGAGATAAATTGAGAGATGCAACTTTTTGCAATGTTCATGCATGCCCTGGATGCAGATAAGCAATGTTGTGCCCTATGTTCGTCTATTGTTATATACCTCCAAGAAACTCCTCCACTAACACAATTGTGATATGAAATGATTTTTTTGCCTCAGTTATGTTGCACAATTAGAAAATATGCAAATAATTGTAAAACCAGTAAACCACAATTTTTCTCAGATGCCAATCTAACCATCAAAAATCACACCACGGCATCCCTACATGGTCCATGGGTCAGCGTTTAGTGATGTCATTGTATGATCTGGGAAAGCTGAGGTTGTATTGTCAGCATTGGTCTCCATGCCCATTAATCATTGTTTTTGATCTGGCAAGTCTTCGTTTACAAATTAAGCACAGCCTGTAGTGTATTGTGGTGTTTGCTGAAGCAGGTCAGCATGCAAAAATGCAGATAAGTACCAAACATATGTTTGCATGCAGCTGTTTGGAAATCTGCTTCTAAGTTTACGGCACACATGGTGCTATTAATTCTCCCAACTGTTCTCGACCAATAAGAGTATTTGTGTGTGTGTGTGTGTTTGTGTGTAAATTCTCTACTGGGACACCACATTAATGTTTGCACACGGTGCACCAAGTGGCTTCATCCGGCACTTAGCCAACGGAGAGATCAGCATGTCACCTTGAGTTTGGGGAGGAGCTTTGATTAATGGCACTCAGGCCTTTAAAAATAAAAGAGCTATTGGATTTTCAGTGTTGCTGTGTGCAAGAGCTTGGGGTGTTATTGGTGTGAATTAGATACAAGTCACAATAAGGAGAAGTTGAAATTGGGAAGGAAAGCACAACATTTATCAGCTTTTCACACTGCAACACACCGTCTGCTACAGCAAAGGAAATGCGCAGTGCTCCCTGCCCCAAAGTATTTCTCTGTTTATTTCCCTCATATTCTCTGTCTCGGTCATTAGACGCTGCTGATTGTTGAGGCTGGCATCTTTAAAGCTGGGAAATCTGGAATGGTCCAGGATTCTTGGCAGCAATTGCTGTTGAAAAAACAGCTTAAACCAACTTTTAATTTGGTTTGCTGGTCTTTTCTGGTCTGCTTTGTTGGTTTTAGTGGGGTATTGGGGACTTACCAGCTGGCCAGGCTTTGGCGACCAGCCGAAGACCAGCTAGACCAGTTTACACCAGCTAAGACCACCATAAGCAAACCATCTTAGGCTGGTTTAAGCTATTTTTTTTAAAAGCAGGGATGGGAACTTAAGGGTGTAGAGAAAGAAGATGTAAAGCAGGAAGCGTGGTCTTACTATGTGCACTCTGTACATGATGCTGATCCCCAGAGTCATAAACGGTTTGGAGAAATCAATGACCTTCTCCCTCTCAGCCGTGATGGTCAGTGCGGCAACAGCCAAGTCAGCCTTCTGAAACATATGCACAATAATCACAACTGTTATTGTGGCTCAGACAAGAACACAACAAACAAAAGAAAAAAAAAAGAAGATTGACCCAACTGAGATGGGTCATCATACCTCTTGATGTTAAACAGAATTATTTTTAAAATCTTACTATCAAATTGGAATCCCTGCTGGAAAAAAAAGTTAAAACAAGTTTAAAGTCCCCATGAAATCAAATTATAGTTTTACTCTTTTTATTCATGTTTTTTTTTAGACTTTAAGCCATCTATATGCTAGTGTACAGTACTATTAAAAGTTGAGTAAATTAATGTTTAGCATATATGTTCCCCTAATAACACCGGCAACTCACTAGCGAGTAGCAAATTATGGTTCATGGCTGTGACATAATTAATGCCTATTGGCTATTTAATAAAAAAAAAGGAGACCACCCGTTCGTTACGTCCCACCTGGACATTCTTGTGAATGCAGGTAAGAAAACTGCCTTTGTAAAGCAATTTTATAGGATTTTAAAGTTGATCCGAAATACCTGTATTGTGGTGAATACTTCAGGACATTGCGGTATGAGTTTGTGTATGTGTGTGATGGAATCCAAATACAGAAAATGGCAATAGAAAAGGGGTAGACTGTCATGGCAAATCACTTGACACAGCATACAGTGCTGCCGGGCATGATTCTGTTGCTGGATCCCACTAATCAAACAACACTGTTGTAAATGAGAAGGAATCTCTGAACAATCGATGCCGAGTTAGAATGTGTTGTTTTAGCCCTAAGCCAGGAGTTTGAAAGCTCCTGGAGAGGCTTGTTAATTCAGAAAGCCAAATTAGGAACACTGGATACGTGTTTCAAGATCCAAGAAGCGAGAGATTTATCGCCCATTTGCAAGAAGGCGATTAGATCTGTTGCTTGCGGAGATCTTTCAGTATACAGTACAGCTAATGAGAGAGTGGATTAACAGGAGAGGACTGGCAGAGGACAGAAAAAACAGTGACAATGGTCTACTTCCTCTGATCAATCAAGTGAAGACAGTGACCTGTTCTTTTCTAAGGAGCAATGATGACTCACTCCAAGTTCACCTGATTATACAACCAGTTAAGTCGTTATCCTGTCTTGTAGTCTACTTCACCTTCACTGATGCAAAACATTGTGGTGCGGAAAGTGGAGCTCCTAGTTCGAGCCACTGTTCCTTGAAGATTCATTCCACAATAATAGCTAGCAGATGCACTACATTTCAAGTGCTCTCCATAGTTCAGCTTTGGCCCAAAGGCCTTCTTGAACTTGTGCACACCTCACCTCACTTCACACAACAAAACATCACGCTGACATGCAAACAGGGAAATTACACAGTCCCTGCTGAGCGGAAAACCCTCAAACAGATGTCATTTGTAGCAGAAACAAGGACAATAACTGTCGCTCAAATATTAGACATCCCGTTAAGTGTTAATATTGATGGACCACACAGAGATTTCAAGAGAGGAAAATTATGCAACAGACTCTAAATAATAAATAATGCAACTTGATATTCTTTCTTCACTCCCTCTTCCCTTTAGCTTTGACTCAATCATAAAGCGATGCCCCTAAAATATGAGAGAAAAGAAGCAATGCCAACTCTATATCACTAATGAATAATACATTGAGTTAAGTTCCCTGTGTGGCCTTTGTAAATTGCCTCAGAGTTTATTCTTCATCTATCGCAATAGAAAACCCTGAATGCTCAGAGGACAACAGGGTTTGGTTAGCATCCTTTCAATCCCTTTGTGCACAATACTCTGTCTTTAGTTGTACAAGCTTTGAGAATATCATAGCCAACAAAGTATGAACAAAATGTCCACTTTGGGATAAGTCCACGTTTGTCCGCTGTCTTGCAACCCTGCAGTAAAAACAGCTACAACCAGCCTAAGCTGATTGGGTGGCCTTAGCTAGTTTTAGAGGGGTTTTGACCAGCTAAACCAGTGGAGCACAGCATGGCAAGGCTGGGTGCACTGAAAATGGCTGTTCAAAACATATGTTATCATTAAATTTTTTCTACCAAAAATAGACTTTGTTAGTCTTCTGTACATAGTAGTAATAGCTTGTTTTAACAGTACTCTATTTTCTATGTTTAGGGCATCTGCCCTAAAACTCCATGTATATGCTTCCCCTGGGAGATATTATCAGGAATTGTGGAATAAGTTTCCACTATTATGCCGATGATACCCAACTTTATATTTCTTCAAAACCTGATGAGATTTCACAATTCTCTAAATTAGCAGTGTTTCAATAAAATAAAAGATTGGATGGCCAGAAATTCCCTTCTACTCAATTCCGACAAAACAGAGGTACTAATTATTGGACCAAAAACCTCAAAATAAGCCGCTAAAATAAAATTTGACTCTCGGTGGATGTACTGTCACATCATCTTCAACAGCGAAGAACTTAGGTGTTTTATATAATCTGTCCTTTGAAAATGAAATTACCAATGTTTGTAAAACAGCATTCTTCCATATTGCTAAATTATGACACATGCTCTCTGTTGCTGATGCTGAAAACTAATTAATGCATTCATGACCTCAAGACTAGATTATTGTAAGGCATTACTGGGAGGATGTCCAGCAAGATCAATAAATAAACTTCAAATGGTTCAAAATGCAGCAACCAGAGTGCTGACGATTATTATTAGCCCCATTTTATCATTGTTACATTGGCTACCTGTTAAATTTTGGATTAATTTTAAAATTCTGTTAACTACGAACAAAGCTTTGAATGCTCTAGCTCCGCAGTACTTAAGTGATTATATATATATGCTATATTCCATCATGTTCATTACGATTCTGATGCAAATGAGAAAATTCTGGCCTGTTAATAGTTCCTAGAATAGCAAAATCCACAAAAGGAGGTAGATCCTTTTTCCTATTTGTCTCCTAAACTATGGAATAGTCTCCTTAATGGTACTTTTCCACAGAACATTACGGTTTGACTTGCCTCAACTCTACTCGCTTTACTTTTCTGAACTTGCATTTCCATTGCAGTTCAGTGCCACCTCGACGTGGGTGGGATTATAGGCTGATCGTCATAGTTGTACTGCTTAAACACGACACAAACTGACCAAAACAATAACACAACCGCTATCTGTTAGCTACTAGCTCATTGTGCTGCAGAAATCAGTTGTCGCATGGTGATTTTTCCAAAGTGTAACAGTTAAATTGGCCTGGAAGTTTTGGAAGAAAGCTTCCAGTAGCTGGTCAACTAAATAAAGTGAAGCTTTCAAGCAGAGTATAGAGTTAACATAACAAAATATACCATCCTCTGTCGTGGATCAATGCCAGTCCAGTACTTGCCAGTTTAGATAGCGTCCATTTGGTCGAACCACTTCCGCTTTTCCTTGATGGTTCTGTAGTCACTTTTAAAGTTTTTTTTTTTTACTTTTCCCTACACTGTTGGTAGGTCCGGTAGTAGCCATGTGAGGCCAACAGCTGATACACTTCCTGAGAGAATTTTTCGTTCATTGCTAATGAGTGGACCGTCTGCACCTCGTTAATTGATCATGGCGTGGCTTTGCACACCGCCATTCCTTTTTTCACAATTCGAAAATTGCGTGAACAAATGATACTGCTATCGCTGTTACTAACTTTAAAACTAGCAGGTTGATGTTGCATGTCGGAAATCTAGTGATGCTGGTAGTGACGATTCTCTCTGACCAATCAGTGATCTTCAGGATTTTGACGTCACATTTAGTATCGGCTCGACACGCTTGGAACCTCGACTGAGGTGGTACTAAAAAAAATATCAGTACCAGGTACTATCCACAGTGGAAAACCCCAAAAAAGCGAGCAGAGTTGAGTTGAGTCGAGTTGTACCGTGCAGTGGAAAAGCCCCATAACACTGTTCGAGATGTAGACACACTCACTCAGTTTAAGTCTAGACTAAAGACTCATCCATTTATCCAGGAATACACCTAATTTATCCTTCAACTTCCATCCAGGTGTATCTAGGTGTATCCAGGAATACACCTAATTTATCCTTCAACTTCCATCAGGCAGGCGGTATCGCAGCATCAGGACCCGCACCACCCGACTACATGACAGCTTCTTCCCACAAGCAATAAGACTTTTGAACACATGATCTCTCACGATCAACAATCAGCACTGCACTTTATTAATCTTCATTCTGCCAAATATATTCTCGCTCCCAATTAAATTAGTGTATATATATATTTATACCCTTATCTAGTGTATGTGTATTCTACATTGTGTGTATTGTGTACATTTGATATGTAAATTGTTGTGTAAGTATGTGTACATTTGTTATGTATATTGTGTTGTGTAAATATGTTGTTATTGTAAAGTGGTTTATGTCTCGTCACTGTCATTACTGCAATGTTGCTCGGAACTGCACACAAGACTTTCACCTACTGTTGCACTCGTGTACACAGTAGTGTGACAATAAAGTGATTTGATTTGATTTGATTTGAACTCACAATTAGGCTGCTTTAGTTAGGTGTGCCGGAACCAGAAACAGAGATCATGATCTATAAATCTGCAATAAATTAAATGACATCTATGCTAATATTATTTTATTTGTTTCCCTTTCTCAACCTCGGGACTCCTATCCTGAGGTCACCAGAACTGGCTGGATCCAGCTCCATTCCTGCTTCGTGTTGGACTTCACTGCTATGTGTCACTGTGTGATGATGACTATTAGCAGCTGGTGCCAGCCAAACATCATTTCTGTCTATTACGATGGACTTCAGAGGATGACATGATGTCAATTCCAACCATAAGACATGGGACACTTCATATGCCATTGCCTGAACCTTGGATTTAGGATACACCTCACCAAAATTACCGGCCAGTTTGAACTGCGATGCACCTCACTGATCTCTGCCTGCATCACCTTGGTCTAATGATGGACTACACTATTGAAACGGAATACATAGACTATCACTTAATTGCCAACAAAACCCTTGATCAGCCTTGAACTTCAACCTGAACTTCTGCAGTTAAATATAGGATGGACTTCAAAGATATTAGTCATTAATCTTAGAATTCACACAATCTTTGTTTAAACACTGACTCTTAACACTTACTTAGATTAATAATTTTAAACAATGACTTGCACTATACATAAGTAATATTGGCATTATATTCATGATGTTAGTCAGAGGGGAACTGTGGCCCCCACAATGAGTCTGGTTTCTCCCAAGGTTATTTTTCTCCATTAACCAACATGTAGAAAAACATTTAAATCCAGACAGGTACATAAAGGTGTCCTGTGTGAGTCCACTTAGAATGAATCTCCCATGACAAGCCACATCTCTCTCCTCTGAACCTGTGGGACTGACTGAGAACCAGCGGGCTGTGCCAAGGGAGTAATGATGGAAAAATAGGCATTGCGTATGCAGAAGTATTTGGTCCTTGTGACGTCTCAAGTTCCACAAATTCCAAACGAGCCGTATTTGCAGCTTGGTTTAAATAAATGCCCTTTTCCTATTAAGGAGGAAGTTTTCAGTTCTGAAACAGTATGTTTTATAGTACAATGACCTATCAATCATGTCACAACCCCTTTAAGTGTGGCATCTGTAACTTTTAACAGCTGATATCTCACACAACACATGCAAAAGGTGAGTGTGTTTCAGGTCCATTTCTCTCAGTTTGTGAAAATTTCACAGCAGTTTGGGTGTTAAAGGCCAAATACGGAACAAATAGCATTCCTTGTGGATTTCATATGGAATGCAATTTTGTTCCCTTAAATATGGGATGATTCTGTATCATATGGAACGGTTGGCAACCCTAGTTACCCTGTGCTAACAGGCAAGCAGTAATACAGCATCCTCTGTTATCATGTAACAGGTATATGCTAGGCTAGCAGCTTAGTCAGCTGTATGCTAAACTAGTACGCTAACCTGTTAGCCTGCAAACAGTGTGCTATAAATGAAAAAAAAAAATATTTGACAATTTATGTCCTTTTTTATTATATGATATGTGACATAATTTGAAAGATATGTACATAGTTAAGACAACATATGTACATAATAAAGCATTTTTGAAAGATTTCTAATCGAGCACCCAATAGTGTACATTAAATGTTCTTTTAGCCAATCAAATCTCTGTGGGTTTAAAGACCCTCTGCTGTCTACAGACATTATAGTGTGTGGGATGCAATTAGAATCAATGGCCACTCTCAAGGTCAGCTGTATAGAATATACTTTGAGGGAACAATAATAAGATTAAGCATTCCTTTCTTTATTTCACTATGGCTTTACCCTCCATTAGCTTGTGGAATTAAGTCAGATAACTTCTCAAAGGCTGCTCCATAGTTGTATGAGGGAATGGAGAGAAAAATGCCAGAAAAATGGTCTTTTATGACCTCTTCACCTGGAAATATATGAATATCGCTGTGGCCTTTTCGTTTATATTCTGAAATGTATTTTGCTCCCTGCGGTGCCTGCCAGAAAAGCTGACAAATAAATCAGCTGAGTGATGTAACTGTTTTTAAATAAATAACATTTACATTGAAAAGGGCAAGCGTTCATAGCTAAATGGAATTTGCAGCATATGAGATTTCTATCTCATCAAATGGATGTTTGTTACTGTCAGAAAGGGACTAATACACAACAAGCTTCACTGAGTCTTTTTAAACACATTTGTGTGTGTATTTTAAGAGATTGGATGGGCTAATTGAAATTCATTAGGAAAAACAAGGGACCTGTAATTTAGTGAGAGGCATAAACTTGCATATCATTAATCTGCATCACCTGTGTGGAGGCAACTAAAACAACTCTTGATCTTGCTTAAAGGCTTCCTCTTTTTAATGAATGATTGAAATGAGCATTTGAAAATGAATAATTCTAGGCACCAACAAGGAGAGTGGATTGTTTTAAGCTTTGTGTTCTGAATAACAGAGCTGGTGTGCTTGGAATGTGATTCATGAAATAATTGCTGCTAGTGGCTCTGGCATTAGGAATTAAATATGGATTCTGGATGTGGGGCAACCTTAAGATTTGGTTTTGATCCTGGAGTTAAAAAACAAGCAAGCACAATAATTACCTATGTTGGAACCTTTTATGATAGCACTACATACATACATATTTGCCAGACCAAAAAAAAAAAAAAAAAAAAAAAAAAAGAATAACATAAATAATAATTTCAAATTAAATACATTAAAAATGATATGTATAACCAGTGATTACAATATGAGTATATGGTTTGGTAGATTATAGGAATATTCCGGGTTCAATACAAGTTATGCTCAATCGACAGGATTTGTTAAATAATGTTGATTACCTCAAAAATATATTTAGACTCATCCCTCCTTTTGATTAAAAAAGCAAAAATTGAGGTTACAGTGAGGCACTTATAATGGAAGAAAATGGGGCCAATTTTTGGAAGAGCTTAAAGGCAGAAACTTGAAACTTGTAATTTATAAAAGCACACATTAATTCTTCTGTTAAAACTTTGATCTGTAAATCGTTGTTTTTACTGTCCTTTCAGGGTTTTAGGTTTCACAGCGTCGTCATGGCAACAAAGTTGGATATAACTTTACACAGAACAGGCTAGTAAGTGATTTTATCACACTAAATTCATGTTAGAACATATTATTTATGTCTTGTGGCTATGCTTTTGAAACAGTGAGTATTTTAACATTTATAGATTGGCCCCATTCACTTCCACTCTAAGTGCCTCACTGTAATATTCCTTTAAGGGTGTGACAAAATTGCTGTCTGTCAGTGGATATAGGCTATTTGGAACAGCATGCTTTTCTTTGTATTTTATTTTTGTGATTTCAATGGAATTGAGAGTGAACTGTGGATGAGTGGTAGAGGTTGGACCCTATTCACAGGTTTGAAATGCAGAAGTAAACTTCTATATATATACAGTACATGGGACACCACAGCAAATACTGTTTTTGTACTTCCACAACTTTTCAAAAGAGGAAAAAAATAGTGAGCGGTGGATTACTGCATTCAGAAGAGAGAAAGATGCCAAAATTACTGTCATTCCCTCAGCAGTTACAAACCCTAACACAGCAGTGTTGACTAGTTGTTTTTTTTTCATTAATGCCGGGGTAATGAGCACAGATAAAAAGTGTACATACATCTCAAATGGAATGGATTAAAAAACAAACTGACAATCTTTTTTTATTTAAACAGCCGTCATGGATAATTTCAGCCAAATTAATTACTTGAATTTAACCTATACTTGTGATGTCACTCACCCTGCCGATGAGCTCTCCCACCATGCCCGTCCAGGTGCCATTGGCCCCAGGCACCCCATACACGCCGTCCCCAACGAGCCGAATACTGTACTTAAACTTCAGGATATCAGCCAACTCCTTCAGCATGTCAACACAGAAACCTTCGTAGCGATCGTTCCCCTCTAGTTCCTGGTGATTGGCTCTCAGCATTACGTATGGATTCTCCTGTAAAGACATCAATGATAACACCAGTGACGCATCATTGAATGCATAAGGTAAAGTGTATATTTTAGGTGCTGGGACTGGTCATCATTTCTTTTATAGGGATGGTCCACCCAAAATACAATTCTGCCATGTACTCAAACACATGTTGTTCTAAACTGTGTGAATTTCTTTCCTCTGAGATGTTAGGCAGAATATATCAAGCATATCAAACAGTGGGATGTGTAAACATTACTTAAGCATTTTATGTCATCTACCCACATACCTACATACTGTATTGAAGGGGTGGATGCATGAATCACCAGCTCCTGTTATTCAATACATATATATCCTTTGAGTGAATTAAATCTAAATTGATCCACATTTAACCTAATGTGATTAATTGAATGATTTAGTGGAACTAATCAGTATTCTTATGAGTTAATTATGTATACAACGTTATAACACACATATCATATTCTTGTGAGCAAACAAGTCATTATTATAGTCTCTTAATATATGCTCTCTGAGGTTTCATGCTTGAACAAACAGTTTGAGACCATTCCATATATCTGTCTTTGGCGACAGTTTGTCTGCTGACTAAGAGACCTAGGTCACGTAGGACGCTTCTCTAGTGTCTTCATGACACAACAACATACATTTGATTATGAATGTTTCTGCCAATTTAACAAGAATACTACTTCAACTCTCCTGAGAGAAAGTACAGCTATCTCAACATTTTAATTTCCAACAGGATAAGGTCAGTATCCAACAGAGGCTTTGCTTTGACCTTGAATAGAAGCTGTATGTGTTTTTCTCCAAGTTTTTCTGTTTCAGGAGTCCAGTGGAGTTAGAATAGCAGTCTAGAGGTGGACAACTGGACATCAGAGACCTATGGATGACCATAAATGGAGGACTGTCTATAGCCTAGGACCTGTCTATAGTTTATAGGCTCCTTTATTAGAGCCTATAAACAGAACTAAGCGTCATGCAAATAGTCAGTGAGATAAACAACATATAGGATGACCATGTTCAGAAGTGTTTTATAGTTATCCATGCTTGTAACCAATCAGAATCCAAGAAGAATATAGTATTGACGTCTACTTGTTGCTGTATCTGACTATAAGTATTGATGTTTTTGGACCTGAGTTCAGTTCCTAACAGGTGTTTTTCACATTATGAAACACACCATATGGCAACGAAGACCCCATACAACTGTGCAGCTAAAGACCTACATAATGGATGAATTGGGGAAAATTCCACTTTCTAAACATAAAAAACTTTATGTGCCCAAATGCTTAATAAGTGTTATTAGAATAAATGGTGATGCTTCACAGTAGTTAACACTCGACTGTCCCAACTTTTTGGAGCATCTTGCAACCATCTTATTTGAAATTAATGTAGATTTAAAAAAAAAAAAAAAAAGGAAATAAAAAAGAAAACAATGAAATTCACAGGTTAAAACATCACATAATGTGTAGTTGTAGTGCTTTCAATATAGCAAAGGGTGAATATAAACTAATTTCTGTTTTTATTTGCATTTTTAATACTGTCCCAACTTTTTCGGAATTGGGGTTGTACTTCATCCAGCCATCATTCACTAAAAACTTGCTGTGCTCACTGTTACAAACTGGGCCTTGAACAGGTGTTTTGTTAGTGTGCATGCCGGTGTGGATTACTTTCTTTTTTTAAAAACATGGCACATAAATTGAACAGAACATTGTCAACTCACAGATAAACATTCACTAGTGAACAAAATCACTGGAAGTGGAAAATACAAACAAACAAACACTTTGACAAAGAAGTTGCAGTAAGACACAAATGGGTCTGTTGTACTTCAGATTTGTTTAGTGCAGACTAGCAGACTGGAGAGAGTGTTTCATTTTCACCAGCAAATCTGACTTGCTCCACTTCGAAGGTTTGAGTGGCAATTTGAAGAGCTGAGGAGACATTTCAGTCTTTTGCATCACTATGGCAACACTTTCTTCTGTTTTTTTAAACTGCTCGTCTGGTCCTGCATCCCTGATTTTTGATGCGCCCAGTGGCCACGCTCCAGCTGGCCCAAGTATAGCAGCAGCTGGGTCTCGCAGCCTGTCAGACGAGCAGGAACGTTGATGGAAATGTTCCGAAACTTCAAGTAAACTTGAACCCTATTAATATGAATCACTCATATGCATCCAAATAACGTGGTAACTGTCCTTTCACCTCATTTGTAAGCCTATAAAGCAGCATTCTGTATGCGCAGATGGAATAGCACACCTTGGACCTGCCAGAGTAAACGGAGAAATCTCATATTGCCACAGCACAAAGATGAGCCTCTTTTGGCCTCGAGTCAGAGCCTGACACTCTATAAATGCAAATCCTTCCATTTTGTTCATTAACTCATTGAATCATCCACGCATGTTGCCGTCATGCCCCGCACTGACACTGCTGCGGTGGTTATGCAGAAAGGCACAATATATATGCTAATTTTCATCGCTTTCAGCCTGCTGGAGGCACTCAAGTATTGCAACCGGACACTTTCCACCAAACTAGGCTTATTAAAGAGCAGCATTTCATGGTCCAGTTCCATATTAGACAGGTTTCAAAAGGAGGAAGAAAGATAATAAACAAACCTTCTGGATTCAATTAATAGGTCTGCACTGGGTGAGAAAAGTGGGCAGCTTCAGGCCATTATGCGTCGCCCATAATGGCCAACTAGCCCTCTGGTCTGATTAATGATTGAGTGAGGGTAAATGGAATGATTCCATATTTACACACAATAATCCATTATTATCAGGAACTATTGAAGGAGGGAGGAAGGAATAGAGTTGAGGTTAAGGAGGGAGGTTAACTGTGAGCACACAAGGCTCGGCCTGGCATATTGCCATCAATTTCAGAAGTGGAGCACAGGCATCAATCAGTTGAGTGAATGCCATTATCAGGCCAAGCAATCCTCTCTTCCAGGCTTGAATGGTTCCATAAAATCTGCAGGTCACATCAGAGAAAGAAACTTTCTGTTTAATAGCGCAGACAGTGAGATTAAGGGCACTTTGAGTGTCAAGCCCGCCAAATGTAACATTCCTCACCGGGCCTGGGATCTGAAGCAGATTTGATTCTATTTGTTTTCTTGGAAGGCTGTCAGCTGATGAAATCCATTTTACAAATATAGCATGGATGCAGTCTGCTTTGGTGCATTTGGAAAACAAAAACAAAGTAAATCTTGGCTCAAATCAAATCTCAAAGCTTTTTGTTCAGAAGGTGAAGAAAATGTGGATTTGTGAGGTAGCATTTCTCAGAGTTCCTGAAGCAAAGAAAGATGTTCCCATAAACCAGCGAGTACGTTTGTTTACTGACTGGTCCGCTACTCCCTCTTTGATTTGTTATTGCTCCCTTGATTTGTTGTGGCTTGCAAAGGAAGACACATAATTTTGCTACAGTCAGCTTGACAGAACCAGCTCTATCTGATAGCAAATAGTCACAAAAACAGAATTTGGCCACAAAGGTGGCAAATTATACAGAGATAGCACCTCACATTTTTCTGGGTATTTCAGAAAGCTTTATGAACAAAGGCTATCTGCCACTTCTTTAAAAGAATGATATTGGTTTGGCCACTGTGCATGCTGTTACAATGGTGTGGGTGAGGTTTCAAGAAATAGTTTCTGCAATCGTGTTTCCCCATGTTTACAGAATGAACACTTAATCGCCATCATTGATTGCAGTGAGCATTCATTTAGTTGCTGAATTTGAAGACTAATTTCTCTGAGAAAATGCAATGATGCAGTGATTCAAAATCCACTACATTTCACATTATTGCACTGATCAGTACCCATAGTGATAAAAATGCTTTGCTCCTCCTGGGTTCTAGCTTGTAATTCAAAGAGTTTACAATTTATTTCCTTAAGTGATCATCATTTTACTGAATGACAAGTGGAGATACGGTAGTATTCACAAATGCACCTGCTAATAGTGTAATTTATTTGCACGCACTAGGCCTTAATCACTAATGGTGCATTCGCATGTATTTGTAAAACCCATGCGTGAATATTTTCATGGAATATGATATGATTGGTGTGGGCCAGAAACAGATCAATATTTAAGTCCTTTTTTACTATAAATTCTCCTCCCTGCCCAGTAGGTGGTGATATGCACAAAGAATGTGAAATGCCAAAAACAAAAGAAGAAGGATGTGAAAGTGGAAATTTCTAGTAAAAAAAGGACTTAAATATTGATCTATTTCTCACCCACACCTGTCATATCACTTCTGAAGATATGGATTTAACAACAGTCATATGGATTACTTTTATGCTGCCATTATAACTCTTTGGGCCTTCAATGTTCTGGCCTCTATTTACTTGCATTGAATGGACCTACAGAGCTGAGATATTCTTCTAAAAATCTCTGTTTGTGTTCATCAGAAGAAAGAAAGTCATACACATCTGGGATGGCATGATGATGATATAATGATATAATGAGAATTTTCATTTTTGGGTGAACTATCCCTTTAAGGATATGTTTGAGAGAGGGATGAATCGATGTACGTACACAGAGATCGTCAACATTAGATGATTGAAGGTCATCAACATTAGAATGAAGTTGTGACGAGGAGGAGGGTGGGGCCGTGAGTGCACACAGCCATCCCCCAATTGGCCTAATCAGCCAAGGAGACTAACCTCCTCCACTTAACAGAAGGTAAGAACAAATTTATGTGTATGCACCTGCTCTGAAAATGTTGAATGAATTCGCAAAAAAAAAGAAACTTTTTAGTACGCATTTATTAGTGAATAAGAATAATTTTTGTATTATGCAATAAAGTAATCATGCAAACATGCCCACAAAATTAGTAAGCAGTACAAGCACAATGTTGATTATGTCAGGCAAATTGCACTGACGCTATACCAGCTCACATGGTGTCTGGTTAAGTTGACTGCGGGTGGTGTGTAAAAGAAGACGCATGGATTAGAATTAAATTACTGCAATATAACGTTGCAATATAAGAATTGTTTTCAAAAAATATATGTTGAATTACATTTATTTTTCTTACCCCAGTGTCAAATATTTTTTTCCTTTTAATCATAAACCTCACTAAATTTAGTTATATTTATGCTTAAAACTAGAAAACAAAAACCTACTTTACAATTTTTGTCTTAATATCTTATGCAATTTTGCAACTCAAGTAAATTTATCTTGTTTAAATGATGTTTAGATATTTTTATTGTGTTAAGTGAATTTGTCCCAAAAGACCTCAGCACATTTCTCAGTGGTTGGGTACATAGAAAAGTTTTCGCACCAGTTTAGACATATGTGGACCAAGACAACCACATAAATTACTTGCGTTACTCCGTAAAGCTACTAAACACAAGTATAATCTTTAAGACATTAAGAGAAACTTTAAAATCCAAGTCCAAACAGTCTTACCAGTAAAGGCTGAACTAGCTAAAATATACTGTCTCTCCATATAAAAATGTTACATCTAGCCCATGTCCCTGCAGAAAAATGTAATCTGTGTACTTGTGTGTGTGATGTAACCCTAGTGGTGAAAAACTCTCAGAGCAGTAATGAAAACACTAGAGAAAAGCTCCACAGATGCCGAGTTGTGCCACATAATTTGAACTCTGCTGTGTTTACTCAGATAACACAGACGTTGCAATCAGGCTGTGATGAATGAGCCGTGATGGAGCTAAAACTGTTCTTTTGTGGCTCCTTAATGTGCTAAAAGTCTTTGTATATCTTTAAAGAGAAATAAACACATGGTGCAAACTTCTCCCAAGTTCTCCCAGTGGCAAAACTATCAAGCACACAATAAAAGATCTGTGAGAAACTAATCGTTTCAAAGGCATTTAATTTAACTTCCTTTGTTGAACCACACACACACACACACACACACACACACACACACACACACAGGTGCGGCTATCCTTATGAGGACTCTCCATAGACATAATGATTTTTATATTGTACAAACTATAAATTCTATCCTCTAATCCTCACAGAAAACTTTCTGCATTTTTACTTTTAATATGTTTTTTTAAGCAATTTGAATTATGGGGACACTAGAAATGTCCTCATAAACAACATTTATAGCATAATACCCTTGTAATTACCAGTTTGTAACCTAAAAAAATTACCTCGTAAACCACACACACACACACACACACACACACACACACACACACACACACACACACACACACACACACACACACACACACACACACACACAGGCTTTATCTCCATAGACAAATTGCATTTTTCTTAAAGGAATATTCCGGGTTGAATACAAGTTAAGCTCAGTTGACAGCATTTGTGGCATAATGATGATTACCACAAAAAATTATTTTGACTCGTCCACCCTTTTCATTAGAAAAAGCAAAAATAAAAGTTTGGGGAAATGAATGGGGCCAAATTTTGGAGGGTTTGTAGGCAGAAATGTGAAGCTTATAATTTTATAAAAGCACTTACTTAGTTCTTCTGTTAGATGAATTATCTAAAATTGTTTAGATTGTAATTTTTAAAGTTGTTTTAGGTTTTGGGGTTTGTTGACATTACATCGTCATGGAAACAAAGTTGTAAAATTGGCTATAACTTTACACAGAAAAGGTTAGAAAGAGATTTTATCACATGAATATCATGTTAACATGCATATAGTTTATAATGCTGGTAAACAGAATTATAACACAAATGCTGCCGATTAAGCTTAAGTTGAATTGAACCCAGAATATTCCTTGTATAAAACTCTCAACATCAAGTCAAAGTTGTATTTAAAACAAGAAAAATCGATTTGCTAATGAGTGGATAAAAACACAAAAATACAAGACACATTTTCTGAAAACAAGTCTTAATATTTTATGCATGTTTTAAAGATATTAAAATACTTTTACTGGAAAAAAAGGTATAAAAAAAAAAAACATAAAAATCATTTTTGTTTGTGTGTGTAGTTTTTAACTGAAAGGCAGAGCTTCCATTCCTATAGCCGCCATATTGAGCGTTATGTTTTCTTACATTCATTTTTCAAGTGGCCCATCTCCTCCTCCTGTACTGTCTCTGATAATCATCTCTATTTCAATTGCAAAGATACAATAACAACAGCCTGTTTTGATAAAGACATTCATCATGGTTATCTTCTCATTCATCAGGTGTTATTTATGGAGGCTAAAAAGTATTTCTCCATCTTTCCCGCACAATTCCTCAATGTGGCCACTCTGAGTAGAAATAACAGCTATTTATTTCCTCCAGAGCACTTCATCCACCTCACCTGGCCCCTTATTATCTCTGTCTTTTTATTTCTCTCTTTCTCTTCAGTGGTGGAGAGTGGTGACCCAGCCTGATATGCGATGCATCCGCCCTAAGGCTGCAGAGATAATAGCCTAGCGGATTACATCTTCTATGGGTGGTTGCTGCTCCAGGAAATTCCATCACATGCATACTTGATAGTTGCTTTTATTTAGGTGGTTTTCATACTGGGCACATTTGCTGTGGCCCAAATCAGAATGTGAATGTTCAAGGTGCATGTGCAAGTTATTTTACTTCATGAACAAGTCTAGTACATGTTGCTTTCTCACTAATGCAAGCCGTGCCACAATTCTATTGCAACTCAGCTCAGATCACCACCTAGGCTCCTACAGGTAGTCCCAGTCTATGTACCACGGTCCACAAAACAGCTTTCATGTTACCAATATTTCATGTTTTGGACTAAACTGCCAGTGTGAATGCCTCCTCCGATCAGCATCGAGCCCTGAGGTGAGCAGAGCCTAGACAGACAGCCTCTGGATGCTAAAGAGATACTCCTTAGAAATGGAAGCTATTGCTCACAAATTCATATCACTGCTAGGGGGTGTGCTGTATGGACATGTGTTGAAATACACTATACGCCAAAAGTATGTGGATACCCCTTTAATTAAAAGGACAGTTGAAGTTGTAGTGTATGGCTAAAAGGGTCTTTAAGAACTGAGGAGCATGGACCAGAATAAGGATGCAGAAGATTGAGGACTTACCAGTATAGTAGTTACGGTGAGAGTGGTGTTGAATAGTGTATCTGTCACATTGAGTGATGGAAGCTTCCTCTCCATGGACAGTCCCAGCTCTGAATGCCACTGACCAATCTGCAGGAGAAAGACACTATAAGCCTTCAAGCAATCTATGTCTATTAGAAGATCCTGAACCCAAAATGACATAAACACTCATTGAGCACTTTATCAGGAACACTATGGTCCTAAAAAGCTCTTGTAGCCCATCTGCCTCTGGGTTCAATGTGTTGTGCATTTTGAGATGCTATTCTGCTCACTACAATTTTACAGATTGGTTTTCCGAGTTACCATAGCCTTTCTGCCAGCTCGAACCAATCTGGCCATTCTCCACTGCCCTCTCATAAGAAAGGTGTTTCTGTCCGCAGAATTGCCGCTCAATGGATGTTTTTGTTTTTGGCACCATTCTGAGTAAACTCTAGAGAGTGTTGTGTGTGAAAGTCCCAGGAGATCAGCAGTTACAGAAATACTCAAACCAGCCCATCTGGCACCAACAATCATGCCACGGTCAAAATCACTGAGAACACATTTTATTTCACCATTCTGAAAAACACAGTTAGCAATTTCTGAAAATCAGTCAGTATTTTACTGTATTATGAACAGTTTATAACTGTTGAGTGATTACACAGTATGCTACTGCATTCCACAGTTGCATTATCGGAAAATATACTATGAGTGGTACTAAAATACAGTTTTATTATTTACTGTAAACCCAAATACAGTCAAATTGAGCGCAAAAAAAAAAAAGACCTATGACAGGAGACAAATTTTCGCACTAAAAATGTGGAGAAAAAAGAACATAAATGAACAAGAGCATAAGAGGGAGTTTGCTGGTGTATTTCTGATATTTAATTCTCTCATATTGTCAATTTAAACTATCTTTCCCCCACTTTTATTTATTCTTTAAAACATCTTTAAGTAATCGATTATTGAATTTTGAAGGACTTCTCACAATGCATTCGTAATTGCCTCAGGCTTCACCATGTGCTCATCAGCCGTGGTAGAGAGAGGATCGATTTTTGACATAAATTTAATCTCTCTCAACTTCAGCCAGGGGTGTAGATACCGAGGGGGGTGGGGGGACGTAACCCCCTAATAATCAAAACTAGCAAATACAACCCCCCTAACATTTATTCCATGATCTAGGGAAACATGTAAATGCTTCATGCTGTGACCCCCCCAATGTCGAAGAAAAATCTAGGCCCTTGAATTTTTGTCAAACACTATTTGTGTGAAATTAACAACAAGGACTCAATGCTGGTTCTTATGTTTGTGACCACTTTCGGAACAGCTCAAAAAGGTGTGTTGTTGAGGCAATTCACACCTCTTTTTTATTTTTCCTCTCATGTAAACTTCACTGTAAGATTAGATACAAGATATTTTGCTAGTGAAGACTTTAAATCACCATGTAATTGTAATGTACATTTTATAGCCTATGTATTATGTATATGGTGGGCTTAACTCTAACAAAATGATTGAAAATGTAAGTCTGCAAGCAGTGTGTCACGATTCCCGGTTGTCTGCCTTGTGTTTCTCCCTTGTCATCTCTCCCGGACTTCAATTCCCATAATTCCCTGCCCTCATCACTGCCATCTATCTGTCATTGTCTTCACCTGTGTTTAATTTAATCATCATCCTTCTTGTATTTAAGCCCTGTTGTTTCATCAGTCTTTGTGAGTTGTTAAATGTGAATGTTATGTCTGCCCTTGACTGTGTTCCTGCCTGTGCCCTTCGTGCAAACATCCACAAAGGGCACGGGCAGGAACACGTGCCGTTAACGGCAGTCTCCCATTCATTCCTATAGGAAGTTCTGCAGAGATTGTCAGAGCGAGCAACCATAAACAAGGTGGCGGGTCATAGCAAATGGTCAATTGCATGAAATGGGACTGCAATTTGTAAGCACCATTAAAATATAAAAGTAATCCATAAAACTCAAACTACATATCTGATTCTTCAGTTCAACTTTTTATTTTTGTCTGAACTAGTCCTTTAAAATGCCTTTCAGTGAATTACAAAATCTGTAGTAGTACAAAATTCTGGCTAGCTATCTTTATATAAAGCAATAGTCATAAGTGTTTGGAGTGACATTAGGGAGAAATGTTGTAACACAAATAGTCATGTATCATTTAATATTTATTTTATTTTATAATTTATTTATCATTGTGAAGATCAATCCAGACAACAGCAAGTGCTCCAGAAGTGGCAAGACGGAGCAAATGAAGAATCTCTAGCCTGAACCCTCATGTCGCCTCCTCCAGCCATCAGGGAGTTTGCTCATTTGAGACTGCAAAATTATTAGTCTACCACAGGAGAGTATGCTGTGCTCAGGAGAGTTTATGTAGGAACATTTTTTTAGTGAATGACTGCATTTATCCAGGAGTGTTAAAGATTTTGCACAAAGTTGAACTGTTATTGCAAGAGTTAAAATGCTTACACACCTGTGAATGAGGTTCATTAGTATGGATTACAGTAATATGAAGCTCTAATTGACACTGAAATGAGTTGTAATGTAGTTAATTATGATACATTGAAATAACTGATGATTTTACTTCATTCTGAAGATTTAATTTGTTTTTATTTACTGACATTGTTAAAATACTGCAATTCTATAATATGTATATTTTGTATTCCACTAAATAAACTGGAGAAAATTACCATTATATTCATTGTATTACAATACAATAATGATGCAAGAAACCAGTAAATTACTGTATATTTTACACTGTAATGGTATATTGCTGTAACTACATTTTATGGTAAGATGGATGGTACAGTAAATGCTTTTACAATAAAATTACAGTGAAGGTGAGCAAAAGATAACAGAATTTTTATTTTTGAGTGAACTATCACTTTAAGACTCAATGTCCAGTGAAGGAGAATGCGGAAGTTAGTTTGTCAACACACACATTCACACACAGTAGGAAGTGAGCCATTGTCCTCACTATCATCCCGGTTTGGTTGGCACTCCTCCGTCAGGCTGCCTATATGAGAGCCACGCTGATTTTAATGCGAGGCAGATTCTCCACCCAGCACACATGGCAGTATTAAATCACTCATAATTTTTATTTTTCATTGTAATTACAAAGCGGAATGGTTCATTGGGCCTCCTGCTTAAAGTCTTCTGCAAAGATGATGCTCTATTAATCTTCCCTCCTCAACCTGATCCCTAGTGTTACCGTGGACCCAAGCGACAGAGGGGACGAAGCTGCTGCAGCACTGCGCTGGATCCAAAATTATATGCACTTTGAGATATGAAGGTGACAAGGGCCACAAATGGGAGAAAGGAAGAAGCAAGCTCTTTCTGTTCATAGTGAATGCAAAGACACAAAAAGTAAGGACCTTATGGATGATATAAGCATAGATCAGCACTAAATTACAGTACCTTGATTCTGTTTGCATGGGGTATCTTGTGTGAAACATTCCTAAGAGTATAATTCAAAACTGATGTGAACACTAACTGAAGCTCCTAACCCATATCTGAATTATTTTTTTACATTACACTGCTTACACTTACAAGTAGATCTACAGGTGTACCTAATAAAGTGGCCGGTGAGTGTACTCTAGCGCACACACTTAAATACCCCAGGTTATTTGGGCTTAAGGGGCCGATCACACCAAACACATTTTATCCGTCTGCACCCATTTTCTATTCTTTCATTGCAAACATGCACTACACGAACGTCTTTGACCAGTGCACCACGTATCATTATTTTTTCAGCATCTTATGCAGGAGAGCTGCATTTTTTATACATCCTGTCAGGTAAAAAGAAAGTCAACTTCATTCGGAATGGCCCCTTAAGGCTCAGCTATACTTCATATGAAATCAAAGCACGAATGGATATGATGTAATTTAGAACAAAATCTGGCCAAAAAGAAGGTGTTTTTGTGTTTGTTTCAGTGGTTTGTAACAGCTCGCCGGGGGTGAACTTTACCTTTACCTTACAGCCATTGGTTCATGTCATTGATAGGTGTGACCTGCAGCTCCACCAACTACTTCGTTTACACCGGCATACAAGACTATGTCATGAAATTTTTTTATTAGTCCACAAAAGGAATCACATCTAGTCAAATGCTCAAACGCACATTCACTTGTGCAATCTGCAGCAAAAGCCATTCAAACATCTGCCCAAAGTAAGATATGCCTCTAACACCATTCTTTTGTCTTTATCCTGAACATAACACACTTTAATAATCCTATCTTTGCAGTAGTATCAGTGTTATCATAAATTACAATAACGTAGCGTAATCGGCACTTATTATGGCCGTCTATATAGTGTTAGCACATTAGACTCATGAATTCAAAATCTAAACAAGACAACTTGTTTTCTACTTTCTACTGCATATATTACTTAAAATCATCATTTACTGGTTAAAACAGCTTCTTTTACTGGCATAAAGTCAGTGATAACACTGAGAATATATGAGAACCCTCATATTTATATGCTCATCTAAACGCCTCCCACAGAGGTGCGGTGGGTGTCTGAATGATCGCAAACAGTATACTGTTGCTCAGCTGTATAGAACTTCTTTTTACCCCTGATCGAAGAATGAAGAAGACCTTCTTCAGAAGAATATCGGAGCCTATTTCAGGAATATAAACCACACTTGCTTGAAAAAGATTCAGATACTTCAGCCACACTTACAAATATATAAATGTCTTTGCACTTTTCCAAGTAAAACATTAGAGTTCATGTAGTAAAACCATACTGTAGTGTTAAAAATTAAGACACTTTTTGATTGTCAAACTTTGTGGAACATGTCCATTGTTAATTTGACAAACTACACTTGTGAAATAGTTTATTGAGCCACTATATATCTATACTCCAGCTTGACATTTATGTTGCAAATGACATTGCACCAGTTCTCATTAGATTGCAATATGCTAAAGATTATTAAGGACGTCTATTTGAATATACTAAACCTACATATTTCACATTACAAAAAATGGAAGCAAGGACACCCACAATCAAAGATTTCCTCTGAGCATTTGAACAAAAGACCCTGCATTTCATTTCTTTCCATCCTCTTCCTCTATGGTTGAGATACCACGCTCTCAAAAATTTTAATCCAGCAGTAGCCAAACAGCCTTGATATGGCTCTTGGAAATGAGAGGCAAATGGCAGTGATTAGGAACAGAGCTGAAAAGAACGCACAGCCAGAACCCTGAGCTCCAAACAATTTCAATGGAGACATTGAGAGATATGGAGGACAATTAGGAGATATTAAGAGAGGCATAGAGAAAAGACAGAGAGATGTAGGAGGTGGTGCAGGCAGAGGGAGGAGGCAGGGACCAAAAGGGGCTGTAGAGTAATCTCGTGGGCAGATTTTTCCCAATAGGGAACTACCCTGAGAGTGGCCCCCTATCAAGTACAGCTCTGACAATCATGGAGAACAACGTTCTCTGAGCGGCGAACCAGGGTGGGCACACAAACACACATGCACAGTTTCACATGAGAACGTCTCGGTTACTGTCGTAACCTCAGTTCCCTGACGTTCCATTAAATTCCCAAATTTTCAGAGTGGATTTTTCTGGAAGAAGGAAATCCGCGACCGCAACGTTGTCATGGTCATGTTCTCGCAGTGAGAACGTGAATCGTCCACAAATGCTGCCTCAGTGTGATCTCTGCAAGACACATATGGAAGCACCCGTGGCCATCAGAAGTGGAGAGGTAATGTCCGCACCCAGGAATGACACAAAGACAGAAGGGCATCTTGAAAAAGAAGCATCTTTAAAAAGACATTCAACGTCAATGTGTCTTACTCATTGTTCCCAGGGGTGTTGTCTGTACTGGCATGCAGAAGAAGAGAAAGGCCACTGAAATGCACCATATCACCAACAGCATATGCTCTTTAGAGGTGAGTGGAACAGCAGTGGGTTTTACTCAGCTCGCTAAAACACAACCGCTCGGCTCAGAAGAAAAAAACTGTCTGAACAGATGCACGCTTCCCTCCTTTTATATCTGTATGTCCGGGGGAGGGGCATGCAAATTCTGTTCGCCAATTCTCATTGGCCTTTTCTCAAAGATAAGTGGTAAGAGAGAGAGACTCAAGAGAGACCCCTAGTGTCACTACATCGACACAACGTCGAGTGAGTGACAGAAGGGGAACTGACTCATTCAAAACTCAGACAAAATGGCAGCTACTCAAAAGCATTCATAAACTAGATTTTTCTGAAAAAAAAATTTGGCAACCACTGTGGCTTTTTTCTTCTTTTAGTATAAATTTAACAGGTTTTTCTTTACAGTTTAGACATGGCTTGGGTCACTTCTTAAATGCTATCTATGGGATTTTTTCCACCCGTTTTATCATCCACCAGGTTAATGTCATACAACCCATTGCTTAAACACCTCTCCTGAACAAGCCGCATGATTTGAGGTGTCAATCATGTCCACATCACAAATGGTTGACTCAGTTACCCACCACAGTTGAAAACTTATGGTTAAGGATTTGTTAAAATTCCTATACTAAGTACAAGCATTAGCAACAATGACACTTTCCTTAGCATTAGCAAGCACCTCTAAATAACACAATGTAAAAGAAGATTCTCAAAATATTTTACTGTTTTATATACTGCTTTTCTGGAAAGAATCTGATGAGGATATCCTAAGGTTCAGTGCCACCATTTGAGCATTTAAAGGTGAATGGGTTGCCCTCTTAAATACCTTTAAAGATCTTAAGATTGTTTCATGTCTACGTTATACAAAATAACAACAAAGGCCTGGCGAGTGACTCATTTTCTACACTGAGCCCTTAAGAGGCTATAAGGGAGCAGTTCTGGTAATTAAGTGTATAAAATGAGAGCAACAAGCCAAGGTAAATGGGACTAACTGGCTAAGCAGCACCCATATCCTGTTCATTTAAACAAGTCGTGATTAATCAAGAGCTATGAGTGCTTGTTATGAATTATAGCTGACAGGTACACAATATCAAAGTCAAATCTGAGCTCCACCGGATGTACAAACTGTACTTAAAGCATCTTGTACAACTGATCAAAGAGGCAGTTTCGTTCTCAGGGACAGGCTTCTGAAGTTCAACAAATTCATTCTGAGAAGTTTTTTGTAGGTTTATTCTTCAAGAGATACTTCTCTCTATTCTTAAACAAGCAGCATAAAAGAAAGTGATTAAAAAAGCTTCTGTTGGAAGTTTTCAGAGAAGAAAGTAACAAATAGACAGACATGGCACACGTAACTGACATACAGGACAAGTCAAGTCTCAAGTCTTTCAAGTACAAGTTTAAGCTATGTCTGAAATCCTTTTATGGTGGTTGAAGAGCAATCAATGTTATATATTCTGTTTTTGCAAGTCTCTAATTTGGAATCAAATTCTCAAGTCCAAGTCTAAAACCCCTTTTGTTAATAGTTTCCTATAGCCTTCCCTGCTAAACAAAAACAAAGAGCTTAACCAGCATGGATTTCCCGTGCTAGTTTAGGCTGGTTTATGCTGAACAGTGCTGGTTTGGTGCTGGTAAATTTTGTGGATATTGTTCACCAGCAAAACTTATTTGGTGCAACTGGTTGACCAATATGTTTTTTATGGTAATGAGAGAGTCTTACTGGTAAAGCTAGTCAAAAAGCCTTGTTGGAACATGTCTCACTTACCATTGTGCTATGTAAGAATAATGAATGAATGAATGACCACTAAGACTTTTGGAGGGAACTATAGGTATATCAGATTGCCCAAGGTTAGTGTTAAACAATGTAAAGAATTACTGTATTCCTTCATTCATCACCATTCCTTCAGGTTTCTCAATGAATAGGTACAAGGTTGCAAAAGCACAAAGTCATCCCTACATGAAGTACATGCTACATACATTTTCGCTTTCTGATAATGTCAGGTTAGTGGTTGTCAGCAATAATCATAGAGCTCCATAAATGCTACATAAGCAATTATCACCTCAGCTGTGTAGATACATTCCTTAATGCTTTCTCTCTCTCTCTCTCTCTCTCTCTCTCTCTCTCTCTCTCTCTCTCTCTCTCATATCTCTGTTTTTGCTCTTCCCATCCTTCCCCGCTGTAAATCTGTCCATTAGCAGAGAACAGTGGGGTGTCTGGAATATGAAACCACAGTCTGGCTGGGTAGATTGTCATTTTATTTTTGGAAGTCTGACTGTGAATGGAGGCATGAAGGAGAGAGATCAATAGAGTTGTGTGGAAAAGATGGAGAAGAGGAGGAATTGGGTGGCCCTAGAAAGCTCTGCAACTCTGGAGTTAACATAAATGCCTTTTGTGAGGCACCACAATCATGCAATCAGTCCCTGAATAAAACCTGCACTACACGGACAAAGAATACTCAAAGTCCAAAAGAAGAAACTGTATATGTCCTGCCTGACAAGCGCAAAGTACAGTAGTTCCGCAAAAATATTTTAGAAAGGATTTTGTAGTTACTGCAATTTTCACACTCTGTTTTCTATGAGGTCACATCCACACTAATCCGTTTTCACTTGAAAACTCCATTCTAGTGTGTATGAGAGGTATAAACATAGCAAAATGTATACGTATCAAAATGCAAATGGATTAGTGTGGACGTGGCCCGAATCTGAACATAGTTGAGCAAAACCAGTCTATCACAGGGCCTACAACAGGGCCTGCACACTAGATTATATGCTGCATTAGAAAACAATGTGAATCCAGTGTTTTCAATGAGGACGGTGCATCAGAAGTTCACAAGAGGAAAATCACAAGGGTTTGCGGAGGTGAAGTTCTGTCATGTGACCAAAAGTTGCAAACATTTGACGTAGGCATCCATTGAAAAATTAGAATTTTAGAGATGTAATTTGCTGAACTCCCACTTGACTTCCAACCAGCACAGAAAACAATTTTATTTTATCATTAGTTCATCCATAGTCACATTTTAGGTTTTGAAAAATATACAAAGTGCATGTAGTCCATCAAAAAATATGATGTCTTGAAATTTCATATACAGTATTATATTGTATATATTGTTACATTTTTTATGTTTACATGCCTAATTTGTACTATTTACAAGTATTTAAATTGATAAGTAGAACAAGTGCTTTTGTTAGAGTGCAAAAAAATCTGACTGCAGTGAGGAACACTGCTTTTAGAGTTTGCACTTATTTAGACAACTGGCTTCTTATTATTGAAATGCTGGATATAATGTGGATTCCTGAACAAGTTGAATATAAATATTAATGGATGTAAAATATCAAAACAATATAGTGAGAAAAAAGTATCACAATATTTCAATATTTGATTGTATTGACACAGCCATAGTCCACACTGAACACGAAACTGCATGGCAATCATTCAGAACATATTTGATGTTTAGTAATCTGTTATGATAAAATGGATTTTGGACCAATGAGAGCTCACAGGCTAAATTGAAATCATCGCTCATCGCGATTGAGGCTTGTTTGGACTAAAATTCTGATAAAAATGGAAGAGATACCTTTTATTGCATGTCCCTTTATTCATGACTGGTTAGGACACAAAGCTAGGGACCTGATTTCTCTCATAACTCAAATGTCACAAAATGTGGAGTTTCAGCATTTGCCTTTGTACGGTACTAACAATCAGTGTATGAGTCTAGGGTCTCAGAAGTGTTCAAACGTGAAGTGAGTGTATAAAGTGGTTCAAAGGCACATGAATGATGCTATCTTTTCGTGGAGTACCGCTAAGCTTCCACACTATGAAGTGCTATCACACCAATCTGGAAGTGTTCTTCACAAACCTAGTGACCTTATAACCCACCAGTTTCAAAACGAGTCCATATCATTTCATTTGATGGCTGCCCACTGTTGATTATTCAGAGGCAAAAATTCCCCCCTCTGATGTGGGACAAGGAGAATGTCACACCTGCAGTCATTAGCTCGAAACATACGACAACGGATAAAGAGTTAAAGGCCGTTTGGAAAGGTCAGGCAGGTGGACTTCCTTTCAAGAAGTGACCTTTTACTACAATCAAAATTTCAATTTGCAGCTCATAACCGCCAACAGAATTTTTTTTTGTTGTTGTTCCAAAACAGCAGCGCCAATCTCAACATTCATTATTTGACATTATCCGCTTGCTGCAGGGCCATTCCCATAATGAGAATACGCTGGAGATCAGAGCCTGTCAAGTTCCACCTAAAAAACAACTCACATCAAAGCTTTCCACAAACACCCCCACACATACTTAACAATGCTCAGCCAAAGCTCCCACTAACCTTATTTATTCTCTATCTCCGCTACCTCTGTCTGTGCATGGGTAACGGGGAAAGAGAGACACAAAATGGATTAAACAACAAAGGTCTTTATCACTCTCTCTTCCTCAAATCTCTTTCTCTCTGAAGCACACAACCAGCATATGTACTGTACATGTGACATGTGATAATGCTTACAGTAGTTGTTCTACTCAGGATTCTAAAAGGGAATCAGCAGGATTCAGCAAAAACTGTCAATGTCCTGGTCAATGTCATCCTTTAAGGCTCATACTACGGTGGAGTTCATACTACGGTGAGCCTATTTACCATCCTATTTGACAATGTCAGTAATCTTTCCCTAGTTATTCTATTCCTAACCATCACATTCCTGTGTCTGCAAAGAGTACATTGTCTTTTACCTTCTATAAAATGTACTTTCAAAAGGGAAATAGCAGTCCTGTGCAATTAAGGTGTGCTGGTAGAAAGCCTTTGAATCTACTCTCTAAAACCCATCCAGCCTGTAGGGCCTCTAACTGACAGTTTACAACAGGTTCTCCAAGTGCCTCCAAGTAGACGTTGGCCATTGAGTGTCATTCAGATACGATCTGAAACATTTACATATTCAGATTGACAAAGCAATGCCTATTCAGTATTCTGCAACTTGGCACATACTTATTAACAACAGTGTGAAATTTGCAGGTAGATTTTACATATAAAGGAATGAGAGGTAATTTATATATAGCCCTAGGTGTCTATACATACAGGCAAAGTAGCAAAAATGTCTTCAGTTCTATTCAATTCTAAGGGTCGTGTTCAATTCTAAGGGTCAGAGTGGTTGGAAAATGGTCATTTAAAATTTATACAACTGTTTTGGTACTGAAAACCTTATTTTTGAAAATTACTTATTTTAATAGTATTACATACTAATATTCTACAAACTTAATCCCTAAACCAAGACAAAAATTCCTAACTCCTTCTAGAGCTTTCAAGCAACATAAACCAAACTCTGCATAGACCTTCAGACTGCTCTTGTTATGGGTGCATCTCAATCAGCTCCCTATCTCCTTATGTTGTGAATCAGTATATCGTGAACTGTTTACACCGAGCGCGTCTGATGACTCGACACAACACAATGGCTTGATGCTGTCTTGATGCTACAATGAGTGCGTAGACACGAACTTTCTAAACAATTTATTTGTTCTGTTGGCAGTAGTAGCACCAGCATGTACAGCGCAAAATGAAACAGGACATCTGTTTACTGTCGGCGCTACATATCGCGCCGCAACGGACATTTCAGTGGTAGACAGCATCACTGATTATAATGTGTTCTATTATTTTTGATGCGACACGACTTTCTTAGTACGGTGTAGAGTGTGTTAAGAGTTGTGCTTTAAAGTTTAATATATTCAGATGTAATGTGTTGGATGTGCGTAATGTGTACATTTAGTTTTATTATGTTGTGGAGCTTGTTCATTCTCTTCTAATTGAGTTTAAAATATGGCTGTATTCGAGGGGCTGCACAATGCCATAACAGTGGGCGTTTACGTTGAAGTTTTAAGGAGGCGCTTGGCCCAAAACCAAGCGTTTCAGGCAGAGGGCCAGCAACAGGGTGAAAAATTATAATATAATACTAAATTATGACAGTTAATGCAAGAAACATTACTTACATTATCAGAGGACCTCGTGGAAGATACTAAAACTATATAAAAAGAAGAGCATTTAATGATCTATCGATCTATCTATCTATCTATCTATCTATCTGTCTGTCTGTCTGTCTGTCTGTCTGTCTGTCTGTCTATCTATCTATCTATCTATCTATCTATCTATCTATCTATCTATCTATCATCTGTCTGTCTGTCTATCTATCTATCTATCTATCTATCTATCTATCTATCTATCTATCTATCTATCTATCTATCTAAGGCATGGCACTTCACCTCTCTTTACTTTAAGGAACTGATCAAAGGAACTCCTCCATTCTTCATTTGATTAATTCCAAAACCCCAATTTGCCTGTATAGTGACAAGAATATAGATGAAGAGGACAATATTCCACATAAACAGGGAGGGAAATAAAGAAAGACTCCCCTGTTGATGTGGTGTACAATTAAATAGCCTTTATCTGTCCTCTGAAGTTCACAAACATGCTCACTCTCTCACACACACACACTTTAATTCCCATGACGCACACTGAGTGTAAACAGTTTGGTTTTAATGTCTGTTGCTAAAAGGAGACGAGTCTTGCAAATACGTGCCTCACCAACTTATTTTCAAGTTGTCACATAGTTACTCTGGCTCTCCTGAACCCAGAATATTTCAGACTCTATCTAGCTCTCATCTCTGTGTTTCTGTCCTTTTCACTCACTTAATTTTCTCAGGAGCACAAGACGCTTCTGCAATGTTAAAAGTTAAGCCCATGCTCACCAATTAGCTGTAAAGACCAGGTCAGAGGATTATTTTTAGGCTGGATGACAGACCTGTTAAAAGCTCCAGGGAAACAGCCGGGGGAGGAAACTACAGTCTTAAGAGATATCTTCTTTTGACTTGACAATCTCATGGTGCTGTTCCTTAGGCTGTGTACTACTGAGGCATACATACACCCTCTCATCATCTCATTCTTTTACTAACAGTACTAGAGTGTTGATCATTCACTGTTTTTCAGCTGCAGGCCTGCTCTTTCATATTTCATCACATCCACGTTATTGCTTTCCCTAGGCGTGCTCATGTGCTGACACAAATCGTGCACATTACAGAGGAATGTTATGGCTGCTGTGACAGTTTTATTGCTGAACAGATAAAGACATAAACGGGTTATTCCTGATTTCTATCAGCCATAATGCTGGACTCCTCAAAAATTCCCCTCACTTCCATTTCTCTAGATTCTGACAGATATGGGTTTTTATACTGGCATGAGAGTGTATACTAAGTTAAATATGTGCTCAGACAGGGAGGTTTATAATACCTGGAGAGAGCCGTTAGCATTCCTATTAATTTCAGCATTCCCATTATTCCCATTCATTTCAAGTGAATCGATAGTGACTTGATTCTCCACCAAAACATCTTGTATGTCTTTAGATATTTGGGATACAGTATATTGCATGAGTCACATAGACTACTTTGTGACACTTTTGGGTCTGTTTTAAGTTTAAAAGTGAGTCAATATCAACGGCCAATATTGTATTGGAACCAGTGAGCTGGGCATCCTTTAAAATTCCTCTTTTATGTCCCACAGAAGAGAGAAAGTCATATGGGTTTGGAAAGACAGGATGGTGAGTACATTATGAGATGATTTGAATTTTATAAAATAATGAAATATTAGCAATACATATGTTGCTTGCAAAAATTGTTATTCCATCATAAACAGTTCATTTTGAATGGCCGTCTATTGAGAAAGATGCTTTTTAGTTCCAGGTGGTGTAGTAATGGTATCTCTACCAGCAGTGTCTAACTGGACCGTGCTGACCAGCCAAAACCTGACCCCTTGAGTTCAGAAATAAAGATGTCACTCAGTGAAGCACCTTTAAATGCATTGTAAAATGTACAATGTGAGGAGTTTGTACCTTATGGTCTAAATCGACTGGTCTTGGTTTGCAAGTCTTGTGCCTAAGCAGCAGGTGTGGTATGATATCTTTCAAGACAAGGAGCAAATTCATAGTTTAACTCTCAGCATGTGTTTGAAAATATTGACTCATCTCCAATGTTTTGCATTGGGTGCAACTTGGTTGAGCTCAGCAACTAATGTTGTCCTCAGACACTGTTAGAAAAACGGCTCTAATAAATGAGGTCTCATGCAGAGAGAACAAGTAAACAAATTCAAGAGAGAGAAAGAGGTGGTGGTATTCACCCTCTGAACAGAGCCAAGAAAACATAATCAAATTCAAAAAGCTGTGTGTGCACAACCTGCTGTGAGAGTGTGTATGAAGGGAGTCTGAGATAAGACCAGGGGTACATTCAATTTGGAAGTGATCATCCCTAAGCTCTATTCCCTTCAAAGACTTTACCATACACTATGAGAGCTTTGGAGTGCTAAAAACAGTGGAGCTCAAAAATAATGGTCGCTTGAAACTCACTTTTATAGTCATTTTTATTAGAAATTCTGTTTGGAATTACCTTACAGCATGACAGTAATGATAGTTTTGATTTAAACTGATTTAAACATGTTAGATTTAAACTAAAGCTGTCAAAGTTAACACATAATTTTTTCTTAATCCCGATTAACCCATTTACTGTTAATAAAGCATAAACTATCATGTGCACTAGTCAGAAAAGGGCGGAACCTTTGCAAAGTGTCTGGCCAGAGTCATTACACTGACACTTCGAAGGTCCTCTTAATGCTATTTGTTGTACAAAACAAGCCCAGTTGGGACTTGTGATAGAAAGTACTTTACAGCCTATGTAAGGCACATTTTAATTACCACAGAAGCACATCAAGTCTTAACTACAACAAAAATGCTGAACGAAACGTTGTTTGCAGTGCTTTTCATGTGGCTCTTGATGCTTGCGTTGACACCCTGACACGAATTGATGTGAATACAGCTTCACGATTGCTGTAGCAAAGTGGATAGCCACAGTCTGTGGAGGATGACAGTTAAAGAGATTTAATGAAGAGATTTAAAACCATAGGTTGCAATGATTACACAACCTATGGTTGCATAGTTCTTTAAATTAGTCAAACTCCCACTTAGACTTTCTGAAATGTTTAATGTTACTTGAATTGGTGCTATTTTAGTGCATTCCTATCTTTATACTGGGGAAGGCTTTGTTTGGAAAATTTTAATAAAGCATTATATTGTTACATACTGTTTTGTTTTCTTTCTGTAAAGGAATCAAGAATGCAAAGCAGGGAGTTGGGACCCTTTATTGCATGATAACCCCTGAGACTTTATTGCATGTTCACTTTTCAGTGTCACACAATATGTATTTTCTTTCGAAACATTGAACACACAGACAGGTCCAGGTCTCTTTTCAGCAGTTCCCAACACACACAACCACATTGACGTGCATCTCTCTCTCTGTCTACTGCTGTCTCCTCTCCTCAAATACTCCCACCGCCCCTCACTGGACCACGAGACCAGTGTGGCACACAGGTGGAATTCATTCACCACATTCAAGGCCTCAGTCTACTCAGATGCCGCTCGGCCCTGCCCTGCTCGCCAAATAGAAATAACTTCATTTTGACAGGAAAATAAGTCTATATACAGTAAAATTTCAGCACTTACAAAATCTGCGATTAATCGCGATTAACTGAAAAATTCTACCATTAATTGCGGTAAATATTTTTTGTGACTGACAGCTCTAATTTAAATGCTTTATTAGTGATTTGATTTGAGAGTGAATAATGACTTAAAATTAACTCTGTTCAGCACTAAGTGACAGAATCGGACAGGAGACTTTTTACATTTTAGAATAAAAAAAAATAAAACAAAATTAATAAGGATAAATCTGTTTGCCAATTTATGGTTAAATAAATGTATCCCGTTTAAAGGATGATTCGATATTTTTAACGCATTTAGTGAATTACCTAGGTACCTAGGTTTTTTTTGCAGTGAAGATGAGCTCTGCCTGTGAAGGGGAGAATCAGAGCAGGACAAATGCAAGGCAGGAGACCTGGCCTGCTCACAATGGGAGAAAATCCAACAGTTGATGGGGGGGCCACACTTTCTGTCTCCAATCCCTCCCTGCTGCCAGGCCTCTACTGCAGGTGGTATAATCTCAGGGCTTGATTAACTACTTCTATTATCAAACTTAATTACTAAATCGTCAAGAGTGGCCTGTGCTGGCGCGAGCTGAACAGCAGACCAACCCCCCGCAGCAAGAGAGACAAACAAATAAACAGCAGCGTGGCTCCGACAGCCGGCTTCTGACTGCTATTAGGCTCCACAGAGCTCAGGCTAATTAATAGCCTGCGATGCTATCGATGGGGGAAATAAAGACAATTGACAATCGCTGCTCTCTCGAGCCCAGGCAGAAGACACAGGGCTGAGCCCAGCAGGGGAAATCGGCTGGAAGTGTTTGTGTGTGAGTGTGTGGTTTTGCATAAAGTGATGTGGATGTTTTTTTTAAAAGCTTTCTGTGTGCATAAGTGTTATGCAAATCTTAGTGTGTGTATATGTTTTCTGCTGGCAGATTCTCTTACTGATTAATGTCCTTAAAAATATATTTGGATACTGTTAAGACATCTGTTAAGACATTTAATAATGAAGACAAAATAAAGCATTTAAAATGTGTGTGAGTTTTTGTCTGCATTTTGAGGAACCAAATGTGCGCTAAAGGATAGCAGTGCTAAAAAATAAACATAAAAAAAATAGCTTAAACAAGCCTAAGCTTGTTTACTGGTCTTAGCTGGTTATACTAGGGGGCCAGCTGACCTCTAAAACTGCTTACCCTCATGCCATCCTGTATGACTTTCTTTCTTCTGAAGAACATAAACAATGATTTTTAGACAATCTCTGCTCTGTTGGTCCATACAATGCAAGTGAATGGTGATCAGAAGTTTGCAACTCCAAAAAGCACACACAGGCATCATAAAAGTAATCTAAATGACTCCAGTGGTTTAATGTACATCTTTTGAAGAAATATAACCCCTTTTCACAATAAATAATGATATCAGCAGTATCCTTGGTGATCATGATTTGAACTCAATTGAACTCTATTGCTTGTATGTGTCAAGCAATAGGAAGTGTATTTGAGCTTGAAATCATGATTGTGCCAAGAGACTGCAATAGCAAGATATACAGTGAAAAAGGAGTGATATTTTGGTGTGTTCTCACCCAAAACCAGTTAGATCGCTTCAGAAGACATTGATTAAACCACTGGAGTCTTATGGATTACTTTTATGCTGCCTTCACATTTTTTTTGGAGATTCAAAGTTTTGGTCATAATTAATTTAGTCATTTAGCAGACGCTTTCCTAAAAAAAGAAAACAGCTTAATTACCATATGAAATAATTAAAAAATACAAATGGTTTATATGAGGTTTAGGTTTAAGGGTAGTGTGGCAGGGCGGAGGGCTGGGTCGTGAGTCTACACACCCGCTCCCTTATTAGGCTAATCAAGCCTCAGAGAGGGATACAGGCCAACTGTGGAGGATGGTGCAGGAGAGCGAGATCGTTTACGGGCATGTCCGTCATGTGTGTGTTTTGTCTTTTGTTTAAGTTTGCCATTACAATATAATTTATATTGTCAAGACGGTTCTCGCCTAAATCCCTTTACAGGTAGGTTTAGGGTTAGGCAACAGAAAATATTAGTTTGGTATAAAAACAAAAGATGTTAATGGAAAATCCTCACCATGATCAAAAAACAATGTATTTGTGAGTGGGTTTTTAAAAAGTCTTCCTGTTTGCATTAGTGGTGTATACATGTATATTTGTGTCTGTAAACGTACTTTGGGGACAAATGTGCCCCTAAAAGTTAGCTAAAGCTGACAGAACCTTCCTTTGGGGATATTTGGGGATGTCCTCGTTTTATCTATTTTTTGTTCTATTAAAGGCTAGGGTTAAGGCTTGCTAAGGGTTGATTTCTAGTATTATAACTAACAATAGAAGTCAATGATATGTCCTCGTTTAGACTAAGTAAACAAGCAAGTGTGAGAGCGCTTGTCAGAATGTTGTAGTATAACATGATGTGAGTGGTTTTTAAAAAAGCTTCCCGTGTGCATCAGTGGTGTGTACACATATATTTGTGTGGGTGTGTGTGGCTGCACTGCATCACTGCTCTCAAGGCACACATGTTGGCAGTATGCCCAAACAAACCAGCCTCCTTTCTCATGCTTCCTGAAGGGCATTTCCACTCGGTTTGTCCCTGGGATACAGCGGCTATACTATCTGGCTTACGGAGCACAGCAGAGTCAATGAGATCATTCCACATCATCTCTGAACCTCAAAACAGAAAAATATCTTGCCTCATCTAGCAGTACTGTGACCTTGGTAAAAGTGCAAACACAAAGAGTCCATTTATTAAAATGTACCCTTTAATAATTTCCATCCCATGAAGTAGGACACATTCTCTTTCAAGTATTATTATTGAATTTTGAAATTAACTTTTATTTATATTTTAGTTTTTATTTGCCCTATTCTGTGTTTTTTGGTTTTAGTTTTAGCCTTAGTATTTTAGGTCTGCTGAAGTTAATATGTTTAATGCCATTCAATTTATTAGTGCGATTTAGTGTTATCACTATCTGGTGGCATTTTCATGTTTAATGAAGCTGGATTGTATATGTTTCAAATTGTATAATATATTGTGTAATAAAAAATTTAAATAAAAATAAATTTGTGGTCATTCTGATTTTACCTTAGTTACATTTGGAATTAAAACTAAAACAATAAGCCACAAGAGGCCATGGCAAAATGTAACACACAGACTCAAGTGGCAACAGCAATATGATAAAAGACTCCAATGTTCAATAAACAGTTACATTTATTGCTAGTTAATAATAAACTACCATATAAAATGCATCTAGTTTTCATTAATGATACTAACTCTGCAACGTAATTTCATCGAGCCCATATATTCTAAATTAAGAGAAGCCATCATTACCAGTACAGGCCAGAGGAGGACACCATCTGCCCATGGCAGCACAGTCCTGAATTGATATTGCTCATTACCCTGCTTCATAAAAAATAAATGCAGGGTGTCCTGAATTAAAGAACATTCTCTAGAAAATATTCATCTTTACAGTCTTTTCATCGCCTTAGGGTTAGGGGTTTCCCCAGTATAAAGATAGAAATGCACTAAAATAGTACCATTTCAAGTAACATTAATATAATGCCAGTCGGAGGCTGCTAAACTGATCGGTATGCACTAAACGGTATGCGATGCAGACTGGTTCAATCTGGTCTCTTTATGGAGATTACTGGATGAGTTTATGGGAGAGCAGTGGGGGAGAACATGCCAGATCCGCCCTACCATTGCGATGGGAAAGCCATAGGGAATATCGGGCCTGCTGAGACTGAGGAATCCTGCAAGGTTGAGGTGACTATCTTCTGGTTGCACATTTTCTGGTTTACAGTGAATGCATACTGACTGGGCTGGTGTACTGGGATTAAACTACTTTAGACAGCAATAAGTTAATTGCTTAAAGGGATAGTTTGCCCTAAAATGACAATTCTGTCATCATTTACTCAACATCATGACATTTCAAACCTGTATTGTCACTTTTTTTTTTAATAAAGTCCTATAAAACTAAAGAAAATTTGACCAAGAGTTGTCAAGCTCCGAAAAGACTAAAAAGCACACTAAAAGTAATCCATAAGACTCATATAGTACAGTCAAAGCCACTCAAACATTTTCATGCAAAGTTTGACTTTGCACAAGCACGAGATTTGAGAGATTTGAAAGATATTTTTAGAGATTAACTTTTTATAAATTAATAATTTTCAGTGAATAACTTTTCCTCACATAAATCTATTGAATGGCTTCAGAAGACTTGGAATGTAGTGCATTCATACAGTCATACAGACTACTTTTAGGGCCCCTTTTTACATTTACATTTATGCATTTGGCAGAAGCTTTTATCCAAAGCGATTTACACTTATTGCACTTATTACAGGGACAATTCCCCTGGATCAACCTGGTGTTAAGTGCCTTGCTCAAGGACACAATGGTGGTGGCTGTGGGGATTGGGCCTTTATTTGATGTTCTGTACTTTCAGAATTTGGACTTTATTACCACCTGCTGGCGAAAGCTCCAAACTGCAAATACAGGAACTGAATTTGGAATTTGCGCTGTGTTAAGAGGTGGTATTGAAACGTCTTATTGCAATGACAAAATTCTTAGGAACATAGCAAATTGCATTTTGTGCCACTTCATTTACATACAAAACACCCACAGTTTGCGCGCATACACCCACAGTGGCGCAAACACTCCCACCATGGCCATTTACAGTTTGTGCTGACAAGAAAAATTGCACATAGAATTAGTGCTCTCATGAAAATCGGATAAGACGTGCACAGCCGTGGCGCGTTGTGTACTCACGAAAATAATGGCCATATTCTCTTCAATGAGCTGTACAGCAACGTAACGTGTTTATTATTGTTCTGTGGACAAAACATTGAAAAAACATATTTCCAAGAAATTTCAGAAGACAAAACTCCAGACAACATGAGTTATGGAAATTCAGATGTGATCTAGGTGCTTTTTACAGCTTTAAACCATGCGTACCACTGCAGAGATGGTAAGTATATCCCTCAGAGCATCCTTATCGTTCCCATAAAAAAATCAAAGATGGCGCTACCGTGAATACTGAATTGATTAGATTAATCCACATCTAATATGTTCTTCTACATACAGATTCTCAAGATGTTTCTTCTTCTGTTTATATCTTGCATTTTTTATATATTGCAGTATAATTTTTATCTTGTCATATTTTAGTCAACAGTATGCTTTAATATAATAATGTAATTTTCGTCAAGATGTGCCTTTTTCATCTCTACCTTCATTATCGTTGACGATATCAAAATATCCTTTTGTCAACTAACATTTTCGTCAGTGATTTCGTTGATGAGATTAACACTGGCTAGAAGTATATCACCTTCTATCCTTACGCAGAAAACTTTATCAAAAACATGTCAGAGAGATGTGTTGGCAGAGTGTAAATAATCAGCTAAGTGTCAAAATGTTATATAAGCTCTCATTAACCAGTACTGTCTCTCTTAAGAATTGGCACTCAGATAGTACCAGAATGCTTCTATCACCACAATTAGTTTAATGATACCTGCATGTAAAGCAGTGAGGCCATGTTGTCAACCCAGCTGGGTTTGATACACATCTTTCAACTGAGCTGAAACTGATGTGAAACTGCAGTGCTGGCGGAGAGTTGCTCAGTTCAGATATGTGAGATGTTTCCCAGATAAATTCAATTTAGACGTGCCAATAGTGTGTGGTGGCCCGCCTCATATGCCCACCCCCTTTACCTCCTCTATAGCAGCCTCCAGAATGGAAGCGTACTATATGTACACATGTGTGCCAATCTGTCCAATAGCCACAGTGTGGAACTGGCTCTGCCAACTGCTCCAGGACATAATGGATAAATCTAGACTTAAAGGGACACAAAAGGATATTTTAGGCAGAAGGTTCACCATTTACTTTCATTACATGGAAACAAAATCCATGAAAGTGAAAGATGACTGGGGATAACATTATGCCTCATCTCACTGTGTCCCCTGAATAAAAGAAAGACCTAGGGGTTCGGAGCAAAATGAGGGTGAGTAAATGACAGAATTTTCATTTTTGGTGAACTATCCTTTTAATATTGCTCTTAGTATTAAACTATAGAATATTCTATCTCTCCTTTAGGCTACAAAGCTCCATCTTTTTTTCTCTATTTGTCCAACATCTCTGGAAAGATTAATGGATTGCCAGTAGAGAGGGCGTTGATGAAGCCTCCCAAAATGCCATTAGCCCCAAGCAGCTGTCTTATTTATGATGTGGAATGGGAGAGCATGTGCAAATGTTGATGCGTGCATGTGTGCACATGTGTTTGTTGGTTTTTGTATGATGCCCGGCAGCTAGGACTTGTTGCCAAGGCATCCATATACCCCTAATAGCTTCTAATCCGGAATAGAACAATGAGGAAGCATTCAGCTTTTAATACCTTAGTCTATTCACCACATATATCACATAGAAACACACTGGCAGGATGCAAATATAATAGCATCTCATGGATGTTAGCATTCAAATTGAATTTACACCCATTACGACAGCAGATTAAATTATGTTAGCATCTCAACACACATCTTCATAATACTACTAATAATAGAAGAATCACACATATCTCTACCATGGCACTACTCATACTGTCACAGCTTTCAAACTCAGATTATCTGTTAACAATATCTGTATGAATATTACTGTCTGTAATGATTTAGGAGTTTCTGGCTATATTTAGAATTGCATAATAGTAGCATACCCTATTATTCTTACAATTTCTTGATTATGCAGTATTTATACTGCATGTATGCAAATTACTGAAATTTCACAAAAATTAGATCTAAGAAGACCTACGATCAAGAATCATTGCTTTGCATAAATCTGGAAAGGTTTACTGTTAGACAATCTTTCTATAAATGGAGACAATTTAATACTGTGGCTACTCTCCCTAGAAGTGGCTGTCCAGCCAAGATGACTCAAAGGGCACACAGCCGAATGCTCAAATAAGTAAAAAAACAAAAACAAAAAAGAACCCTAAAATGACAGCTAAAGACTTGAAGGAATCATTGGAACTGGTTGACATCTCTGTTCATGAGTCTACTATATGGAAAACATTAAACAGGCATGGTGTCTATGGTAGGACATCATGAAGGAAGACTCTGCTTTCCAACAAAAACATTGCTGCCAGCCTGAAATTCGCCAAAGACCACCTTGACACTCCACAACTCCACTGGAATAATGTTTTGGGACTAAAGAAACTAAGGTTGAATTGTTTGGGAGCACTACGTATGGCGTAATTAGGGCATTGCATACCAATATGAAAACATCATCCCAACGGTGAAGTACGGAGGGGGAGCAACATGATCTGGGGCTTTGGAGCTTCGGGCCTGAACCACATGCTATCATCGAGGGTAAACATTGTTCAATGGTTTATCAATATGTCCTACAGTATAATGTCAAGGTGGCCTTGTACCAGCTGAAGTTGAGTGAAGTTCAAGAAGTTGGGTGATGCAGCAGGACTAATTTCAAACATTGAATTAAATCCACTACAAAATGGCTTAAAAAAAAAAGAAAATCCACCTTTAAGATTGGCCCAGTCAGAGCCCAGACCTTAACCCAATAGAGATGATGTGGAATGACCTCAAGAAAGTCGTTCACACCAGACATCCTAATAATAAGGCTAAGCTGAAGCAGTTCTGTAAGGAAGAATGGTTCAAAATGCTTCCTAAATATTGTGCAGGTCTAATCTGCAGCTACAGGAAATGCTTGGTTGAGGTGATTGCTGCCAAAGGAGGATAGACAAGTTATTAAATCAAAGGGTTCTATCAACAGTACTGTGAATGTTTAATGGGATGTGTTCAATAAAGACCTGAAAGATTATAATTGTTTGTTTGTTGTTAGCTTAAGCACATTGTGATTTTCTATACTTGTGACTTTGATGAAAATTAGATTACATTGTATAACCAGTTAATGCCGAAAACCAGCTTATCACAAAGCATTAACATAATTTTTCTTGCCACTGTAAATGCTGAAAATGTACCGCGCAACTACAAGCACTTAAATAAGCTTGCAAATTTATTTGGTTATGCAATGCAAATATTAAACTTTGTTGCCTTAAAAGTCATGCTTAAAAGTGTTTCATTGTCATAAGATAGCATTGTGTGAGGAATAGAGTGAAAAATATGTTCTTATGAACTGATAATCTGCAATTTAGCTTGTGATTTGTGTGCAAGTAAATAAAAATCATTGTTGTTATGGTGCCTCTAGTGTTTATTTCACCAGTAAACTGCCGCGAGTCAGTGTAAATGTAGGTAAAGCAACATTTAACCAAGAGACCAGGTTGCAGCCATTCCGAACATAGCTGCTGAGTCTTTTTAAATGAAAATAACTTCTGCATAGATATGTGGGTGAATATCTATTCTTAAGGGAAACAGACATTGTAAGCTCAGTGGTAATACTCAATTTGCAGCAAAAATTCGCAATTATGGACAAAAGGGGAGTTGCATTAGAACAGCGAGATGACATTTGTCTGAACTTTGTTATCCAGCTGGACTGCACAGCAACACTGAAATCGACAGCCAGGGGAGCAACAGATACATCAAATAGAGACAGAGGATATTACTCTCTCAACAGTGAAAACAGTGAACTAATGTGGTTGAGTGTGTGCACCAGCTGCCAGTCCAATCTCTGCTGTAATGTCTGGTATAGTGAATAAAATGGTCATCTACTGTCCATCTGTCCATCAATAAATGATAGAGTTACCCATACAGGAGAAGTCTCTTGAAGTATGAGAGGAAGTTGACAGTATTTTAAAGGTTAAAAGAGCAATAGCAAAGTGTGTGTGTGTGTGTGTGTGTGTGTCGGTCACAAAGGGTCTCGAAATGCAATGTTACTCAAAAACATGTCTGCTGTTTGACAGAGGTACTGTTCTGCTCACTCTCTCTTCTTCTCTTGTCACATACAGAGAAGCAGGCAACACTGGCAACAGTCAGATGTATCAACTCTGTTTATCTTAAATGTTTTAAGTTAGAAATAACTCTCACTGGGCTGTTGGATGAAGCTTGGGTCAATGCAAGAATTTCAACTTTATTTTTTTATTTTTTTAACTCAAATTAATTATATTATAAGCTGATTAAAGGGATAGTTCACCAAAAATGTTAATTCTCTCATCATTTACTCACCTTCATGCCATCCCAGATGTGTATGATTTTTTTTTGTATTTTTATTTTTTTTACTATAAATCTCCATTTTCACTTTCACATTCTTCTTCTTATTTTGTTTTTGGCAATTCATATTCTTTAGGAATATCACCACCTACTGAGCAGGGTGGATAATTTATATTAAAACGACTGAAAACTGTTCCCTCAAATAATGTTTTTAGATTGACACTGCCATTCCTATGTTCTACGCTACTTTAATGGCTCTACAGCACTGAAATTCAAATTTTGCAATATAGATCTGAGTTTTGAATTGCAATGCCCTAAGCAATATGATTAACAATATTATTATTTTGCGATACAAAGGACCTTGCTACGAGTTGACACATGAGTTGAAAGTGTCATAAATTCAGCAAAATTATGTGGTTGCTTTGGTAATTGTGTTATTCTACTCACACTTGCTTTTATGACACTATTGGTTTGGTTTAGGTTTAAGGTTTAGGGTAGGGAATTAGGTTTGGATGATTTATAACTCAACAGAGCATTACCCTAAAAAAACAAATCTGTTTTTGAATATTTTTACATGCTTTTAGCACCACTCAGTGTACATTTTACCACAGAACTGCGTGCAAGGAGACACATAACATCATTGTGCAAAAACGTCGCCACAGTCACGTTTTTTTCCACGGAAGAAAGTCAGATGGGTTTACAGTTTTTCCTCAGATTTCAAAACAATAAGTTCAAATCTCTGAACAACTAGTTTCTTGTTCCCACCAGATTTAAATTTCTTATTCATGTAAGTAAATTTCAAGTGTTTTGGCATGTGTGCAAAAAAGTATGTACAATTGTCTACAATTTGCACAATAACTAAAATGAACATAGCTTGCTGATCAAAACTGATGAGATGATTCTCAGTGAAATTGTCATACTCTTCACAAATTCTAAACATGCTTTCATCGTGTGAGCTATCACATGCCAAATGATCCATTCAGTTATCAAAATCTGTCAGACATACATGTATAATCCATAAATATCTATGGAAAGTTTGTTATGTCTGCTCAATCTCTGGCCAGACCAACTAGAGTGACATGATGACCACCAAGAAGATGGGAACTTGTAGTGTTACATTCTGTGAGGAAGTACAATTTATTATTTTTTTAAAGAACTACTGCAGGCTTTTTTTTTTTTGCATGGACGTAATTTTGTGGCAATTTTCTGGTCACTATATATGGCTTTACGTGTAAGAAATGTGTAAAAATGGACATGCAAATGTGAATTTTCTGTTTACATGTAACACAATGCAACAAAAATAAATGTACTGTATATATATAAATGTGCATATCCTTTTTCTGTGTACTACAGTATTGTACAGTATTGACTTTATCCAGTAAACTTTTACCTGCTGTTGAATTCTGTATCTAAAAAGCTCAGTGTGATACACAATAGCATTCAGCTAGACAAAACTGGCATTCTTGTATAGTACAGTAAGCAGTCAGTGTCAACAAAAAAGTAGAACAAAATGAAATTTGTACATAACAAAAATTTCCAGGGTTGACTGCCATGGTGAAAAAACATCTAAAATTGTGAGTAGGACGGCTTACAAGATGACAAAAAAAACTTTCCATTTTGGTGGCATTGGCCAATTTTCTGACACAATAACTAGGTTTTGAAGCATGAATTCAATGTTTGGGTTGAATTACACTTACAGATAATAAATCATGGGTGTGCAAATAATGATAGAATTTTCACTTCTGGGTGAACTATCCCTTTAAAGCTCCCACCTACATTTCACACTCACTTTCCAAAACTTGCTTTGCTTTCCACTTCCTATCCACAACAGATGGCATACTTGGTAGCGCAGCTAGTGCCACTACCACATGTTACAATAACAATGCCATCTACATTCAAATCCCCCAATAAATCCACAGGACCACGAAAGTGCTAATTAACAATGATTTCATCACAATTGGTCTGGCTGTCCCTGCTGGGCACTCAGCAATCTGCACATCCAGAGTTTCATTCCTACCACAGACATTCCTGATTAAGCATTTTAATTGATAGGTTCAAACAATATGTTTATCCACAGTTTGTCTGCTGTGGATTTCTGCCATGCGCTCTGCCTTTACATCATATCTGAGTGTGATGGGTGCCGGGACAACTGTTTTCCTGACAGGACAGAGAAGGGTGAACACAGTAAACACAGATAAGGGTGAGTTTTACCTCTAGCTGATGGGCAGTTGTGGCCGAGAGTTACTTTACCTGCCTTAGGCCATCCCTGCTGTTCTGCATGATCCGGAGAGCATAGTTCGAGCGCTGGCCTTTGCTATTGAACTCGATGTGGCCCGTCAGACCTTCCAACTCTACCTATCAGGAAAGAGCCACACAAAGCAATGTTAAGACAGAGCAACATGAGCCTGCTGTTTTCAACATGGGTTTCCTTGCTTTATTGATTTATAGGGCTGTGTGGACAGCAGAGCTCCTCATTGGAAGCATTTGAACAATGCAGAGAGCGGCAGAGGAAGTGGGCAATGTATTTCTGTATGTCTTGCATTGGATGATGCAGTAATGACAAACTGATGGTTGTTAATCTTTAATGGCTGAGTAAGACACAGTGTCTCGGGATGCCGGATTTTGCTAAAGGCAGCAGTTCTGACAAGGGTCTGTGGGCAGCAGTGGTACAGAGAGAAAACGATGATGAATGAGTCTGCAACAGCAGCAGGTGTGATGATTGGCAAGTCGTGGGCCTCCCTGTGGTTCTTACCATCCTCAGGTAGTTCATCAGGCTGGTGCCGTGCTCCCAGATCTTAGAGGACTTGCAGGAGAGCTGAGTGGCTCCTACGTTCTGGCTACGGTTCAGTTCCTGCACTGCTGCCACCACAGTGTGAACTGCATCAAACAGCAATGCTGATGAAAGCTGGAACAGATGCACACACATACGCATAAACACACAGAGACAGATGAAGCAGACCCAACAAGTATTTGGACACTTAAAGGGATTGTTTACACAAAAATGAAAATTCTATCATAATTTATTTACCCTCATGTTGGTCCAAACCAGTACGGCTTTCTTTCTTCCATGGAACACAGAATGGTGAACTTTGGCAGTTTACCAGTATCAGTCAACTTTCACTTTTATTCATCTTTGTTTTCCACAAAATAAAAGTGAATTGTGACTGAGGGTGTCATGCCTAACATCTCTATTTTGTGTTCCACAGAATAAAAGAAAGTCAAACGGGCTTGGATGAGGTTATGTTGTTATGAGGTAAATGTTGACAGAATTTTCATTTTTGGTTGAACTATCCCTTTTGTCACTCTTAAAATTGTCTGACTGTCATTATATATGACATAAAAAATATATAACTAAGTGGCATCTGAAAATAAATTATATTACAACTTTTTTCAGAACTAACTTTAGTTTTCTGAGTGAAGTTTCAGGTTTCAAGGTAATTTTAGTGGATCTATACAGTAATTTGCCACAGGTGTCGTTCATCACAACTATCAGTACATGTTCCACAAATGTTTGACAACCACAAAGTGTGAAGAGTAGTTTTGTCATCAGTTTGATCAATGTTTTGCTTTTAGTGCTGTCAGTCAATTATTTTTTTAAATTGTGATTAATAACAAATGCTTTTGGTAATTAATTGCGATAAATCGCAGATTTTCAAGGTGCTGAAATTTGACACTATATATACTTCTTTTCCAGTAAAAATGCTTTTACTTCCATGTTAGGACAGAAAACAAAACAATTGCTTTATTAACATTTTCCAAACAAAGCCTTCCACAGTATAAAGATAGAAATGCACTAAAATAGCACCAATTCAAGTAACATTAAATGTTTCATAAAATCTATTTGGGAGGGTAACTAATTAAAAGAACTAGTCCCCACATAGGTTGTATATTCATTGCAATGGGCATTAAGTCTCATCCTCCACAATATTAATCTGTTGGTAGACTATCCGCTTTCTTACAGCAATCGTGAAGCTGCGTTTATAATTCGTATCAGGGCACCAACTCCATCATCAAACGTTGCTTTGAACTATACATGAAAAGCTCTTGCAGAAAGAAATGTATAATTCTGTGTTTTGGTGATAGTTAAGACTTGACTAGCATGAGTTAACATGTAATAATATATAATAAGCTATAATAAGTATTATAATTTGAAAAGCTTTCTGTTAAATGTTTTGCTTGAAAATGTGTTTATTTATTTTAAACAAATGCCTCTTGCTTTTAAATTTTGTTATACAGTATAATTCAAACATGTACATACATTTTAATGTCTGACTTAAGTGTCCAATGGAGTTTTGTGGCCACTGTATATAATTCAGTCATTAAAACACCTTCATACACTGATCATTGGAAAAAAAAAAAAAAACACACTACTATCTTCTCCCCTCAAACACCTCAAAAACGTAATTCAAAAGTGAATTACTGACCACTCCAGTTCCATCAGATTGCATGTTACTGTAGCAAAGACTATTGAGTTTCCTTCTCCTCTGACTTCCAATTTGCCACTGGTGCAACAGCACTTTGAAATGGGGCTGTGTTTTGCTGCATTATGGAACAGCACAGTAGCTTCGAGTGGGTGGAGATGTGTGTATTTGTGTTGTAAGGTGGAAAGGAAAGTTGAACATATGTTGTGACTAAAATAGCAGTCTGTGTACATTTTGTTGCCTACATTTCTTTCCCTTCTATATAAAAAAATTGCAGTGTAACTATTCTGGTCACACACAGGGAATGTCCTGGCTGCACTCATTAGTGAATGCAGAATGACATTGTGTCCGCACGCAGCAGACTGAGGCAGTCTACAGATATGCAGGACTGTTAGTTAATCTCTGCACAGACCAGCCAGTGTAGTCTTTATCTAATGAAGTTTAGGGCTTACATATTCTTGCAGTTACTGTCCTCCATATCAAGGACATTAAGCTTCGGTAGTTTCCCTTTGGCAGGCTTTGCATACAAACATCTCTGGAGTGAATTCACTAAACAGATGCACCACTTTTGCACATAAACCTACATCTTTTCAATAACCACACACAATGTACAGTAGTTAAACCAGGCAGTAGATATGCTTAAATGGTACTGTGCTGTATTAAGGCCCCGATACACTTCATACAAAATCGAAGACCAAACGTAATTTAAATAAAAATCTGGCCAAAAAAGAAAGTGTTTTTGAGTTCGTTTCAGTGGTTTTGATGGTTCGCCGTGGCAAACTTTTAGAAAAACGTCTTACCGGCTGCATATCACCTTCTGACTTCCATTGTTCCACGTCATCAGAATGTGTGACCTGGAGCTCCATCTAGTCTGAAGCCAGCAGCTAATTCCCATTCACGGTGTTCAGTCAGTAAAGATCAGTCAAAATGAACACACCGGCATGTAGATATTAGCGAGCAGGTTAAAATTTACCTACAGAACATCTGTACGATTGTTTGCGAAGAGACATTTTCCACAAACATGACATGCATTTTTTGTTTTGTTTTATTAGTCTACAAAAGGAATCATATCTTCTCAATTACTCTTAAGTGCCTATTTTTTGCTTTATATGCTGCCTCGCTCATGTGCCTTCTGCAGTAAAAGCCATTCAAACATCTGCCCATAGTGAGATATGCCCCTATTATCATCATTCTTTTGTCTGTATTCTTCCCATCAACACTATTTTATACATACGCAGTTGTATCAGTGTCATCATACATTACAATAACAGAGTTTAATCGGCACATTTTATGGCCACGTTAGTGCATTAGTGCCACAAATTCAGAATATAAACAAGACAAATTGCGCATTTTCTACTGCATATATACTGTTACTTTAAATCGTCATCGAGTGGTTAAAAAAAGCATCTTTTACTGATCTAGTGTGAATTCTACTCATAGAATGAGGCATAAAGTCATTGATAACAAATTTTAATGTCACATTAGTTAAGGTTTTAATGAGCATCCTCATATTTGAATGTACTTCTAAATGCCTACTACAGTGGTATGCCGGGTTTCTGTATTTTTATCAGTATACCGTTGCTGTTTCAATCTTCTTTTTACCTCTGAATAAAGAATGAAGACGAGGAGGGAGTGGGAGAAAACAAACTCTGGTTCGGACCAAGCAATCAAACCAAGTGTGAAATCACCCTAAAATAAATGTTTTTTTCATTATCTAGTGATCATGGCAGCAGTAGTTTATCAAATGATGATAAAAATAACGGACAAGAGTGCTATAACTGGCCATATATCAAGATGTGCCATGTGGTGAACTGCACTTTTAGCATACAGGTGTCATGATCTGGAATTTGTGCCGTGCAAATTGCGTTTTTATCCACGTCTGTGCCATTACCTGATGTTTATAGTCTCTTTTTTATCCCCTTTTCTTCCAATTTGGAATGCCCAGTTCCCACTACTTAGTAGGTCTTCATGGTGGCATGGTTATTCACCTCAATCCGGGTGCGGAGGACAAGTCTCAGTTGCCTCCGCTTCTGAGACCGTCAATCCATGCATCTTATCATGTGGTTCGTCGTGCATGACACCACGGAGACTCCGCATGTGGAGGCTCATGCTACCATTGAGAGCGAGAACCACTCATTGTGACCAAGAGGAGGTTACCTCATATGACTCTACCTCCCTAGCAACCGGGCCAATTTGGCTTCTTAGGAGACCTGGCTGGGGTCACTCAGCACACCCTGTATTCGAACTCGTGACTCCAGGGGTGGTGGTCAATACTTGCTGAGCAACCCAGGTCCCCGATTTTTATAGTTTTTTTCTTGTGGTAAAACAACACAGACAGCATGTGCAACTAAACAATGTGATCAGTAGGCGGAATTCATTCTTAGTGAATTCCATCTTTTGTTTCTGGATCAGTGTGTGACACAGAGCTGAATCTGACAATGGGATTAGACCTATTCTTCTTGCTCTCATCCATCTGCCAGACTTCAAACCTTCCTCTGATTAATTAAATATTAGACCTAATTAAATGGGAAGTGCAACCAGAGTTCGTTACTAAAAGTAGCAGCCATTCATTTTTTAAACATCTACCCTGCAGCTTTAATAAGAAAACAGAAATGTAAACAAACCTTTCAAATTAATTATTACCACTCACATCACATGTATATGAGATCAGAAATGTTTTTGTAATAACTTTTTAGCTTTCCTGTATGGTTTTTGTTTTTATGACAGTTTGATAGCAGATTTTGAGTACAAACTAAGAATGAGATCAGGAAGAATATATAATACATATGTTTTCAGTTCCTAAGTAACAGGAAAAAAAGGTTGATGTGAACATGCAGGGTGTTTATTCCTGTGTGTGTGAGACTCTGTGTGTAATAAATTATACATCCAAAGCCTCGTTTTCAAGGTAAGCATGAGGACACAGTTAGAAGGCTGCACCAGAGGGTCCTTGGGTTACTATCACACAAATAACTTGTTAAACTGAACTACATAGACAACAGGCATAGGGGCCTAAACTACTAAAACTTGCAAAAGTGAATTAATTATGCATTCGTGTAGGGCGGCACAATTTGGTCAAAAATTCATAGAGTGATTATCAGGGTTGGGGAGTAACGGAATACATATAATGGGAATACCTATTTAAAATACAGTAATTGGTAATTAGAATACAGTTACATTCAAGAGAAGAGATTTATTTGCATTTTATTGTCATTTGTTTCATTTAATATTTAGTAATTTCAGATGAAAAACATTTATACATATAAATGATGCGATCCAAAGTGCATTTGAACAATGGTGAAACACTTTCTTATGATGTGTTACATTCATAAGAGCAGACAGAGAAATCTGAAGTAAGTTTGGAGCAGAAGAATTAGAAATAATCCTTGTGTAAATTGTCAGCTTTATGCTAAGCTAAAATGCTATATGTAGCCATGTTACCAGGCACGATCATACTAGTTTATCACGTTGGATCATAATTAATTTTTTCTAGTAAGATCTTTTATATTAGGGCAAAAATCTTATTCTTGATAATAATTTTTGTACTGTTTTCCTGTAAAAATATCTAAAAATCCTTAAAATCCTTAAAAACTTGCAAGTAATGCCTGTCCTAATTCTGTCATGTTTTGCATTTGTTTTTTCAGTGAGAAAGAGCCCGAGTGTGGAGTGGAGGGGGGCGGGGCCGGGCTGGAATGTCGCATGCCCGGTTCCCAATCGGCCTGATGAGGCGCGCGAGGGATAAAGGCTACCGGTGACGACGAAGCGAGAGAGAGAGGAGAGAGAGAAAAGGCTCACTCACCGGTTCTCTGATGTACCATCGCGTGTTCCTCGAACACTCCTCCATACTCTCCGGCGGACGACAGCCACTCCTCTCCGGGTGAACCGGAGTCAACCTCCGACCCCCAGCGGACAGAACGCCCCTCCGCTTTCCTGGCGACGAGTGGAGACATTCCTCCGCCCCGCCCCCCTCCACTCCACACCATTATTTTTACATTCATATTGTAGGCCTAATTGAACTTAAATGTGGATTTTTGTGTTAGTTTATTTTTGATAATGTCTATCCAATTTTCACTCACACTTGAGTTTAAGAAACCAGTCAACATGAGTATATTTTTTGAATAATAATAATAATAATAATAATAGCATATTAAATCAAATAATTATAATCGGCCATATCCCAATCTCAATTTTATTTTCATTAATTGTGCAGCCCTACATATGTGCAGCCATGAATATTCAAAAGCTGGTCTTACCGGCGTCCCTGCAAAAGGTGCATGATCACAGTTTTCCTGCCAGGATCGATTGAGACTGAGGACAAAGTCCTTAAAGAAGGGATGTGTCCTATTGAAGACTGAAAACCCAACAATGTTTACCCGTTGATCAGCTAAATCGTCCAGTCGTAGCAGTGAAAATTCCTGAAAGGGAAGAGATAAAGCGTTTAAGTTAATTCACCAATATGAGCCCTTCTCATCAACTTGCCAAGCGCAGGCCCCCTGTTGAATCTAAACAACATAATGATGCCCAAAGGAAGTAAAACAATATTGTCAGGCTCATTAACAAGCACTAAGGCAATTCTGCCAATTCCTGTGACATGTAATTCAATTCAGCAAAAGCTAATGCTTAGGAGAGCAAATCCCACTAGCTACTGTGCTTCAGATTCCATGAGGGCCACTCTTGATTTCGTGCCAAAGCTGGTGAGAAAAGGTCCGCAGTGTTGTCAGTCTGCACGTGTAGTATATCAGCTGAAGGTTAATAGAGATGTCCGTGCAGTTCTTGCTGACAGTACTATAGCCTATGACTCTGTCACTGCTACTGGTTTAAGGGACAATGATGATGGTGTGTGGAGAGGAGATACAGATCAGAAGAGCTGAGACTAGAAGAGTTGAAAAGACAAGAGAAGAGATGAGACGAAAGAGAAGAGATGAGATGAGACAAAACAAAATGAGACTAACCGAGACTAGAAAAGAAGAGTTTAAGATATGAGAAGACATAGGATAAGACGAGATGTGATGAGAAGAGATAAGATGAGAAAAAAAATGAGATGACAAAATGAGATGAGACTAGGCAAGATGAGAAGAGACTTGATTAGCAGAGCTGAGACTAGTCGAGACTAAATGAGTTAAAAAGACAAGAGAAGACATGAGACAAGATAAGACATGATGAAAAGAAACAAGACAAAACAGCATGCAACAAACTGACACAAAGTGAAGAGTTAAAAGACGTGAAATCAGATAAGACATGATGCAAAGAGATAGAAGAGATGAGACATAACAAGATGAGACTAGTCAATACAAGTAGAACTGAGACTAGTCGAGACTAGAAGAGAAGAACTGAAAAGATATGGACAAGATGAGATGTGGAGAGAAGAAATAAGAAGTGAAAAGAAGATGAGAATATTTAGAGAAAATTAAATTAGACTAGTCAAGATGAGAAGAGATAAGAAGAGCTGAGACTAGTCGAGACTAGATGAATTGAAAAGACAAGAGAAGACATGAGACAAAACAAGATGTTATGAAAAGAAATTAGCTGAGACAAGATGAGACGAACCAAGATAAGAACAGTTGAGACTAGTAGAGAAGAGCTGAAAGACACAAGAAGACATTAGACAAGATGTGATGAGAAGACACGTAATGAAAAGAGATTTGATGAAAAGACAAAACAAGATGAGTCTAGTCAGGATGAGAAGAGTATAAATGAGAAGAGCTGAGACATGTTGAAACTAAATAAGAAGAGTTGCAAAGACAAGAGAAAACATGAGATAAGATGAGACATGAGGAGAAGAGATGAGACAAAATAAGATGAAAATAGTCGAGACTAGAAGAGTTGAAAAGACATAGAAGAGATAAGATGAGAAGACATAATGAGATAAAATAAAAATGAGACTATCCTAAACTAGATGAGAAGAGTTGAAAAGAGATTTGATTATAAGACATTAAGGGAGAAGAAACAATACAAAACAAGATGAGAATAGTCGAGACATAAAGAGAAGAGTTGAAAAGACATGAGAATGAGATGAGATAAGAAGAGACGTGATGTGTGAAGAGACAAGACAAGTTGAGATAAGATAAAGCAAGTCATGACTGGTCGAGACGAGACAAAAAGAGACTTAATGAGAAGAACCAAGATGAGCCAAGACCAGCAGAGAAGAGATGAAACGTCAAGAGAAGACACAAGAGAAGATGAGATAAGAGAGTAGTCAAGACCAAATGAGATGAGACAAAATAAGATAAGCTAAAACTAGCAGAGATGAGAAGACAACATTTTTTTTATTATTAGACGAGACGAGACAAGACGAGACAAGACTTGAAGGGAAGACAAAAAGAAAAGAGAATATAGAGACAAATGTTAAGAGGTAGAAAAAAGATAGAGGATGAAAAAGAATGGTGAATAATTAAGAGAAGAAAAGGAAGTGTTCTGAAGCTGTAAGCACAGAGAGAGAGGTTTGTGTGTGTGTTTGCAGGGGGGGGGGGGGGGGGTCAAGGAAGATGAGTGCGTGATCCACAGACACACAATAGCAAATCCTCATCCTTACATGAGGTAGCATGCAGCACCACACATCAAAGACAAACAATCTTGCCCTCTTATAACAAACACAAAGCAAGATGAGGACAGTCACCCGGGCCATGGTTAGTGCACACCGCATAGGATTAAATCCTTTGCAGAAAGGGGAGGAAGAAAAGCTGAGACCGCAGTGTCATGGGAATGCAGAGAAAAAGAAATGTACTGCAGAGCCTTCAGAAGACAGTTTGTATCAGTGGAGAAACCTTGCTGAATTCTTCTCTCAGTTCTATACAGATGGCTCCTGTTTTCTTTGTTTAGAGGTGACACAGTCTCTCTGGCTTACTAAAAGGTGACTATGACTGCTTTTGACCTGAAGAAAAACATGTCTACTGCTCTGGTGGCAACAAGAATTCCTATGCAGCAAAACATGTCATTCTTTTTTTATTTTATTTTTTTAAAACAAACATACAAACTTAAATCCTGGTGAGGATAACAAGGATGGCTCCAAGTGTGATTCCAAATCACAGTATTCATACTTGAAATTATATAATAAACAAGATATTCCAAAATATGTAACATAATGTGCAGCACTTGTAGATTTACATGTCTGTAACTATATCTTCTAGTAGAAAGATGAACATTTTATGATTTGTTTTCAATGAAAATTGGTATCTTTATGTGTATGTACTGTAATAACAGTACATTTAAATTTGTCAAAATCAATAATGCATTCAAGGCTGAGCTTTAAAAAAAATGTCAAGCATTGAAAACTTTTATTCAAAACTCTCTCACACTCAAATTCTTCCAACTTTAAATCTAATTAAAGAGTATGAATCACTTTTGTAATAACAACTCTCATTAACAAGTAATTTTCGAGAAATATTTTATATAATAAAAACCACACACAAATGCAAATGCAATTTATGATTATCACACAGTTTAAGAGTGTGTTAACAGCTGACCCTTTCTCCATCTGCACTCCCTGATGCAGTCTGACAAGCCCGACGGGAACAGACCTGTAATTACTCTCTGAGCTAATACTTATGTTAATAAGTATGTTAATACTTAATTAAAACAGAGACAATGAGCCAGTCATTATGTATAGTACAATTTGGGACACTCATACTCGACATGCAAGGTCGTCGAATATCCCGAGGCAACATCTATTACATGCGTGTAGTATGTGCGTGTGTGATAGAGCAGACTCTTAGTCACATAAAACAAACACAGCCTTATTCATGAAACAAGAGCAGAACAAATTTGTGTTAAATCGTTAGTGGAATCATTCTTACATACATTTTGCCATTGAATTTAATAGGACAATTTACTTAAGAATGGATTCATGAACAATTCACACACAAATGTGTTCTGCTCATGTTTCATGAATTAAAGACCCATAGATTACAAAGCTAATGTGTGTAATTTTTAATGTTAAAATAATATGTTATACCATCTTAATATCCAGAGAGTCTAAGATATTTGTAAGTTTATTTTCTTAAACACCATTGCTCTGTGGCGCTATAAAAACATTGTTCTGTTTGTTTGGGCTCAACCAATGGAGTGAGTTTGGGGTGGGACCATCTGTTTTTTTCTGACCAATGGCACTCAGGGAGAGTGTTTTGGAAACCTGTTTAAAAACATTAATTATATTGGCTTGACATAACCAAAAAACCCATAGACTACTATAGACTTGGGTGAAAGTTTTTTTCAAAATCCCTAAACCTCTTGCTGTTATCACGTTGCATTTACCAAACTTCGTACCGACCTTCAGATGGTTCCGACTTAGTGTGCTAGGTATTTTCTAACTGATCTGATTTACAGTTTTCCTGTAGCGGATTAACAAACATCCTCCAAATCTCATAGATTTACAGTATATTGATGGGATGTTCAAACAGGCCAAGAATAGTCAAACTCCAACAGTCAAAAACTGTTCAAATGTAACAAAAACAAATCTAACAAAAAACGCAGAGAAGGCCTTAAAGGGGTCAGGTCATGCATGTTTTACTTTATTATTTTCCTTGAGGTTCACTTGTAATTTTAGTAAAGGCTTTTGCACAAAATAATAATAATAAAAAGAAAGAACAGTCATAATGTGGTATTATATGACCTTTTTCACCCTGTCTCTGGCCCTCTGTCTGAAACGCTAGGTTTCTGTGTACTTCTCCTTTAAGTCTTCAACTTCAAGGTTTTTTTATCAGTTCTCAAAATAATCCATAGAGATACAATATGTGTCGAGCAAATTTGTAGTCCCACACTGAAGAATTCAGGAACGTTCTTAAACAAATTTAATCTACTCACTCCTATAACATTGAGATCCTTCATAAGGCTATGCAGATATGCAGTTTTTCCACAACCAGGATCACAATAATGTCTGGGGACTTTACAAGCAAACTACAGAAACAAAATTACCACTTTCAGTGTTGCAGTACCTCAGCTGTGACAATTACATATGGTGTGGAGGTGGGGCTATTCAAATGTGACTTCACTGTGATGTCACAATATAGCCGACTTCAAAACTAGTCATTTATGCAGAGTGGAAAAAATAAGAAACCTTTTTTTTTTTTTACGTTTTTGAAACTTACAGTAGGTTTTTAATAGTACAATGACCTCTTATGTCAAAATATCAAGGAAAAATGTATTCCTCATGACATGGCCTATTTAAAAGTCATGAAAAATTGGCCCAATTTACTTCCATTCTAAGTGTAAGTAAGTTAAGAAAAGGAGGGATAGGTCGAAATAACATTTTTTGTAATAATCAATATTATGCCACAAATGCTGTTGACTGAGCTTCAAATGTCATCTATGTATAACCTTTAAACTGCCATTTTTTAAAAACTAGTTTAAACTTTCAGAAAAGGCTTTGTTAAGCCAACATCAAAGTTTGGCTTGGCAAACTTGACCTATATAGTTATATTTTCAATTCCAAATGTTGACACTAGTGGCGCAAATGTTACAAACTTCAGCTTTAAATGTTTAGCCAATGCAAGAGAAGACACATCTAAGAGACAGTTGGGCCCAGAGGAGCGCAGCTGCTCCTGATCCCTGGCAGAATGACAGCAGAGAGAGGAAAGGAGAGGATGAGAAAGAAAAAGAGGAGAGTGGATAGAGAAGAGAGAATAGGTGAGGCACTGACAGGCTGGCGATAAGCCCCCTGACACAGGCTGTCACGTGAAGATCAATCAGAAGAGCAGAACCTGGGCCAGCTTGCTGCTCCACCACTGGCAGACTCTTTTCTCTCTCACACACATATAATATACAAACACACAGGCATGCATATTGTTTGTTTTGGCACAGCCTAACAGAGAATGATATAATGAGCTCCCTTGAGAATTACTAGATCCAGTGTGTGGTAAAACAGCAATGAGTCCAACTCCAAACCACAGATGCAGCACCTCTTCTCCAACATATTAATGTTGGAGGACCCAATCCTACATTGAGGACCCAAGTTAACCCCTGACACATACATTTATTTGACAGTCTAGTGTCAATGATTGAGTCAAAACATGGTTCATAGGTCTGTTCTTATAGGACAATATCAAAAATTAAATGCAACTAACAATGCAATTGTGCAAAGTTAGGGGCTGTTCACACAGAAGATGATTTTTGTCCATCTATTAAAATTATTTTACAATGTAAACATACGCTAGAAGGATGTCTTTGAACACTGCGCCACGTCTCACTGTTTTTTCAGCGTCTCACACAGGAGTACTGCATTTTTTATATACCATATTAAAAATAACTTTAACTTAGAAAAATTTATATCGAGACACTTATGTTCTGCTCTACTTGTAGCACTGCATCTAGCTTTTTTTTTTTTTTTTTTTTTTTTTTTAGCACAATGTGTTCTGTGTGTAAAACTGTAACGATCCACACCGTCTTTGGTTTGTTTACCTTTTTACTTTTAGTTTTGGCACTTTTTATGTTCCACATTGTTCTTTGTTTATGCACTCTTTGAGTTTTGGCACCTTTTATGTTCCGTATTGCTTTCTGTTTTAAGCACTCTTATTTTGAAGTTTTGTCATGTCCTGTCCTCCCTCCTCGTCCATGTGTCCGCTCCCCATTGGTTTATTGTTTAACTACTTTACTCTCTGTTCTAGTCTTGTCATTGGTTTTAGTTAATTACCTCTTCACCTTGTTATTAGTTCTGATTGTCCATTGGTTTATGTTTTCCCTTGTTTTGTATTTTAGGTCCTGATGTTCACCTTGTCCTTTGTCGGTCGTTGTTTAATGTTTGATGTCTGAAGCTCAGTCCCGTATCCAGCCTTGTTCCGTGTTCCTGCCTAGCCCACTTTGCAAAAACCCCCCGTGTTGTTTTCTTGTTTTCATTTCTTTTGTTTTCCCCTCGTGGAGGTTTCTTTTGTTCCTGCCTTTTGTGTTTTCTGATTATTTAATAAACTGCATTTGGATCCTTACTCCCTCGTCTGCCCACTTCATAACAGAACGACCGAACCGCTAATGGATCCAGCAGCGTTTTTCGTAGAGCTTGCTAGGGCAAACCTGACCGTACGCGAGTTCTCCTATTTCTTTTCCAACGTGGCCAGCTGCTCCGGTTGGGACGACCAGGTCCTAAAGACCATATACAGGTACAACGTACCCGTTCGCCCAAGGAGAGAATTGCCGGAGATCGAGGATTGCACCTTGCAAGAGTATGTGGACCTGATTGTGGAGACCTACGCTGCAGGGGAGCCGCCTCTCTCAATTCCGGGCAGGGCCCCCGGGTGTCCCACGCCTACCACGGCCAACACACCCCCAGTCTCGTCTGTCCCAGGGCCAGTGTTGACAGCCCCGTCCGCCAGAAGAAGGAGGAGAAGAGGAAAGGCTTCTGCTTCCCGGTCTCCGCCTGCCACGGCCAACGAGCCAACGAGCCCACGCCTGCCACGGCCAACGAGCCCACGCCTGCCACGGCCAACGAGCCCACGCCTGCCACGGCCAACGAGCCCACGCCTGCCACGGCCAACGAGCCCACGCCTGCCACGGCCAACGAGCCCACGCCTGCCACGGCCAACGAGCCCACGCCTGCCACGGCCAACGAGCCCACGGCCGCCACGGCCAACGAGCCCACGCCTGCCACGGCCGCCACGGCCAACGAGCCAACGCCCACGCCTGCCACGGCTAACGAGCTGGAAGCCTCGTCCGTCCCAGAGCCGGCGTTGCCAGCCTCGTCCGTCCCAGAGCCGGCGTTGCCAGCCTCGTCCGTCCCAGAGCCGGCGTTGCCAGCCTCGTCCGTCCCAGAGCCGGCGTTGCCAGCCTCGTCTGCTAGGAAGAGGAGGAGAAGAGGAGGGGCTTCCGCTCACCAGTCTCCGTCCTCCATGGCCCCGTCCTTAGAGCCAGAGCCAGCGCCTGTAGCCTCGACCGTCCAAGAGCCAGAGCCAGCGCCTGTAGCCTCGACCGTCCAAGAGCCAGAGCCAGCGCCTGTAGCCTCGACCGTCCAAGAGCCAGAGCCAGCGCCTGTAGCCTCGACCGTCCAAGAGCCAGAGCCAGAGCCAGCGCCTGTAGCCTCGACCGTCCAAGAGCCAGAGCCAGCGCCTGTAGCCTCGATCGTCCAAGAGCCAGCGCCTGTAGCCTCGATCGTCCAAGAGCCAGCGCCTGTAGCCTCGACCGTCCAAGAGCCAGAGCCAGCGCCTGTAGCCTCGACCGTCCAAGAGCCAGAGCCAGCGCCTGTAGCCTCGACCGTCCAAGAGCCAGAGCCAGCGCCTGTAGCCTCGACCGTCCAAGAGCCAGAGCCAGCGCCTGTAGCCTCGACCGTCCAAGAGCCAGCCCTCCTTGAGCCTCCCAGAGCTCCGCCTCCCGAGCCTCCCAGAGCTCCGCCTCCCGAGCCTCCCAGAGCTCCGCCTCCCGAGCCTCCCAGAGCTCCGCCTCCCGAGCCTCCCAGAGCTCCGCCTCCCGAGCCTCCCAGAGCTCCGCCTCCCGAGCCTCCCAGAGCTCCGCTTCCCAGAGCTCCGCTTCCCAGAGCTCCGCTTCCCAGAGCTCCGCTTCCCAGAGCTCCGCTTCCCAGAGCTCCGCCTCCCGAGCTTCCCAGAGCTCCGCCTCCCGAGCTTCCCAGAGCTCCGCCTCCCGAGCTTCCCAGAGCTCCGCCTCCCGAGCCTCCCAGAGCTCCGCCTCCCGAGCCTCCCAGAGCTCCGCCTCCCGAGCCTCCCAGAGCTCCGCCTCCCAGAGCTCCGCCTCCCAGAGCTCCGCCTCCCGAGCCTCCCAGCGCTCCGCCTCTCGAGTCACCCAGCGCACTGCCTCTCGAGCCTTCGAGACCAAGGTCAAGGCCTCCCACGCCTCAGCCACCCGAGCCTTCCACACCCCTGTCTCCCGAGCCCTCCGCGCCTCTGCTGCCAGAGTCCCCCAGGTCTCCGCCTCAGAGGACTGCCTCGGCTCTGCCTGCAGCTGCTCCGCCTTCCACGGCTCTGTCTGCTCCGCCTTCCATGGCTCTGTCTGCTCCGCCTCCCACGGCTCTGCCTTCGCCTACTAAAACCCCAGGACCTTCCAGGCCTCCTTGGTCACCGCCCACCATGGCACCGTCCCTGGGGGCCTCCTTGACTCCTCCCAGGCCTTCTGACCCTGTCCTGTGGCCTCCTCCCTGGCCTTCTGACCCTGCCTTGTGGCCTCCTCCCAGGCCTTCTGACCCTGCCTTGTGGCCTCCTCCCTGGCCTTCTGACCCTGTCCTGTGGCCTCCTCCCTGGCCTTCTGACCCTGTCTCGCGGCCTCCTCCCTGGCCTTCTGACCCTATCCCGTGGCCTTCTCCTTGGCCTCCTGACCCTGTCCCAGTCCTGAGGCCATCTCCAAAGCCTCCTGACCCTGCCCTAGCCTTGTGGCCGACCCCCAGACCCCCTGACCCGATCCCTACCCTACGGCCACTTCCCCGGCCTCCAGACCCAGTCCCTGCCATGGGGCTGCCTCCCTGGCCACCTGACCCGATCCCTGCCCTACGGCCACTTCCCCGGCCTCCAGACCCAGTCCCTGCCATGGGGCTGCCTCCCTGGCCACCTGACCCGATCCCTGCCCTACGGCCACCTCCCCGGCCTCCTGACCCAGTCCCTGCTCTATGGATGCCCCCCGACCCGGTCCCCTCCTTCAAGTTGTCCCCTGGGCACCTACCCGGCCTCCTTGGTCTTCTGGCCACCCACCTGTTCTGTCTCTGTCTTCCTGTCCACGTCTTGTCCCTCTGTCCCCCTCGTGTTCCCTAGATCTGCCTGTTCGTTTTCGTTGTCGTTTTGCCCCTCCTTTGATTAGGAGCGTCTGGGATCCGCTCCTTAAAGGGGGGGCTCTGTAACGATCCACACCGTCTTTGGTTTGTTTACCTTTTTACTTTTAGTTTTGGCACTTTTTATGTTCCACATTGTTCTTTGTTTATGCACTCTTTGAGTTTTGGCACCTTTTATGTTCCGTATTGCTTTCTGTTTTAAGCACTCTTATTTTGAAGTTTTGTCATGTCCTGTCCTCCCTCCTCGTCCATGTGTCCGCTCCCCATTGGTTTATTGTTTAACTACTTTACTCTCTGTTCTAGTCTTGTCATTGGTTTTAGTTAATTACCTCTTCACCTTGTTATTAGTTCTGATTGTCCATTGGTTTATGTTTTCCCTTGTTTTGTATTTTAGGTCCTGATGTTCACCTTGTCCTTTGTCGGTCGTTGTTTAATGTTTGATGTCTGAAGCTCAGTCCCGTATCCAGCCTTGTTCCGTGTTCCTGCCTAGCCCACTTTGCAAAAACCCCCCGTGTTGTTTTCTTGTTTTCATTTCTTTTGTTTTCCCCTCGTGGAGGTTTCTTTTGTTCCTGCCTTTTGTGTTTTCTGATTATTTAATAAACTGCATTTGGATCCTTACTCCCTCGTCTGCCCACTTCATAACAAAAACTCTTTAGGTTTGCAAAATAATTGGCCTTATCAACATGGGATGTGCCTGAAGTCGAATTCCTTATTCGGATAGACACAAATAATTACTTCAAAACGAATAACGAATTCATCCGAATAATATAAAAAATATTTGTATGACCGATTATCCAAAAAGCACAAGGATAAAGCAACATTCTAAATAAACATATCCTAATTAATTAATAATAATAATTATTATTATTTGGCTATTATTATGAAAAGCCCTTTACAAGGCATATTTTATTAATAGAAACTATATATGCAAGAGTAACATTTAAAAATGGGCATTTCATTTAGTTTAAAGCACATCCGGATTAAGCCCCGCCCACACCCGGTAATAGATAATTTTGGCATATGAACAGATACAGATACAAATACAGTTAATGGCTTCACTGCATACCCCTATTATCAAGTTTTAAAAGGGAGGAGAAAATGCCTGCATCTTTTACTGTTGATGTCAAAGGTTGTGCATCCAATCAATCTCTATGGTATTCTGGGGAAAATGTATCTCTTCCTTGGTAGAATCTAGTCAAAAAGTTAGAACCATGCCATGTCATTTTAATGTTTGATTTTCAAAGTACCTATTTGTTTACGTTTGTATGATGAACTTAGTGGATTAGGTCACCAGTCGATGTCCAGAGTAAAATTTTCCTGAAGCAAAACTAGATAAGATCTGCTGGTATAGAGGACAAACGAGGACAAAACAAAACAAATCAAAAACAACAACAAAAAAAAAAACCCGGAAGAAATATAATAGCAAGACAACACAAGATATCAAATGTCAAATGCAAATTCAAAAGTAACTCATGCCTGAATAACTTTGTGAACTTTGGGAATGGCACCATCTTAAGCATTAAATGACTCATTGATGTGGTGTTCTCAAATTGTCAACATGTAGAAACCCAGATTTGTTTTGGTTCAGTTGTGGGTGTTAATTGATTCCCAGAGCCGAGCTGTGTGATTATGTAGAAGAGGCTGGTGTTTTGATGTTCAGAGTTGCCATATTGAAATTCCTTCATGGTGTCATTGGTTTATAAATGCAGAGTGCCAAGAATGAAGAAAATAGACTTGTCTCATTTAGTGCCATTCACTCACTAAATCACTCATTCATTTAGTGATTTAATCAGTGACACAGTATTATTGACTCATTAGTATGTTAGCTCACTAATAAACCTGTTTGATCACTCTTTCACTCACTGAGCATTGGGTCGGAATTCAAACTGTAATTTCTCTGCCCCAAAATATGGCAAATTGGCAGCAAATACACTGGCAGTTGACACATTGTTTATTTTATTGTTTTTCTATGTAAATATGCGCTAGGTGGAGTGCATATTTTTAGACTCCGTTTCAGGTTTAAAAGAACTTCAACTTTTAAAAACGCACCTTGAGACACCTGCATTCTCTTCCGTTTGCTGTGCTGCATCAAACATTTTTTAGCACAGGAACGCATTCGGTCTGAGCAGACCCTTAGAACTCCATTTAGAGCACATAATGTTAAAAACGTACTCAATAATGAAATTCTATCCCTAAGCATTAGAGAAAAACATAAAACTCCTCCTGCGAGAAAAGCAATTTTAAATGCATTAAACATAAAAACAGCAAAAAGCAAACATTTCGGCACCATTATGAGAGAACTGTATTCTAGGCTTGAGCTACATAACAATGAATAGGATATCGATTTTCTCAATGATAACATCAGTTAAGTGTCGTCCTTTTGCTCAATGAATTAAAGAGGTAATGAATGCCAAGTTAAACTGGCACAATAAAATTCCACTCCTGCAAGCGATTCATTGAACAGCTAAATTTTTCACACAGTGTTTTTTGGCAGATATAACTAATTTTATGTTCATGTTAAATGGCATGTAAATTCATGCCATGAATCACAGAAAAGGATTCCTGTTTGCTGCTAATGATCATATTTAACAGCGTTGAGTACATTGTGACATTTTGGAACGAATTCTCACTCTCTTTTTCTGTATTTCTCAGACTAATACACACACACACACACGCACACACACACACGCACACACACACACACACACACACACACACACACACACACACACACACACACACACATTTGATGGCTGGTGGATCAGTGTGATATGATTACTATGTGTGAGCCAGTATTTTGTAGCCATCTCATTGCTGAGATTGAATTCACACCCTGACATTCTTGACAATTTGTATTTTTGTTGTGGTATAACATATATTTTCTGGCCCATGGAATATTGCATTGAGACCTAAAAGATTACATCTAGAGATATTCAGTAGGAACCCCAAAATTGCATTACTGGATAATGCAATGCCACAACTTCACACTAGAAATTATTATTTGATTCACAAAGGCATGCATCAAGCCAAGTTTTCTTCTCTGCTTTTTAAGATAAATGTTCCCCTTTTGATACATTACTCACAGAATTATAGCAGAATTATAGAACAACAGTCCATTTGGAACAAAAGATATTGTGTTATCTGCAGGCTAATTCAGTGCTGTAATCTATTGTGCATGATTAATCTAGTGTCTGCAAAGGTCTACATAAATACTGCAGACTGTTTTTGGAAAACAAGTCTGCCACTGCACTAGCCTCAAATCCCAGGCCAGGAAATGAAATTGCATTTTGTGCCTTAAATTATTCACAAATTACAAATAAATGACCTCTGATGGTATGAAAATGCTCCAAGGTGTAGTAACAGAAGGCATAACCACTTATACTATGTCAGCACTCTCAAATATGCATGAATACCTGTGTAAATTAGTGTGTATGTGTGTGTGTCAGAGGAAATTGAGATGAGGCCACTGTTTCTGTGAGATGGGGACCTGTCTCTGGCGACGGAAATGAGACTGGTATTAAAAATGACTAATTTTGGTGAGCCCTTGGCATTCTACTATCAATCTCTATAGGCCAAGTAACTCTCTTGTCACTCACCTACGTACTCTAGACTTTTAATCTTCCCCAAAGGTGGCGTATCCACTATCTCATTGCCCATATTTTGGTCTGAGTTTCAGTGAACTTAATTCAATTGAGTAAAACTTTTCAATGCATTTAAATTACATTTGATAAACAAAAACTAAATAGTTGGAATGGATTTGATCAAGTCTACTTGTACAAACCTACTAATCCACTAGATAAAAATTAGTCATAATTTGAATTATGTGGAGGCAATATAATTTGTGCCGTTTTCAGCTTTGAGCCATTTGTTATTGCAATTGGAACAAGCTGTCAGCAATAGGAGATGACATCTGGGAGATGAGTTTTAAAGCAAGCATTAACTAAGTTAATGTTATAACACCCTCACAATGATGGTGACACTCAACAATCATATATTTATGGAAGACGATGCACTAACATGACACAAAACTCAAAGGGACAACAAACAACATCGACAGTGCAAATATTGCAATAAAAAGCTAATATTAAGACATATATTCAAAATCTTTAATCAGACCACAGTGGAAACTGGGAAACTGACATAATGTACATCTGCTTATGGCAAACAAAAATTACTTACGTTCTTCCAACGCAAACGGATTAAGTGAACTACAGTTTTACAAATCTACATTGACTGCATGCATTGAAATTAAGTTGTGACAAAAATATTAATGAGTAGTATTAAATTAGCTCATTTTAAGAAACTAAATTTAACACATTTTTTTGAGTGAAAAAACTCAAAATAAAACAGAAAAGTGTTATTTTTGTTAACAAAAACAAACAAAAAATCAGTTATCTAGGGTTTAATGCGTTAATTCAGTGAGATTAATTATATAAAAAATAATAAATAAAAAAAATAAAAAATTACGCATTTAATCATGTCCCCGGACCATAATAAGGAACATTCCAGAGCAATTCAAGCTTTAAGTAACACCTGTTTTCTCCAGGGGACAGTAAGCAAAACTCCAGCTGTATAGGCAATGCGCAGCTTATACAGAGAACAAACCAAACTCACCCAGCAGACAGCATAACACGAGGATGTGTACTTGCATTTAAAACACAGCTTTATGTAGTGCAAATCACAAGACATGCTTTTCTATGTATTAAACAACATTTAACTTGATACTGCATCCTAAAACTGTATGTTTATGATGCAGCACAACCAAAGTGAGATGATCCAGACTGAACAGACTGAAAAATGTATTTGCTAAAAGGATTGTTGTAAACTCTTGGCCAATGATTAATATATAACAAGAAGCACAGCAAATAGTAACTGTAGGGTTGACTATTGCAGAACAACTCAGGGGCAAAGGGCTTTTTCTGTGAAGGGTTCCCAACTCTGGAACATGCTACCATCTGAAAAAAAATCTATAAGACATAAAACCTTTCATAATATTGGTTAAGCACTAGTTTAAAAGAAACTAGAGCTGTACTAATTTTTAATTCTCAATGAATCTTTTATACTATATGTTATCAGGGTTGGGATCAACCTTAGTATTTATTTAGCCATTTATTTATTTATTTATTTTTTGTATATGATTATTTTATATTGCTTGATTTATGTAGTTTTTAATGAAAAAAAGGGTAACACTTTAGATTACAGCCCTCAATTTACAGCGCAAGTACACAGAATTTACAGCGTACCTTTTTTAATACTAGTTTACCTATAAATTACTTACGTGTAGGTATCAGGGAACAATATGCAAAGTTTGGGGAAAAAAGGGGTAACAACCTAGAAAATGTCAAATAATTTATACTGTAAGTATTTTATAACTAAGGGGGTCACTATTCTAATATTAAGTGGTATGTATGACCTACTATGCTAAACAACAATTTTACGCTTATGGGCAGTTTAGCAAGAACATACAATGCATACCTTTTTGTAATAATAAATAGGTATTACATTTCAATACATTAATATATTGTGGCAGGGCGGAGGGCGGGGCAGGGTCGTGATTCTACACACCCGGTCCCTAATCAGGCTAATCAAGCCTCCGAGAGGGATAAAGGCTGACTGCAGAGGATGGTGTGGGAGAGAGAGCTCATTTACGGGCATGTCCATCATGTGTGTGTTTGTCTTTTTTTTAAGTTTATCATTAAAATATTATTTACATTGCCAAGCCGGTTCTCGCCTCCTCCTTTCCATTGACTGCGTTAGACCGGTGCTGAAATCCGGGAAGGAGGAGGGATACGCCGTAGTAGAGGGAAATTATTTAATGAGTTTCTGCTATGATTTCACTTTCAATGTAGGCTACTTGCCTTATGAAAGTGTTTTGCATACAATCTATCTCGGCTCCAAGTCACACCAGCCAAAAGAGTAGAGGATTTAGTTGGGTTGTCAAGCAAAATTAAAACAAGGCAAGGCAACTAGGGGAAACAAGGTAAGCTAAATTACAACTATTGCAAAATATATTTCTGTAGTTACTTTGTAAATATACCATTGTTCCTTGTTGTTACAGTGTAAGTCCAACTTGTTACCCCCATGTAGTTATAGAGTAAGTGCAACATTTGCGGGCTGTAAATTGAAGTGGTGCTTGTTACCCCCTTGTTCCATGTAGTTACAGGTAACTCATGTATCCTGTAATAATACAGTATGTTGCCGTATAGTTAAAAAAGACCTATGGTAGCCTATATGTGTAGGTAAACTATTGTTACACAAAGGAACACTGTGTATGTTCTTGCTTAATTGCTCTCAAAGATTGATGTTTAGCATAATATAAGGTCATATACCACGTAATATTAGAATAGTGACCCCTTAGTTATAAAATACTTACAGTATAAATTATTTGTAATTTTCCAGGTTGTTACACCTTTAGTCCCTGAACTTTGCATATTGTTCCCTTATACCTGCAAGTACATTCTGTGTAGTTACACTATTAATAAAAAAAAAAGTACACTGTAAATTTGGTGTACTTACACTGTAAATTGTGCGCTGTAATCAAAAGTGTTGCCAAGAAAAGTCTATCTAGCGACCTGAGATTCAAATAAGCATGTGCAATAACCTCGATGTACAATGCATCTTTGCTTTTTGTGCTGAAATCATGTTTTTGTACTGCCCCTATAAAACTAAACCAAACAATATAATGAACTTATGTTCAATAATATGCAAGTAGATAATACATTGGATTCTAAAGCCACTTGTTTTGTCTTATCAATGCTTAAACCCTCTTTCACAATAATGTAATGTAATGCATTTATATCTATTTTTTATCTCTATCTATCCATTTATCCATCATCCATCATCCATCCATCTATCTATCTATCTATCTATCTATCTATCTATCTATCTATCTATCTATCTATCTATCTATCTATCTATCTATCTATCTATCTATCTAGTGATAGTCTATCTATCTATCTATCTATCTATCTATCTATCATTTGTAATTATTTAAATATAAATATTTATAATTATTTCATCATTATATATTGAATTATTGTTATCTGAGTGGCTTTCTCAGCAAATAATTATATATGCAGTTAATTGTGATTAATTGATTAATTAATCAGCGTACTATGCAATTAATATGATTACAAATTGAATTTCAATGACAGCCCTACAGTTAAAACATTAACTTTGGCTGGACTAAAACACTAAAAATAAAATAAAGCCTAAATATTCTGAAAAACTAAACTAAAAGTCATTGACAAATTAAAAACAATTTTTTTTTGTTTGAATAAATAAATTGAAAAACACTGGCCAAAGCAGCCATGTTATTAAAATTTTACAAAGAAGGCTAGACAGTTGGAAGTAAATGGCAGAAATCCAATTCAGCCCTCCAATGGGCTGACATTGCCCTCCTCAGATTATCGCCCTAGTTTTTTTTGGGGGGAGAACAAATAGAGTTTTCCAGAGTACAGAATGCACTGAAAAACCTACAAACTACTGGCTTATTGCCATTTTATCATTATAGATTGTGTCCTGAAGCAAGAAAGTCTGAGTATATGACATCTGTTTCTTTGTCAAACAAGTCTCAACAACAGAGCTGTCTTTCAGCACCATGGACTGCTCACAGAACACAAGCTGCTTATTTTACACGTTCCATGAATCCATTAAGTGAACATGAATCTGTTGACAGATGTTCCATGTGAATAGTGAAGAAAAACTGACAGGGATGCTTAGGTGTTACAAAAATAGGTGGAACATGTCAAATTATGCAAATATAACTGGAGGAATTGTCAGCAGAAAAGCATGTTATTCTTTTATTGGGTTTCATGCGGCAACTGAGTGGTCATTTATTAGTTTGTCTGCCTCCCACTGTAGGGTGGATATTACTATTCTGACCGTAAAAGAAAACAGCAGCAAACCTTTTCAGGGGTCCCCCAGGGATCAGGGATTGATCCCACACTGCTATCTCCAAATCTCTTCTCTCTGGATTCCTCTCAATGTAGCTTGTCCAGTTACACCTCACCTTTCATCAGATATAATGATCTGCCTTGCATGCTGTCCAACACCTGAGATTAAATCACAACTGGAAGGAACGGCTCTCACTAGCAGTATGACAAAGACATGAAGCTTTCACAGTAACAGACCTTATTTGAGAACTCTGAATTGGTGTTGATTGCCTAATTTTTTTATTTTTCATGTGCTGTATTCAGTAACATATGCAAAGAATGCTTATTTCAATCATTGCGTCTGCACAAGTTTGAAAAAAAAGTGTCACTATAATGATTTTTTCCAGAACTCTGATGTCATTAGGTTTTTTTTAGGTATTTGTGCACAGTGTATACAATGCTATTTACAAAACAATTACTTTAAAATACCACTACTATGATGAACATGTTTTTTTCAGGGACTTAAAACGAGTGGTGTAACTGTCCAGAGTGCTGACATTATTGGAAACAAAAGTAGTTTGGAATAATCTTTTATTAATGTTCTTACAAAATAAGTTGTGAAACAATTTTGTAACTTTTTTGTCAGTTTGCTTATTTGCAATGTGTAGATTTGTCATGTTTCTCATCACAGACAGCGTTATTTGTCAATGACCCATGTACAACTTTATGTTAAGGTGTAACATTAAAGATCTTGAAACTATTTTGTCAAATTAGTTCAAATTAGGTAAATGCATAAACTCTTATATAAATGAGATGACATTTAACATATTTAATGTAATTTATTATAAATACAAAAACAACAACCTATGAATTAAATATTGTATTGAGAATTCTATAAATCTTCAAGGATTTGTATAGATTCGTAATAGAGTTGATCTCTAGCCTCGTGCGACCCTGTGTACACATGCGTGAATGTTGTATTTTGCTTCGCTATATGTAAAGCATCATTTAAATTCATTTAAACCGACTGATCTCAGTTCAGAAGACTCTGTACTGTCAGTAAAGTATTAAACTTGTCATATGACAAAACAACATGGCACTGATCACAGCAGAGTTTGTATTTGGGAGAAACGCCAACAAAACTTAATTTGGTAAGAAACCTGATGTTTTTACATCGAAACCTGATTCAAAGGATTAAAGTCTCTAGTTTCATCAGATGTGCCATTTTTTTTCATTTGAGTTATTAATCACGAAACGACACACTGTTAAACACAATAAACACATATGTGTTATTTAGCACATTTGTTCCTTAGAAATTCTATACTTACTGCACCTTATACATTGAGAATCAATGGGTTCATCCAAAAGCTGAAATTTTTTTCTTTCAGAGGCTTTATATGGAGTTAGGATGAAAATAAGGTGCATTTCAAACTTTTCTGAGACCAGTGCAGACAGACAGCACACTGGAGGGTCATTCACTAAATAGGGAGCAGACATGGGACAATGGATCAGCACTTAGATTGAGAATTTATAATGTACAATTTTATTTTAACTTATTACACGGTGGCCTGGAACACTCGATTCTGATTGGTCATTGGCGCATCTAGCGGTCTGTTATTGCTCTGTAACAACCACAGCTCCACGTTTTTGACCGCTCATCTGGGTCCTTGCGAGCCATTTCTCCTGCTTCTTTGAACACTGTGCGATATCTTCAAGTAAGGTAATAAAATATTTTCAACTCAAATCAATGTTTCATGTCCATTTATTTGTTATTTGTGAAGTAGTCTTGCAATAGCCTGGACACTGAGGAGGCAGACGGCCATATTCGCAAAATAAACACCAACAGAAAACTCCAATGCAAGGTTGATTTCAGCTGTTTGCTCTTTCTTCTCAAATGACATAATTTCAATGCAAATCAATATTTTATGTTCATGTATTTATTTATTTTGTTAGTAGTCATGTAATAAGTGGGATAATGATAATAAGTCAGCTAGTTGTTATTGCAAATTAAACCACTTCAGGGAGATACAAGATGCAAGATCCTGATCACTCTGTCGGGGTTTATTGTTTGATTACAATCGGCTGACTGAACATTATCCCTTACACAGTTGGCATGGATTGGATGATGCTTGCCATTATTTTGAATCAGAATTAATTATATCTAATTTCTGATATAATGTCTGTAAAGTCTCAAAAACATGAATAACCAACACTCCTGGAAACATAATAAGCATTTAGATAAAAAATAAATAAAAAAATGGGATTTTCTATAACTTGGAATTTCACAACTTAGTCCCGCTGTCCACATATGTTACCCTCAATTTTTAGAATACAATTTTTTTGCACGTGTATTAGGTACTACTATTTACAAATCAAAAAGGTAAATGGAAAATGCACACAGCAGTCATGCTCCGGTCTCAGGAGGCTAGAGTTGTACACATACAATGTTTTACATTTTGAATGCTGTAAAAAGATTGATAGGATTAGTTTGAATGTTTATCCAAACGAACAATTTTTGTTGAAATAAAAATAAAAATAAAATGGGATCCGGTATATAATTTAATAAATAAATTCAGCATGACAACAGCCTGCAGCATGAAAACAGCTAATTGATAATTCCAGTCTAATAAAATATTATTTGAAAACAAATCATCCTTATGACAAATCTTCCATGGCAAGATTGGACATGCAGTGTGAATAAATAAACCCCTCAATCATGCAATGTACAGTAGGGAGTTGGGTACTGCAGATGTTTGCATTTTAATGGAATCAATATAGTGAGTGGAAAAAATCAGGCAACACCATCTTATTCATTGTTGAAAAGACTAAAACGTAAGACTGATCTTTTCCTACTTTCCCTGAAACAAATCTCCCAATTACTGTGTAGTTAACAAAGGCGTGGATAAGGAGGTCTCATACACAGAAGACAATTATAAAACAAGGGAGATATAAATCATCTCCTTATTGCCTAAGGGACTCTAATGAAAAAATTTCTGCAAAGAATAAATGCAGTCCACACTTATCTGTTTGGATCAGGCTGACGGCAGGAACTTGTAGCGAGTGCTATCAGCTCAATACATTTGTCAACAGGGAGTAATCAAGAGGAAGTACGACTGCAATTAAGCTGACAGACTAATCAATATGAAATACGGCCTGAGACATGCAACATAAAGTTGAAGAGGCAATGAAGTTTGCCACTAAACCGAATGAATATTTTTAGCAAATATCTGAATATGACTGTTGGATCTGTGCTAAACGCTGTTGATTGCAATAATACAAGTGGCAAGGAAATGTGTCTGTCAAATAATACAGCATTACTAACAAGTTTTCTTTCAGCCATAAATGTTAAAACATTAAAGATACAAGCCACAAATAACAGTCAGATTTTACTGTCTTTCCGATCAAATTCTAATGTTGTCTATTACAGCACATCATTCATTACAATGTCTATTGACTGCTGAGCTCAACATCCAACAGAGATGCTGAAACCATGACAGATCCCCACACTTGGATAATGATTTTATGTACTGACAAGCATGATGCTGATATTGCCTCCATAACTCATGAATGCAAATGTTGATTTAAGTGTTTGGAGTCATTACACTGTGTCTCACTGGATCCCAAGAGGGTGGAACTGGATGAACTGCAAAAAGTCATTTTCTTATTAGAAATGTTTATCTAAGAATTTAAAAAGTAAATAAGTAAATAAGATTTGTTGTTAGAGAATACATCTTGAATAAAGTTTATTTTTCTACATAATTAGCAAATAGTTTTTTCCTTGTTTTAAGCATAAACACTTTGTGCTTAACTCTTTAAGCCCTAAAGGTGTTTTTTTGGCATGCCCAAAATTAAAGGCTTACGACAAAACATAAATAAATAAACAAATAAATAAATAAAAATAGGTTGTGCCAATAATTTGTGAAAACTGCTATATATAGACATAGATTATGATAAATTATGAGTCTATCAGTCCAAGAAACGGCAGAAAATAGATTTTTTCTTATTTCTATGATTTGACATTATATATCTCAGGGTGTAATTAAGGTAGCTCCGAAAACCTTTTGTTTTTTTCCACTCATGTTACCTGTAACCGAGTAAAATGTGTCGATACAACAAAGCAACCAAAAGGTATAGCGTCGCAAAAAAATATTTATCCTGGTGTCTAAAAATGTCTCTAAGTGTCCTAAAGCCTCTCCAAAAAAATTTATTAAAAATAAAACATAAAAAATTTACTTAAGAACTAATAACATATGCAAATTCAACAATGATTAAAGGGATTCTCTTTCTCCAAAGCATGCAGGCATGAGTAAAGAGATCTCATTCAGTTACATTCTGTGTCATTTGATCAGATTGGCTTTTTTGCCCATTACAATAAAACGTGCAGTTCAAAATAACTAATAAATTATCAAAATGGAACACTTCTGAACTGTCTGCAAATTTCAAATCACTTTTAGTCATAATGTCATAATATCATAATATCATAATACATGCATTGTAAAGTACAGTGTCTAAGCTTTAAAGAATACTATTTTGTGTTGGTCAAGGCTGTAGTTATTACTATTTTTATAATTACTTTTTTCTCAATTGGCCTGGCAGTTAAAAAACGTAATATCTGATATTTTTCCATAATTTTTTCAATCATTCGTAATGCTTCATGGGATTGTAGTTCATGACTTCATCGAAAACAGTAAATACTGTACACACACCTTTTGTAATTTTGTCATTTTTTCCAAACACTTTTTTCTTTTAGTCAAAGTTTATATCAATGATGTCCTTAGCAGTCAGCAGTGAAACCTCCCTGCTTGTGTCAGCATGTATCACTCTGTTCTGATCTACTTGAAGCACTATGGAGATGAAATGTCTGACAGAGCACATCAGGAGCAGGTGGCAGGGAAATTAAACACAAAGAAAAAAAAATGTAGGAGGGAGAAAAATAGACAGTGTTGCAGCTGACAACGGTCATAATATTTCACGAGGCGGCCCAAGCGAAGCCCTGATGAACATCAGCAGTGATCTCCCATTCACACAACCTTCAAATGACATCAGAGCTCCCCACCAGCTGATACAGCTGATTTGTGCCACTGAGCTGATTTGATTTATTTAATCCAGCCGAGTAGTTTGGAACTAAGGAGAACAAATCACTTTGATGGAATTTATGACTGAGAGTTAACCATGGAAAAAAAAGAGAGAGATGGAATTATACAGCTAGTATCAAATATAAATGGAAGCTACGTAGTGTCACCCCCAACATATGGATGCATGGACAACTGTAATTAAGGCATTTGTCAGTGGATTTTCCCTTAAAGTGTGACCAGTGTGGCTTTATGGCACTATCAAAACATTTTGTATGAGCATCCCAACCAGCCAAACATAGCACCATTGGCTCAACCAATCTGTTTTGAATGATCAAAGGCAGACATGTCAAGAGGTACATAAATCACACACTTCAGCTTTAAAGAGCAGTAATCCAAATATATAACTACGGAAGCTTCAGTTATTTTAGATCTCATTTTCCCTGCTAAATATCAATTGATAGTGCTATACTTATGGCAAATTTTGCTAATAGGAAAGACTGGGAGGGTCCTTGACACAGTGAATCGGTACAACACCGAGACACTGTTTACGGCACGAAAATGGAAAGCCTTTCCTCTGATTGCAAGATCACGGCTAATTCTGATGGTGCCATTATCCGAACTGAGTGATTGTTTCTTTATTATTCATGATCTTCTCCTCTGTGAAGCCTTTCCTGCAGCTGGTTTGGTAAATTAATGTTTCGTAGAGCACATTGTCTGTCTCATAAGCCCTTATAAGTCAAATCTGGTAAAGATGGATTTGTAAAGACCGAATTCAAGTGTCCCTGGAGGCTGGTGTGCATCCCCCTGTGATCCATTTAATGATGGCAAAATTATGGGAATAATTGCTCATTAGTCTCTGTGGGCCCCCGCAGGCCCACCTTATATATGCTATATAAAGTGAGTAGGACATGTAAAAACACATATACACAGACAAGGTTTAATTCACTTACCATGAATTTGTTTGAAAATTTCATGCAGATTCAATGATTAATTCACTTTTCATGATTCACTTATTGCCTCTCCGTCCGTCCGTCCATCCATCCATCTATCTATCCATCCATCATTACAAACTGAATAACTTTACAATAGGTCTTACTTATTTCTGATTCACAAAAATATGCATTGTAGCTCAGTTCAGGATAGGTTCTGTGTGTAAATGCAACCTGTATTAATGTATCCATGACTGGCTAATCATAGGTCCAAAACACAAAAATGTGTAGTTTAGGACAATTTTAATAAGGTTTTAATGTGTTTTAACTGGTTATGAGAATGCCACATTTGACTTACCTAAAAAAAACTTGCTACGCATTTTTAGAGAGTGTAATATGGAGATGTTAGGGCATGTGTTATGCTAATTAATAAATCAGGGCATAAGCTCCCTCAATTAGCATATTTCTGATTTATCAACATTACAACGAGGCGAGGGTAAAAACAAATTCATGTGTACGCATCTGTTGGGAATCTCTTGGTAATTTTGCGTGACAATTTTTCTGTGCAATTATTAGTGAAGTGAGAAATTATTAGTGAGAATATATCTTGAATTATGTTTACTTTTCTTATTCCATTGGTAAATATTTTTTCTTGTTTGAAACATAAATCTTTCGATTGTAGGGCTTCTTTCGGGAGCCTCGGATACCTCTGAACATGAAAAAGGTCAATAAAAAATTGCCAAATAGAATTTGCACGTCTTCTGCATGCAGGGCACTCAGACAGGCGATGGCCACCCTCGTGGTCCAGGAACGAGCTTGTTTTCTCAACACCCCCATCTCCCAGCTCAGCCTATTCGGTGATGCCGCTGTGGACTTCGCCCAATGTTTTTCAGTGGTAAGAAAACAGACAGAGACCATTCAGCACATCATACCTCCTCATCGTTCAAGCCGTTTTCAGCGGCATCTGCCCCACTTCAGAGCATGGCGAAAAATTCAGCACCCTGCGGCGGAAATCACTACCCTTTTTCAAAAGGATGTGATAGAGCCAGTCCCTACAGCCGAGATGGAGAAGGATTTCTACAGTCCTTCATTGTACTAAAAAAAGGAGGTGGGTTGAGACCAATCTTGGACCTGAATGTTCTCAACCGAGCTCTGCACAAACTCCCGTTCAAGATGCTCATGCAAAAACACATTCTAACATGCATCCGGCATTAAGATTGGTTTGCAGTGGTAGACCTGAAGGACGCACACTTTCACATCTCAATTTTTCCCTGACCCTTTCTATGGTTCACGTTCGAGGGCTGGGCGTACCAGTACAAGATCCTCCCATTCGGCCTGTCCCTGTCCCCTCGCGTCTTCATGAAGATCGCAGAGGCTGCACTTGCCCCACAAAGGGAAGTGGGCATCCGCATACTTAACTACCTTGATGACTGGCTGATCTTAGCTCACTCTCGAGAGACACTATGCACTCACAGTGACCAAGTGCTCAGGGACCTCAGCCATTTAGGGCTTCAGTTCAACTGGGAAAAGATTAAGCTCTCCCTGGTTCAGAGCATCTCTTTTCTCAGCATGGAGTTAGACTCAGTCTCAATAATACGTGCCTCACAAACAAGTGTGCACAGTCAGTGCTGAATTGCCTCTCGATGTTCAAAATAGGCACTGCGGTCCCTCTAAAACAGTTCCAGAGGCTCCTGGGGCATATGGCATCCTCAGCCGTGGTCGCGCTGCTAGGGATGATGCATATGAGACTGCTTCAGCACTGACTTCAGACCGGGTCCGAGATGGGCATGGCACTGCGGCACATATCGTGTGATCTTCACCCCCCCCCCCCCCCTCCTGCCTTCATTTATTCAACCCTTGGACAGACCTCTGTTTTCTGCGGACAGGAGTCCCCCTACAGCAGGTGTCCAGATGCATCGTGGTCGCCACTGATGCCTCCAAACAGGGTAGGGGCACCATGTGCAATGGGCATGCAGCCGCCAGTTCCTGGACAGGCCCGTGGTTACGTTGGCACATCAACTGCCAACTGAGTTGCTGGCTGTGTTTCTTGCCTGTACCCACTGATCCGAGGCAAACACATCTTGATGCATGTCATGTTTTGACAGCACTACAACGGTAGCATAAATAAATCGCCATAAATTGTGCGCTCTTGTCACATGTCACAACTCCTGCCTGCCATCTCCTCCTTTGGAGTCAGCACCGACTGAGGTCGCTGCATTCCACTCATATCCCGGGCAGCCTCAACATGACAGCGGACAAACTGTCGCGACAGGCGTCGCTCAACAGGGATTGGAGGCTCCACCCCCAGGTGGTTCAGCTGATCTGGGACTGTTATGGCAAAGCACAGGTAGACCTGTTTGCTTCCCAAGAGAACTCCCATTGCCCACTCTGGTACTCCCTCAGGTCAGAGGCAAGTCCCCTCAGGACAGATACGCTGGCACACAGCTGGCCCTAGGGGCTGCGCATGTACGCATTTCCCCCAGTGAGCCTACTTGCACAGGTGCTGTGCCCCTTACTGACCCACTTGGTCTTGTTCACGGATCTTCAATTTCCACTGAGGAAAGACCTTCTTTCTCAGGGACGGGCACCCTCTGGCATCCACGCCCTGACCTCTGGAACCTCCATGTCTGGCCCCTGGATGGGATGCGGAAGATCTAAGTGGTCTATCACCAGCTGTCGTAGACACGATCAACCAAGCCAGAGCTCCCTCTACCAGGCAGCTTTATGCCCTAAAGTGGCATCTGTTCGCAAATATGTGTTCTTCTCGATCATAAGACCCACATAGCACAGTCGGGTCAGTGCTCTCCTTCCTGCAGGAAAAGCTGGAGGGGCAGCTGTCTCCCTTGAAGGTGTATGTAGCCGCTATCGGGGCCCACCATTACGCAGTGGACGGTAAGTCCCTAGGGAAGCACAACTTGATTATATTGTTTCTAAGAGGCACCCAGAGGATGAATCCACCCAGGCCATGCCTGTTCCCCTCATAGGATCTCTCTGTGGTCCTTACGGGGCTTCAGAGAACCCCCTTTGAGCCACTACAGTCAGTTGAGCTAAGTGCCTTCTCCCAGAAGATGGCCCTCCTGATTGTGCTTGCTTCCATCAAGAGGGTTGTAGACCTGAAGGTGTTCTCTGTCAGCGACACTTACATAGCGTTCGGTCCGGCAGATGCCCATTTCATCCTAAGACCTTGACCGGGCCATGTGCCCAAGGTTCCTACGACCCCTTTCAGAGACCAGGTAGTGAACCTGCAAGTGCTGCCCAAAGAGGAGGCAGACCCAGCCTTATCGTTGCTGTGTTCGGTATGTGCTTTGCATACCAATTTGGACCATACACAGAGCTTTAGAATCTCTGAGCAGCTCTTTGTTTGCTTTGGCAGACAGTGGAAAGGGAACGCTGTCTCCAAACAGAGGCTCGCCCACTGGGTAGTCAACGCCATTGCATTGGCCTATCGGACCCAGGCCAAGTCCGCCCCCTTGCGGGATCGAGCACACTCCAGAAGAAGTGTGGCATCCACATGGGTACTGGCCAATGGCAGCTCTCTACCAGACATCTTCCCCTAGGGCTGCGCAATACCCAATACTTTTGCAATAATCTCTGGGTTGAGTCGGTTTTGTTCCGTGTTTTGTCAGGTCCGAGCATGTAGAACTCAGTAACATTGGACAACTGACTAGGTATACCACTTGGACTAACGCCTTTCCCCTCCACTGAGGCAAACACGTGCGCTGTTACTCCCAGGTGAGTCCTTAAACTCCCGCTCCCTGGATGTTCTTCCTCCCCAGCCCTCTGGCTCATGAATTCAGTTGAGGAATTCCCGACTAGACCCACTGCGGGTACTAATTAGCCTGTACTAGAATAGGTGCTCCATAGGTGCCGGTTATCATGGTAACCCCCTGTGTATGTATTTTCCTTAGTATGGTCCCCCTGTCAGGCAGACCCACATCTCCCTTGGGCATTCCCCACTGCCCCGGTCACCATGTTTGTAGAACTCCTCCCTCATTAGGCAGGATCTACCACCACGTCATTTCCATGTGTGGTGACGGGTCCATGTGATGGATTTGCCACATTTTCACATCCCCAGCCTGGGCAGGATGTGGTCTCCGCTGGGTTATTTCCCCCTGAAAGAATAGGACTGGAAAAGAATGCCTCCCCCGATGCGTGTTATAGCTAGATGGCCCCAGCCGCATCTAACACTCTATGAGAAGGAACATAGAGAGAAAAGGCTGCGGCTGTCACTTGATCCCACCCCCCAAGGGAAAACCTTGGTCGGATACCGGGAACCTAATAAAAACAATATGACATCTTAGGGCGTTGGGGAAGGTTAAGTCCAGTCTGATGCCCATGCTCCTTTGGCACACTACAGCTTGCTGAACCAGCATCAGCAGATCCCGTTACATGGTTTAGTGTAAGCAGCGCTATTGAATTGGGTCCCCTTGTGTCACTACAATCGACAAATCGTCAAGTGAGTGACAGAAGGGGAATGAAAAAGGGCACAATCCCCACCTTTTATACCCATATGTCTGGGGGCGGGACATGCAAATTCTGTTTGCCAGTTTTTTATTGGCCTTTTTCATATTCAGAGGTATCTGAGGCTCCCAAAAGAAGGCCCTTGTGTCACAACAATTGACAAAATGTCACGTTCCCTCCATCAGGGAACGGGGGATTCACTAGTAACCAAGATGTTAGATTTTCACCTAAAGGAATAGTTCACCCAAAAATGAAAATTTTGTCAGACTTTTTTACCTCCATGTCATTCCAAACCAAAATAACTTTCTTTCTTATGTGCATCACAAAAGAAAAATTTGTAATGAATATTCAGTTCCATCTTGTCAATACAATGACAGCTGATAGAGACTCACTTTAAAGTAAAAAGAAAAGAAATCAAAAGTATAATAAAGTAGTCCATGTGACTAATGCTTCAAGTCTTCTGAGGGCATACATAGGTTTTGGTGACAAATATTCAGAAATGTAAATCATTTTCAGAGAAAATCTTGGCGTCCATTGCTTGTTCACGAGTGCTATGAGAGAAGGTTGTTCACAGTGGCTGAACTTCAGCTGTTTAGTGTGAACACACAAGCCTCTGTAAACAAAAGTACCTCATAGCGCTCATTACAATACAATGTTTCCACAGTACTTTAATTTTTGGCTAAACTATGTTTTCAAATGCTGTAATTTTTTTAACTTCTATTTCAAGCTATATTCTTTGAAAACAGGCATCATTATCTTACACAATGTTTGCAATTTTTGTTTTAAGGATGTGTAGATATTTATAATGGAATATGACAAAAAAAAAACATTTTTTTGCTATGATGGCAATTGGAAGCATCTGACAGCAGGTGAAAAGAATGGAGGAATCTAAAAGAATAGCTGAATAGGCCTCTTTACCAGGTCAGCTGTACATTAATCCTCATCTTCCAGCAGCCCATGGCTGGCCGCAGAGCTGAATTATAGGGGGTAAACAGTATAGACGTTCTGGGCATTTGAGAGTAGATGGCCTTGGTCTCTGCCTGTCTTTCTTCATTTCCTCTCCATCAGCTGCTGTGGGGAGTTCTGACTATGAAGAGACCCCAGCAGGCTTGCCACTGACCCCGTCTATGACCCTCATAATTCTCTCTCTCGATTTCCCACACACACAAACATACATATACACATAGCACATAAAAGACCAGTCAGCACTCTCACTAGAAAGGACACTTTGAAATGAGTCTGTTTTATGCAGAGGGAGATCACAGAGCATGAATAAATAAAAAATGGCAGATGCTCACTAACACACACACACACACACACACACACACATACACACACACATTTTTTTAATCAATTATCAAAATTTGTATATCAATGTGGGGACTCTCCACATACTTCCATGTATTTTATCGATTTTTTTTACAGATCTAAAGATAATTTCTATCCCCTAACCCTACCCCTAAACTTAACCCTCACAGAAACCTTTTTGCCTTTTTACATTTTCAAAAAATATATAGTTTAGTATGTTTAATAAGCCGCCTGCGGTTTTTTAATAAACCTTAAACCAAGTTAGGTGATCTCAGGTTTTACTATCCTTGTGGGGACATTTGGTCCCCACAATATAGTATAAACATGTCCACACACACACACACACACACACACACACACACACACACACACATTATCTAGTGGGCAACACATAGAAGCACTCATGACCAGGACAGCAAATAAATATATATATATATTTTTATACCGTATTTACATTGATATTTTATTGTTTTTGTAGCTAAATATATTCTACATCTACATATAGATGTAACTCTTACAGAAGCATTTTTACATTTTATAGGCAAAGTGTGTAATTTCTGCACTACTAATGTCAACAAACACTCCCCCTGTCTTCCATTTGTTAGTCAAACAGATAGCCCTCCACCCGAACTCACACCATTGGTTAAGCCAGTGTTGCATTTGTTCCCAACAAAGAGGGCACAACCTTACCCTTTTGTGTTTGAATATGCAAAAGATTCTTATTGGGCATCCCTGCATTACCTCACTTTAAAGGAATATTCCAGGTTCAATGCAAGTTAAATTTAATCGACAGCATTTGTGGCATAATGTTGATTTCCACAGAAAAATACTCAGAGTCATCATCTGCCCTTATCTTTAAAAAATTGAGGTCAGAGGTGTAAATTAATGAATTACAAATACTCATATTACTATATTTAACTACTTTTTTTAACTGCTCAAGCCAGATATAAGCATTAATCCTGCCTCTAATGGGCTGCTGTGAGAGATTAATGCAATTAATCAGCCCTAGTTATCAATAGGGCTGGGCAATAAAATTATCTAGATGTTTATCGGAAAAAAAGATAGATGAAATAGTTTTCTATATTTAGCCTATGTTTTACATCTAGAACAGGGGTGTTCATTACAACGATCGCGATATCAAGAGCACCACTGGTTGGTTGATCTAGATGAAATATAAAAGATTGACTTTTTATTTCCTGATGTCTGTAGCTGCTTGCTGTTTGATTGACAGGCAGCTAATGTGGTTACGTGCCTAAACGGTCAAATACATTTTATAATACCGCAAATGCCCGTCTTGATGAGGAATGTAAATGCATTAGTTTATGTCTAAAGTGAATTTAAACAGTGGGACAAAAAGCATATTTGCATCAAAATGTCAGACTTGAAGTGTACAGGTATATGTAACCGAATCGAGCACTGTCTAGTAGGCTATGTCATATAAAGGCTATTAATCAAACAACAATAACAAGGAAATGAGAAAACCACTCACTACTTTTGGTTGACTATCTTCTAATAAAAATTATAAATGTAAAAGTTATAAAAGTATAAATGTAAAAGAATAATACAGTGACATTTTTAATAATAATATTTCTTGAAAATATTGTTCGTTTTTTAATAATTCTGACCCCTGATATAGTGTGTTAATTGGTATAATAAATTACCAGGAAAGTAGAGATGATAAAATAATATATAATTATGCTTAGCCTTTATAAAGATCAACATTTGCAGAGCAATACTTCAGCAGAACATTTCACCAGTCACAAACTTCAGAAAATTATGCATCATGCATTAGAATGAGAACACAACTATTTCTGAGCTTAAAAGATATAATAACTAAATCAATGTGGAACATTGTATCTCAAAAGGAGGACAATTAGGCCCCCCATGTGCTACTCAAATAATTCACCCAAAAATGAAAATTCCCTCATCATTTACTCACCCTCATGCCATCTGTCTATGACTTTCTTTCTTCAGAACACAAATTAAGATTTTTAGAAAAATATGTAAGTGAATGGGTGTCAAAATGTTGACGATCCAAAAAGCACAGAAAAGCAGCATAATACTCAATACTCACAACTCATGAGTACTTTTAAATGAGATACTCTTTTACTCTTACTTGAGTAGTTTTTAGAAAAGCTACTTTTACTCTACTCACACTACATCTTTTGGAAAGTAACAGTACTTCTACTTGAGTATTATTTTTCAGTACTCTTTCCACCCCTGATTGAGGTTACTGTGTGGCACTTACAATGGAATTTAATGGGGACATTTTTTGGAGGATTTAATAGGCAGAAATGTGAAGCTTATAATTTTATAGAAGCACTTTAACACATTAATTCTTCTGTTAAAACTATTTTATTATTTTCAGCTGTAACGTTGTTTAGATCAGTCATTTTAGGGTTTGTTGACATTACATCATCATGACAACAAAGTTGTAAAATTCTCTGTAACTTTACACAGAAAAGGTTAGAAAGTGATTTATCACACTAAAATCATGTTAACACACATACTGTTTATGTCTTGTGGTTATACGTTAGAAACAGTGAGTATTTTAATGTTACGTATTGGCCCCATTAACTTACATTCTAAGTTTTTTTTAAAGAAAAGGAGAGTCGAGTCATACAATTTTTTGTGGTAATCAACATTATTCCATAAATGCTGTTGATTAAGCTTAACTTGTATTGAACCTGGAATATTCCTTTAAGATAACAAATACCTTAGTAAACACTACAAAACAAACAGGTTTTATGTCTGCGGTAAACACATATCACTTTAGTGACACGTTGCATGCCACTCTTGTCTGTCCCCTACCAGCAACTTTAAATTATTAAAAAACAAATTACACAAGAGTATGGCGTGGCAACCCATTCATCAGTGTCATGAGAGGCTGGGCCTCATAGGGCGTTTGGGAAGTCTTGGAGAACGGTCGTGACAAAACTCCTACAAACTCCAAAGAAATACTGCTGTTTGGTGATACTGAAAAACTCTTTTATTTAGTCTACTTATACAAACAAACACACTAAGGGGTCGATTAAATCAAACATGTTTTTGTGATCATCTACAGTGTTTTTTAATTGTTTTTCTATGTAAATATGAGCTAGACAGACGTGTCGTGCCTCGTCTCGCTATTTATTTTGTATTTTTCAAGAATTTCAACAAAATCGTGTCTCGTGACACATGGGTTAGTTTCCATTATTTGTGCTGCATCTAACTGTTTTTAATACAATAACATGGTTGGCCTCTAAGAATGCATTGCACTTAGTGTCAGTTATTTGCATTATCTGTGTTGCTTTTTCTAAAGGAATTATACAAGCCAGTTAAATGCGCCCAAAAATTACAGCTGAATGCAATTTGCATTGCGAAATTTTAGATCTTGATGGTCTGTTCTTAGTGCTAATGTAGGTTAATGAGGATGCAGCCAAACACCATGATCTGGCACACATTACTGGGACTGTAAAGTATCACACAACCAAATCAATCCATGAAGGGCCGCCGCTGGCCAAATGGATGGCACGGGGGTGGGGGGTGGTGCGGTTGTCTGTGTTCCGCAACTGCTTTCGGGTCCGTGAATAACTTATAACGTGCTTAGTAAGGGCAGTCGGTGGAGTTTCTGGTGCCCTCCGAGGGTAAGATGGTGCCCCCCAAGGGAGTTTCTGCCCTACGGAGACTGCATAGTATGCATATAGGGAGCGGCAGGACTGAATCCACGCACCTAAATCTGCTCTTTAACATGTCAACTGAGCTTTACTACACTGAACATCTGGATTCATGGATAATGATGATTACTTTATACCAGCACAGATAGGGCCTGTTTAAACTGAATTGTGCACTGAAAAAAGGAAAAACAGCTCTATTGAAAATCCTAAACCAGTATACTTAATATATTTATGTTTGAGATGAGAACATAATTATATAGCATAAAGTCCAATCGATATTCAACAGTCATCAAAAAGTGATACGATCTCATTGCTATGAAATTTTCAAATGGATTCAGACTTCTAACGGTTGATGTTTCACCTGAATTCTTAATTTCATTGTGTACATTCGATCTGTGTTCACTTAATCCAATTGAGTTGCGACTATGTGAATAATATTTGTTGCATCAATGTGTTGCTGAAACCGAGTAGGGGATTTTCAGTTGCCAGTATGCTTTGCATGGGACTGGATTGGTAGAGTACATTTTAAATTTAAAAATGTGAAATTAAACAAGTAGGAGTCTTGTTAGTGTTTAATGGTCTGTTATGTTGGGATTTAGAGGCGATTCTGTCATGTTGAATTTTTTTGGAGGTTACCGTTGTAGAGAAGAGCGGAGCTAATAGTTAGATAGAGGTTGGGCAAATTACCACAGAAACATCACTTTGTATTGATGTTTTAATGAAGCAAATACTAAGGGGTCATCAGTATAATGACTGATTGGGGATCAGTAAGCTCTCAGCAGCATCATATATTTTAAAGGTGCAATTTCATGTAATATTTGCCCTTTTTTGCCAATTTGTGAACGCTTGTAATGCAACTTAAAAAAGTATCCCTTCCCAGACTTCCTAGGTTGCCTATTAAAGCCTGTAGACTGATTTTCATGCAAAAGGAGCAAGTTGCTTTTGCCGGGAAAATTCAAAGGATGTGATGTCTATGCACATCTGCTTCTCTACCGCGATTCAACAGTGACAACAAACTGCAACACTAGGTAATGTTATCTCAGAGATGGAATCCAGCAAACATCTCCCATAACAACACCAACTCCTACACAAATCAGAGTAAGCCAAAAAAAACAAAAACCAAAACAAACAAACAAACAAAAAAAAAACATTTATCTACTGAATCCCATCTAGCTAAGCGTGAACATGATCATGGTCAATGCAAAAACTGAGTGAACATCGGTAGGGCATTTGATTCCCGGAGGGACCTTCATTCGATTTTGGGAATCAAAGCGGACCCCGAAATGGTTTTCTTATTGGACAGGTAAGCTTACATAACTGCAAAGCATGTGAAATATAGTGCCCTAAGGATTGAACTGTGTAATTTTTTAAAATACAATAACAAATTAAATGAATGCTAGACAATGTTCAAAATAATGCAAAAACACCCATTCATTAGTGTAACGTAACTTGGTTATACAGAAAATATATACATCTCTAATAAAACAATAGCACATCGATATATCAAAATGCCAATATATCAATACTGAATTGTTTCAACATATTTTTAATGTACAGTCTATTTTATAAACAGCTACTGTCATCATCCACAAAATGTCTATTGATAAAGCTGGCTAGCTAGCTAATCCCGACATAAGCTATCGTATAAATGCTGTCAATGTATCATGCAAAGAAAAATTGTTACTTCAAACTACAGTTTTGCGTAGTCAGACCTATATCCACACTTGTTCCAGCACTGGAGAGTCAAATATAATATACAGTCTCAAAGTAAAACAATCATGACTGTGTCATTTTAATTATGCTACCTCATCTGTCAGCATGATGCTGATGAATCACATTGTCTCTTTGTCTGTTACGTCATTGTCTTAATCTATGCTCGTTCGCATCCCTATGGAGTGTGTGCACGAGCGCGAGCATGAGCAAAAGGTAGCTGGTTGCAGTTCACTTAATGGCCACAATATAACAAGGGCTTCTGAATTTTACATACTGCACCTTTAAACAGTACAAAAACATATGTAATAAGCTAATGTTTATGCTGAAATTTCAAACAGATAAAATTTAAGTTAGGTTAACACAATACATTTAGGTTCAAAAGTATTTGAGTAGACCTTACATTTTAACATTGTATCAAAGAAACAAATTTTCATTACGTGGAACCAATGTCCACAATTTAATTATGTTTAACCAACAATTTTATTTTCAGTTTGAGTGGTTTGTAAATAAGATGCAAAAGTAGCGCAACTGTTCAACGAATTGTCTTGCAGTTGGCCAAAGGCGGTCTTGTTAATTTTCTCTTTTTTTTCTCCCCTCCTGTCATTCTCTCACTCTCTTAGTCATTGTCAAAGTCTCTTCTGTTTGGTCTTGGGTCCCTCCTGAGTCCAACTCGCAGCCTGTTACCTTATGTCCTCTGATTTACCTCTGTACACCAGCCAGTGTTCGCTTTCCGTGTTTACAACTTCAATAGCCTTTTTAACAAGGGCTCCTGCTGTTTACAAACCATGAAGAAACCTGTATTTCCTGCACTTATCTTTCAGAAAAAAGAGTCTCCTCACTAATTCCTACCTGCCATTTAATGCTCCAAATTTTAAATGCCTGAACAAATAAAAACACTGCGAACAAAGGGAATGGATCCGCTTAATTACAGTTGGAATGACAAAGACTTCAGTGTTTGAAAGAGCTAAGAGCTTGAAAGGCCTGTTTTATGACACACTGGTCCTAAAGATAGAGGGTTTGTGTAAATTTATATTCGAATAAGCTGCATCACTTCAATTGTTGTATCGCAGCTAACTTTTTTATTTCTGATCAAGATGCTAAATCATTTCTAGGCTTTTCTCAAACTTAAAGTGACTTTTTTGGAATGCCATGCTTAAAACATCATTGCCTGCACACACAAAACAAAACAAAACAGGAAGTTGTATCCCAAAGCCACAGCACTGGCTGAGCCAATGTGGCTGTGTTAAGCTGGTTGGGATGCTCAAACAAACTAGTTTTGATAGCGCTTTCAGAGTCACAGTGACTAAATTTTTTCAGGGAAATCAGCTTACAAATAGCTTACTAATAGACATTCTTTTAAAAATAATATTAAAGAATATTAAACTTGGATTAGAGAAAATATTTAACATTGACCATACATTATGTAATATTAACACTGTACCTGCATTTCAGTATTATTCAAATTACTGAAGTATATGTTAATAGATTCAGAGCATAAACATGATTAAAATAGTCTATATAATTTATTCTTCATAATTCCAGGAAAAAGGAAAACACATTTTCGCTTCACTTCTTAGTTAATATACAATTAATCAAAACCCCAGGTTCTTAAAATGTTCTCTGTAAGGACGTCTATAATTACTCCTATGAGCTTAGGCTGTGGGACCCTCATCAACTTTAAATTTTTCTTATTACATGCCCAACTCTGAAATGCATGTGTTGAGTGCACACACATCTGTGCCATGTGTTTTAACAGATGTGTCAAGAACGCATCAATCCATTAGTGGAAAACAACATTTTCTAAGAACTTTCACTGAAACATCAATGTGACCTAAATGATCTCCAGAGATTGTTCCATAAAAATCTCTCAGGCATGCTGGACTCGTTGGCACACCTCCTACATTTAAATGCAGCACAAAGGCCAAATCTCTGGGTGATAGTCAAGTACAGATGAAAACTTCCACACTTGGCAAAACGTTATTGTCTGTGAAAATCATGAAGCAACAATTCCTTTACTGCTCACCTGTATGGCAGTCACAGAGAATACATCTAGTAATTAGAGAAAAATGGCTTCACTTGTTTCCTTTCATTATTGCAATTAACCTACTAACCCTGTTCTCTGACAGAAGGGGGGAAGGACGTTGTATTAAATTACAGGGATGTTTCGATGTTTCAAGCAGCGGTAGCTCTTGTTCTTCCACTGTGATAATGAGGATGAGATTGGGAATGACATGTAATGATCGAAAAGTGAAACTTCTGAAGAAAGCAAGCAAATAAACGCTGCTGGATCCAAAGACAGAAAAAGGGTGAGGAGACAGACCACTCGTAGCAAAATTAATTGGAGAAACCACTAAGTAAGATAAATATCCTCCTGAGACACATCAATTCTTATTTTGTCCTTTGTAGAGAATTTTTTATTTTTATTTTTATTATTCCTCTAAGACCTTAAAAAACACACTGCATGGGCTTTTCAAAGATTCCAAATGTTTGCGTGTTTGGTCATGAAAAAATACCCCAAACTTGGTTTTACAAAAATGTCTGATGTCACAATTCAATATATTTTATGCAGAGAGAAACATTAGGGGCTCAGTTTTAAGAGTGCTAGCATTAAGTGCAGCGCTATGTCATAAGTCACAAATGCAAGGCCAATAGGCATGGCCATGAAGTTTTGGTATTTTCATGCACTTAGTCCAGGAGCAAGTGGGTTTGGCGAAATTGCATGCACAAAGTGCCAAAGGACTGGGTCAAATGCAATTTAAATCTGAGCTTCTTCTCAGGCACTGTCTATTATATAATCCATTCCATGTCAAGAACCAGCAATATGGGGGGCCTGGGTAGCCTGAGAGACACTGACTACCACCCCTGGAGTTGCGAGTTTGAATCCCAGGGCGTGCTGAGTGACTCCTGCCAGGTCTCCTAAGCAACCAAATGGCCCGGTTGCTAGGGAGGGTAGAGTCACATGGGGTAACCTCCTCGTGGTCGCTATAATGTGGTCCTCGCTCTTGGTGGGGCGCTTGGTGAGTTGTGCGTGGATGCTGTGGTGGATGGCTTGAAGCCTCCACATGTGCTATGTATCCACGGTAAATGCACTCAACAAACCACGTGATAAGATGCGCAGACTGACGGTCTCAGAGGTTGAGTCAACTGAGATTTTTGCTCCGCCCCCCAGATTAAGGCGAGTCACTAGGCCACCACAAGGATTTAGAGCACATTGGGAATTGGCCATTCCAAAGTGGGGAGATAAAAAGAAGAACCAGTGATATAAACTAAGTCGGCACTTAACTCCAGGTTGCTCCAGGGGGATTATCCCTGTAATAAGGGCTCTGTAAGTCGCTTTGGATAAAAGCTTCTGCCAAATGCATAAATGTAAATGGACTACATACAATGAATTAAAAGAATAGAAATTTAGATTTACCTCTTTTCTGCATTCTTGTTGAATGTCAGGAATTTTTCTTTGACAGTGACACACTCTTTTCATACAAATGGAAAATGTGGTTCTTGTCAGGATTTGTATGCTCCGTTAAATCACAGAGAAGTATTATTAATAATTTTTATCTACTGACACACAAATCATGGCTAGTTTTAACAGTGATTGTATCGACACGCACTTCACTTCTACCTGTCAATTTTGATTTTGAAAATTTTTATCCATTTATTAAACCAAAAATATTTCAAAATTCAAATTACACTTCTAATGAAACAAAAATATAATCAAAATAAATTAAAAAAAAAATCATACCAAATCCAAACATTTTACTCTCTCCGACTTCTTCCACCAGCCCTTTTGCAGTGACTTAAAAATAACTCTGTGACAACAGGTGGAAAAATAGCAATATAAATTAAATCATAAATATGATTTTAAGTATAAATAATAATAATAATAACTGAAAAATATGCCATAAAATGGCTACAACAGTGATCGTCATGAACATAATTTGATGTTCCACTGAATTTTCATAGTTTGGACATGAAATTTATTACCAGCTGCTGGTGGAATCTCCAAACTGCAAATGCAGGAACTGAGTTTAGACATTGCGCTGCAAACAGACATGCTTTTGAAACATCTCAGCGCAATGACCTATTTCTCAAGAGAATAGCTAATTATGCTTTGCGGCACTTCATTTACATCCAATAAAACCCCCAGATTGAGGGCATACATCCACACATGGTGCAAACACTCCACCAACTTGGTTGCTGGTGGAATCTCCAAACCAACTTGTGCTGGCATGAAAATTTAAAATTAATTAGCGACATCGTGAAAACTGAATAAGACATTGCGTGCAGTAGTAGCTCATAGCACTGCGGTTTGTGCACTCATGAAAATAGAGCCCTAGGTGTTTAATCTGTAATTATAATTTGATTTTGATTGATTTCCATTTTTTTCTTGTAAATAAACTTCTCAAGAAAGCCTTTTATAATAAAGACATCGTTTTCTTCAATGTCCTCTATTGGGAATATTAGGTGAAAAAGTTTTCACCTGTTTGGGAGACACTACAGGCGAATAGGGCACAAAATAACGGATAAAGGAATACAATTCCCGCCTTTCAGTTAACATAGCCTTTTTTGATAAAGGCATTGCCTCATTTGTTTATTCTGGAATGTGCATTAGCTTGACCAAGCTGAAAAGTATTTTTTTTAGTATGATTTGAGCACAGTTAAACAATAGGATTGTTTGATAGATTTTGCACTGATTTGAAACATTAATGAAAAAGTCTTGACAAACAGATTTGAAGATTTCCATCTATCCCCATTCAAGTAGATAGGAGCTGTCTTATGCTGTCCAAGGGTGTTACCAAAATCACCACCAAGTAAACTGGCTTGCCAAAAATTTCACACTATACACATGAATCTGTTGATACCTTTTCTCTTTTGATCATTCTTTTTTGTTTCTTTCTTTTTCCCTCATATTCTCATGTTGTACTTATTACAGCAATAAAAAATGCAAAAAAAAAAAAAAAAGGGTACTTTGATACAGAAAAGCGCAGTGCACAGTGATTGATGAATAACTGTGCCAGCAAAGTGCACTTCAGGAAATGGTTTGTACAGTATGTTGTCAGAACTAATGACTGACTCTTCCGAATGATTCATGAGCAGCAGGTGAGTGTGATTCACAGCTTGTTTGGACATACTGATGTCCTGATTTATATTTGCTTCAAAAGAGGTGCCTCAGTTGCTTTATTGTACGGAGACAATATATCTGAGCTGAGATCCCACAGGGACTTGAATTATTCCCATGACAGAAAGATTCAGGTGAGATGACAGAGATGTAAAGCCATGTGTAGGTGTGATGTTTTGTCCTCTGCTCGCAGCTTGATTGCAGAATTGCTTTTGAAAAAAGGCCCCACCCCCACTCTAGCCATAAATTGCACAGGCTTATCAGCAACACTGATTTCATCTCTTAAAGTGCCTAAGGCTTCCTATACATCTAAAGAGGCCATCCACCATCACTCCATGCCATGTGCCTGCTTTATTTGAGGAGGCACCAGTGGTGATCTTTGCTCAATTGGTAACCAAGAAATCTAGAGAAAATATAACGACTACAACAAGGGTATTGGAAAAAAACAATGCTAAAGTTAATCTTATTAAATCAAATTACAATGCAATTCAAAAGTATATGTCTCTGGACGTCCAATAATGATAATTTCAATGGTTTTGCTATCTAAGCATCTTAACGATGTAAATACATTAATGTGTTAATATATTCATTCTATTATAGACAAGGCTTATGTAAGAGGGGGTCACTGCCAGGGCTGGACTGGGAAGTGAAATCGCCCCAGGATTTTACATAGCAACTGGCCCAAAATTTGAGTGGTGGGTGTTCGCTGTCCTTTTCTGCATATCACGGTGCCATTTTGTGGCTGATTTGAGCTTATCGTGGCCCATTCGGTCTGCATAACACGGCGGCTGATTTTAGCTTATCGCGGCTCATTCGCTCTGTCTCTCTCAACCGCCAAGGGCCCCTTGGCCTGAAAAACGTTGAAGACCCCTGAACTAGACAATACACACATGCAATCTAGCTACTTATGCTAAACAACTTTTGGTAGTTACATACTGTATGTAAAATGTGTGGGATAAAATATAATAACCTAATGATTAAGAAATATTTCAAAAACATGATTATGACTTGCTAGTCTAAAGGTCAACCTAGTCTCAGAATGAACTTTACTATAACAAAATTTTTGCAAACTGAGATTTTCTGCAGTTTCCTGGTAAAATTAACACTAGAGACATTATATCAACTGTGCTTTTTATTAACTTTCACAAAAATCACATGTACTATATGTGTTTATGACTTTATAAACAGTTACTCTTTACTCACACCCTGCTATATTATGATAATAAAACACTTTTACTCTAACGCATCAGTTGAAAAATTATAAATTTCAATGCTTTTATTACAGACCCACCTACATTTACACACTTATTCCAATATGATTAACTTCCGCAGTAACTCACCTGAAAGAGTGTTGGAGGTTGGAGAACCAACCTCAAAACCAGCCAAGGACACTCGAAAAGAAAGTAAAAGTGAAGCGAAAGTGCCATTGAAGCAACCAGAAATTATGTGGTTTCTTAAGTAAATGTGTTTTAATGACAAATTTGCTTTAAAAACGCTGTCTGTTAGGTTTAGGCATTGATTTATGGTAAAGATGTCTGTTTTGTTAATCTCTCATTTATTTTTTTGAACACTTTTGGTAAGGTTTAGGTTAGAGTTTTAGGTTAGGGAGGTACGTTTTACTCATTAAAACATCTATATAAAACCTTTTTGCGCCAACTGGGAAACTGCAGCCAAACGTGTAATGCAGAACGTAATTTTGGTTTGCAAAAATTTTGCCAATGTCACATAAATTTCATGAGATCAGGCTGCCAAAGGTACAGCTTTAATTCAAATACCCATCTAACAAACAATTTTAATACAGCAATCAAAATGTAAAATTTAACAGGATTTTTATCACAGTGTATTCAGATTTAAGAGCAGGGACCTTAGTTACACATCTATTTTTGTGTTCTATGGGGGGGATTTTTGTGGAAAGTGTGGCTACTTGTCCCCTCAGTTTGAATGGGCCTAGTCTATTCCTTGGCTTGTTTAAACATTCCTAGACCCTACACCACACACACACATGCACTGTAACAGAGTTTGGTACCTACTCAGCATAAACACAGACACAGACAGATGAAATATGGGCCTCAATAACACAAAAAGAGAATTGGAAACATGACGACCATTACAGAAGAAGCCCATCTCACAATTCAAAGAGGTTTAGTAATTACTCCCTGTGCCTGCACCACAAAGTGCTTCATTACTCTGCATAGTGTGGCCAGAGCAGAGGCTGAAGCGCTCTCTCTGAGTCAATTACTGATTACTAGGTTTGTGATGGATGTAGTGCATTTTTGACAGCCCTTTTTCACACTGTGATAATGGCGTAATGAAACACCAGCATACGGATGGGAGGATGGTGTGGCGTTGTCGTGTTGGACGCATGAACGATGGAGGGCAGGAGAAGCTAAATAAAGTGAAGGAAAGTGCCTTGGGTAAATTAAGTGGCTTTTTTTAAATTAGGTTACAGCATGTTAAAGTGTGTCTGGTTTGTTCCAGCCTGAGTGACTGCTCCTAAATTGCTGTGAATTTAAAGCTGTTTTGGTTACAAAAGTTTTGATTAAATGTGTCCTGGTCAGTTATTTCTAGCACATATCAGTGTAAAACGTCTAGGTTACAGATGTAACCTCCGTTCCCTGATTGAGGGAACGAGACGTTGTGTCGAAGAAGCGACACTAGGGGTCTCACTTGAGCGCTGAATATACCTCTGATCTATGAAAAAAGGCCAATGAGAAGTTGGCAGACAGAATTTGCATGTCCCGCCCCTGGACATACAGGTATAAAGGTAGGGAAATATGTCTGTTTCATTCAGGAATTTTCTGAGGAGCTGGAAATGGTCCGGCCACAACAGTGGCTCGGCTCAGCGACGTGGCCGGGAGGACACAACGTCTCATTCCCTCCATCAGGAAATGGAGGTTACATCCATAACCTAGACGTTCCCTGTCTGTCGCTCACTTTGACGTTGTGTCGAAGAAGCGACACTAGGGGTCCAATTTAAATCACGGCATGCGACCCCTTCCGGGTCCAAGAGGGGGTCCGTAAGACGGGGGGGCGTGTGCTTCCTGTGGGGCGCTCGATGCCGGGGCTGAGAGCTGGGCCCAGGTTGAGGCAGAGCTGCGCGTTGGTTAGCCGCAGGGGAACGCCTTGGCGAGCAGGCGGGGCATGGCCCGTGGCGCCAGGTTTGCGGCAGGGGAGGATGTGTGAGATGGCCTCCGTCTGCTTTTTCACCGCAGAGAACTGCTGGGTGAAGTCCTCAACAGTGTCGCCGAAGAGGCTGAACAGGGAGATAGGGGCGTCAAGGAAGCATGTCTTGTCCGTCACGCGCATCTCGACCAAGCTCAGCCACAGATGACATTCCTGAACCACAAGTGTGGCCATCGCCTGCCCAAGTGACTGCGCTGTGGCCTTCGTGGCCCTGAGGGCGAGGTCGATCGCTGATCGCAGTTTCTTTAGCACGTCAGGATCAGGACTACCCTCATGCAGATCTTTAAGTGCCTTGGTCTGGTGGACTTGCAGGAGGGCCATGGCATGCAGGGCAGAAGCGGCCTGTCCAGTGGCACTGTAGGCTTTAGCAGCCAGTGCCGACGTCGTCCTACAGGCCTTGGAGGGGAGCACAGGGTGACCCCGCCAGGTGGCGGCGTTCTCGGGGCATAGGTGGATCACAACCGCCCTATCTACCTGGAGAATCGCCATTTATCATAGTTGGGTCTGTTTTGAGTATGTGGGTCACATGACTTGTCTCAAATTTTCTGTGATCCTGTGGCCAGCCATGGTGCAGGACATGCTGACTTTTGTTATAATTAAATATATATTAATCTTACTTTTCTTACTTTTCTTACTTTTCTCAGTTTTGTTACACACGGTGATGGGTAGTTACATGTAATCTGGATTATGCAATCATATTACAAAAAAATCAAGTACATGTAATTGGATTACATTTAATTTTAAAATATACGTAATTGGACTACAGTTACTTTTTTATGGATTGCATGATTATATATTAAGATTGCAATTGCAGTAAATTGTTAATAATTTAATGATCACCCTAATCATTCTCTTTTTTCAATCTTTTGCATTTTTCATTCTAAATCAGCATACAGCTGATAAACCTTGCAACGTCACTGATTTTAATTTAATGGTCATTCATTTTTGTTTATTTAATAATAATTTCATGTTGATTTTATGATTTTATGACCAATTACTTTTCCTAATGTTTGTATTGTTTTAAGCACTTAAAATGAACTTGATGTCTCAGTGTTTTTAATTATAAACTTTGGCCATGCAACTCTTTTTGTGAGGCTCTTTTTGTTTGTAATAAAAAATGGAATACATATTCTTCCTTATTATACTTTTTTCATGGAATTTGTAATCAGTACCAGTATAAGTAATCTGCCCAGCAATGGTTACACACACACACACACACACACGCACACGCGCCCACAAACGCACACACACACACACACACACACACACACACACACACACACACACACACACAAACACACACGCACCTCAACAATACAGACATGATAGATGTAACAATCACATCAAATAAATTAAATTAAATCAACAGAACTACTGCCTAAAGAGGGTGTGGCAAGATTTTTCTCATGCACACATTAAGTCTTAATAGGGCTTCAAAGAGCTTGCAGCATATTCCTGCATCAACATTCGGTAGTTCATGCAAGTAAATACAATAGATTTAGCTTAAAAACATATTAAGAAGTATTAATGCTTTGTTCTTAAGTTGTACAGTTGTTTTAATGATGTTTAGTTGAAAAAGAATACGTTGGTTTCATAACCTTTGACCACCAATTTGCTTTGAGCAGTTATGAGTAAAAGGGATTTCATTCAAATTACCAGTAATTCTAACATTAGATGTTAAAATAAATTGTTTATTATGTTAAATGTAGATAACATTTTACATAAATATTCATGTATCACACTGGTTTTTCTGTAGTAAATGTATATTTGGAAATGTCAAATAAATGTTAAATATTAAATATTAATAATAACTTTTATTTTTGTCAGTTAACATGCCAAAAATCAATCGTTTTACATTTATGAACAGTTAAGAACTTATTTAGTGACATACACTGCCTGGCCATTTGGATTTAAATAGGCAGATAATTAAGATCCTATGATTGGATCATTATTGCAGTGATTAATATGTTTCAACTGGCAACAATTCTTTCAACCCTAACTGATGCAGTGTGTAGCTTCTCAATTCCCAAACAACCATGTCGGAAGACGTATCCCATGGTCGTGGAAAAGATGTTACTGTGTTTCAGAAAGGGCAAATTATTGGCCTGCATCAAGCAAAGAAAACAAGTAAGGAGATTGCTGAATTCCCTGATGGCACGGGCATATTCCAGGATGACAATGCCAAGGTTAATCGGGCACAAATTGTGAAAGAGTGGTTCAGGGAGCATGAGGAATCATTTTCACACATGCATTGGCCACCACAGAGTCCTGACCTTAACCCCACAGAAAGTCTTTGACTCATGAATGCAAAAGGTGTCTGGAGATTCTAAACGCAATAGGAGTGTTAAAATGGAAATGATCTCATTTACCATTTCCACTCAGATTTCTAAAAGTTATAAAAACAAAATTCAGGAAATCTAAAGATTTCTAAACAACTATATTACTGCATTGAAAATTACACCCATCATATGATGACTACCTATCATATAGCAGTGAAACCTGGTAAAGAATATTTTAGAGGAATATACTGTAAAATAGGGATGGGCGTGAGTACCCCAGAACTCGGAATTTAGTTTTTTCATTTTACATTTCACGCCAATCAAAATCCAGTAAGAACTATAAGCAAACATGCCAAAAGGCCATCAATTTTAATTTGGGGAATCTTTATGGCATCAGCTATTTGTGTCACCATTGTCCATGGAGACTTTCAGTCGGGGGCAGCAACAGTGATCAACATTATGAGGCGTTCACAAATGACACTCTCATCTTTTTCAATATATAGATAGAAAGAACCTAAAGGAAACATTGGGAAGCACTTGGGTTTTTTACTTAATGTAACTTTTTTCCATCAAAATTGTTAAAGGCCAGAAATGCTAAAATATCAAGATGCGTCACAACGGTCAAATATGTTACTTTAAAACATATATTCATAGACCAACAATCAAAATATCAGAGATGTGTACTTGAGTAGACAAAACAACAAAAATGCCAATTTCTAATATGTGGCCAGTTCCTATGAGTCACATGGATAAATATGATCAGTGCACTACCAGACTACACAATGTATACATTTTTATTAGAGAGATATACACTAAAATCCTCTTACCAAGGATGTCAAGATGTAGGTGTAGTACACTGACAGCATCCCCAACTCAGAGGCCTAGAAGAAAAAAGAGAGAAAAAGGCACATTAAACACTTTTATGCCATACTAGTCTAATTTAAACAGCTACTAAGACTGAAACTGCATTATGTTGCCTCCATTGAGAAGCAAAAGGCAAGATTCACAGCTTTGTAAAACTTGTTGTGTTGGATGAAAGCTAAAAAAATAAATATAAAAAAAACAACATACCCATTCTGTCATTGCCATTCTATTTATCAATTCCGCACTGTCTCCAAGGAAACCAAGCGGGAAATACAATATGTCAATCAAATGTCAGGGGAGAAAACATCTTCAACAATTATTTCTATAGAGATGGAGAGTGGAAGAGAGAAGTAAAAGGGAGTGAAAGGGGAGAGCTAGAGCACAATACACGTGTGTATGTGTATATAAGTCAAATTTGCCAGAGCAAAATGCTTTATAATGAATGAAAAATGTATTGATCGAAAATAACCTGCATTGAAGTATAATCACATTTCCTATTTAAAAAGAACAGAAACGTAGTAATAATTGGTTTCTCAAACAATTTCTCTTGTTGAGAAGGATCTTGCTGATCTTGGCATTAACCTCAGTAACATTGAATGCATATAAAGATGCTTATTTTGCACAATTGTGTTAGAAAAGGTCCAAGTGGCACTTTAAAATGTGCCCTCCAGTCAATTTGTTTCTAACATTATTAATGGCCCCAGATTTGTGGGGGGACTGAAAGTGATTCTTTTCCAGCTGTGTGACAGTGTGGCCCCCAAAAGTAGCTTATTTGGACACTTTTGGACACTAAAGTCTGCCACTGCATTTTTTGAATAACTTTTAACCAGTTGCTTTTTTACTTCCATTGTAAATGCCTCACAGGTACCCAGTTTTTTGCTTTTTTTTAAAGAAAAGGAGGGACAAGTCGAAATAATTTTTTGAATTTATCAAAATAATGCCACAACTGCTGTTGATTGAGCTTAATTTGTAATGCACCCATAATATTCCTTTAAGAGGTCATGACATGAAAAATCGAATTTCTCTTGTCTGAGAACTCAAAACATCCTCCACAATAGAAAAATAGGATTTATTTAAACCAAGCTGCAAAAACAGCTCATTTGGAATTTTTTGTGACATCACAAGTACCAGTACATCAGCAAAAGACTGCCTCTACAGCAAGACGTCAACACCCACTTTTACAACGTCACAATCTTGGTCCTGTCCACTGGCACTCAGTCAGACAGGTGAAGAGGTGATAGATGGGCCTCACCTGTCATTAGAGATTCATTTATACCACAGGGACTTACACAGGACACCTTCCTAAATGTTTTTCAAAATATACATGCATTAGAGGAACTGCTTTGACCATTATTACGCACAGGGCCGGCCTGTGGGTTTGTGGGGACCTAGGTGAAATCATGAAAATGGGCCCAATGGTGTGAAAACTGTCATATCCTTAAAACATCCATACAACAACAGTAAACGTGATGAGCAGATTTTTTAATAGAAAGCTTTACATTTAGTAAATAAGCAGATGCTTTTATCCAAAGCGACTTACAAATGAGGAACATAGCAAGCAATTTGTCATACAAAGTTCAACAACATCTACAGTGTTGTACTGCCAAGCTCTCAAGGTGGCTGGAGTAGTATAGGTGCTATTGCAGAAGAAAGAGATATTTTTGTGTGTGTGTGTGTGTGTGTGTGTGTGTGTGTGTATGTGTGTCTGTGTGTGAGTGTGTGTGTGTATGCAGTAAGTGCAAGTTAAGTTCAATAGTAAGTGCAATTAGTGTGGATTGGTAAAGTACAGTATACAGTATAGTGCTTTTTAAAAAAAGCACTATAGTTTATAGATCGGTAGATGACCAAAAAAGTGTCCAATAGCTTTTTTCCCAACATGAAGATGTTAGGTTAAAATGTATACATGCTTGCATAAGGGAATATGTGTATTTTAGATACACAAGTCACCATGTTATCTCCTGTCCAGCAGTGCTGTAGGCCTTGTAGATTAAAAATTGTTTTAATCACCTTTCAACTTTTTTCTAGAAGTATAAATAAACTAGTGTCCCACGTAATACGAGGTCATGGAAACTGCAAGAATGAAAATTACTGGGTAGTATTCTACAATAAGTTTTGCATTATAGGCATCATTAACTATGCACAATACAATTTTCTAGCATTTATTAATCTTGGCTAATGTCAATTTATAAAAAATACTGTACAATTGTTTTTTGTTTGTTCATGTTAGTTCATATTGTTTTAACTAATCTTAACATAAGTCTTTATATCAGTAGTGTCAGAATTCCTTTCCAATCACATATTTCAGATTATTATTATTAATTTGACAAGCGCTATTATCTGCTAGCATAAGTTGGCGAGGTGTGCAATCCGTGTCTAATAATACTGTTATAATAAGCCGCACTACAGTTCTCTGCAATGCTTTTTGTTATTAATAAATTATACAGATTAGTGTGTACTAATTAGCTTCACTTCTTGCCAATTTTAGATATACTGTTGTTATTTTATTTGTTGTAACTTTCAGTTATTTGTATTTTTGTGATTATTTAGAGCTAATTTTATACATGATATGATGTTTTTAGTTTTCTCCATCATTTTGATTTGTATGTTAAATGATCAATTCCTCACGTGTTGCACGTTCATCACAGAATGAGTGCGTGATAGAAAACATTGAACTGCAGAGAATTTCAAAATAAAATGAATCAATGTTTCTCAATTTTACGACTTGTTCATTTAATTTGCACGAGTTTGCAGGTCTCCCCCAGGCATCTCCCCCAGTCGGCCATAGGTGGCCGCCTGTAATGCCTGTAGGACGTGCCGGCCCTGATCATGCATCTCGTGCCACATTTAAAAAACACAAAGTTATAACTCTTTAAATGAGAACCCCATTTTCTTTTTGCTGTTTTGAGTATAAATGCATCCAGGACGAGTTTTGCTCCCATCTGTTCAATTTTAATTATTCGGTCTATGTAAACATGCACTAGATGGACTCTTTGATAGTTTTGATGAGTTCCGTCAATGTGCACCACGTTAAAAGACGCGTTAAATTTTAAAAACGCGTCTGCTCTGCTCTATTCAACTACTCATTTGCTGGATGAGAGTACTGCATGTCATTTGTAAACGACGCACGTAAGATGATGCACATGTGAAGACCAGCGTCTCTGCTTTGGCCTGTGAAGCACCTCAACATAGGAAAAAGAGCAACTGAAATTTCCTGATAGCACAAGTGTATGATTAGCCTAAATGTGCGTGTTTCACCATGGATCGTAATACATTTGAACATTTCATCGTGGATTGTATGTGTTTTCGGCTCATTTCAGCCTGTATTGCTTGAGAACCAGTCACAATATGATTCAAGCTTTGCAAAGGAACTGTTATTGAAGGATGAGGCAGTTAAAAAAATACTGGACTGACCACAAAACCGTAAGTAACCAGTTTAATTCACAAATTATTGAAATGTCATGGCTTTTTGATAGTTGATGGTGCTGCTGTGCTTGAGTGAACAGTTTAATACATTCAGATTAAGAAATGTGTTAAGTGTGAGTTATGTGTGAACCCTGATATTTTGTTTTGTATTATTGTGAAATTCGTTCACAATATATGGTTGTGTTTTCGAAGGGCTGCATGGTGTTAGCCAATCATAACAGTGGATGTTAACATTGAAGTTTAAAGGAGACACTGAGGCCAAAACAGAGAATTTCAGACAGAGGATTGAGAGACAGAGTGGAAAATTATAAATTATTACTACATTATGACTTTACTACCATTATAAGTGGACCCCGAGGAAGGTAATACAATTATAAAAAAAGAGTAATCTCTTTTACTATGTTCCACAACCAGAAAGAGTTTAAAAACTTTGTCGTAATTTTAAACATTATCCATTTTTTTTATAATTCTAACCAAATAAATAACTTTTTGTGAAATCTTTTGCTTGAAAGGGTTACATTTCTTGATAGGGCTATCTTTTTTAATAAATAAATGCCACTTTTTGGGGCAACTATTTACAACTTCTGCAGATGATGGTGGAAGTTTGGGCCAGAACTTCCAAAATGCTCTGTGTATCAAGGTTCATTCATGGAGGAGGGAAAGGAGGAAGCGGGAGGTGACATATCCAACTCAAAAAGGTATTTTTGCAATTAAAGAAAATGTCACACTTGACACTGCGTGCTGTGTCGGACACAAACACACATCCAGGCTCATCTCTCTCTCTCTCTTGGGTTATGGGCTTTTATCTCCTCACCTCTCACTGTGAACATAGAAATTACATTCATCAGTAGTTCATTTCAGGTGAAATTGCTCAACACTTCCTCTCTCCACAGATGAACGATCGGCCACGCCCTTGACTCCACCCATCTATTCTTACTGTACCACTCCTGGTCATCAGCTATCTTAATTATTTCAGTATTAAGGCTTGATATAGCATCTGTATTATGGTACTTCTATTCTGTTTGGTTCAGTCCCTCCCTATTCTCCCTAAATGCCCATCTGCATTTCATTTGACCAGTGTTCTGTTAAAGCGAAGGTGAAGGGAAATGGACCATGGGAGCAAAGAGTTTTTTTAGGTTATGATAATTTTGTCCTTGCGTAAAGTATTTCATAATGAAAGATTTTTGCTGCAATTGGCCATGTAATTGAATCCTGTAACTCAAGCTGCTGCATGAGTCTTGCTGTGTGAACATTGGCAAACAGCTTTAGCATGCTTGCCATACACACAACTAGTGCCAACTTTCCAATGCTCTGCTGCATACTTCATCCAAACAGAGAGAGAGAGAGAGAGAGAGAGAGAGAGAGAGAGAAAGAAAGAAAGAAAGAAAGAAAGAAAGAAAGAGAGAGAGAGAGAGAGAGAGAGAGAGAGAGAGAGAGAGAGAGAGAGAGAGAGAGAGAGAGAGAGAGAGAGATTTAGAAAACCCATTTAGAAAAAAGTAGTTTGCTATACTACAGGTTATTGACAAAAACATAGCAACCCATTGAAGCTATGTAAGGTGCCAATATATTTTAAGAAATATAATTATGATTCAGCTAAAAAAAGCAGTATTTATCTGGAACAAAAACAATCAGGGTATCAATTAGGTGAATACACATTTCACACACATAAATAAAACTAAACAACATCCTTAATAAGATGATGTAAATTGTGGTGTAGAGAGTTCCAGGAACTCAATGGAGGGATGATTCAAATGAACCATTCAAATGACCTGACCAAAATTATTCAGAATTTCCCAGTTATTTGAGAAAGACAGAGAGACATTCTAGAACAGCGTGTTTGATTATTGCCTCAGCTCACTTGGTTGCAAACATAATGTGTTGCAGCTGTGGCTCTGTTGGTAGAGTGGGTCGGCCATTAATCGCAGGATTGGTGGTTCGGTCTTGTCCTTGGGCAAGACACTGAACCCCAAGTTGCTCCCAATGGCAGGCTAGCCTTGCATGGCAGCTCTACCGCCATTGGTGTATGAATGTGTGTATGAATGGGTGAATGTGTCACAGTGTAAAGCGATTTGAATACTGTTAAGGTTAAAAAGGCGCTATATAAGTGCAGACCATTTAAACTAAACAGTTGAGCTACTACTGATACACAACTGATATACAGTATGTAGTTAAGTTAGTTATGTCACAACACAGAAGAAATCATGGAGAATTTTGATGGAGAGTAAGTGAGAAACAGAAAGAGAGAGAGAGAGAGATTGGTGATTGGGTTGTAGGGGGTAAAGGAAAACAGTAAGTGTGACAAACTGACAAGGATCCTGCTGTGAACTTCACCATCCACCAACAAATCAGCACTGTACGTGTACCAGTGTCTCCACAGCAACAGCAAAAGCCCAGGAATGGCCTGTGATGCTATCAGATACTGTGATTAAGGAGAAATGGAGGGAATTGGGAGGAATAACTGAGGGCACCTTTCACTACCCGAAACGTCTCTTCCGCTCTCACTACCCTTGACGGCGGCGGTCCCGATTACACGGAACTCCCCCAGCTGGATAAGGCATTTGTGGTGCAAAAGTGCCCACAAAATGCACCCACCTTGCGGTATCAATCGTCACTTCCCTCCAAGGGCCAAGGCCTGTAGGTTGATGTCGTCTCTGTCAAAAATGCCAGAGGGGAACTGGCCCCCACAGTGAGTCTGGTTTCTCCCAAGGTTATTTTTCTCCATTAACAATCATCTTTTGGAGTTTTGTGTTCCTTGCCACAGTCGCCTTCGGCTTGCTCACTGGGGTTATTAATACAATTATTATTTAATTATTTTTAAACACGATAAAGAATCATATCTTATCTAATTCCACAACAGGGCTCCAAACAAAAAAAAAAAATCAATTAAGGAGCCAATGGCTCCTACAGGGGGAAAAACAGGCGCCAAATATTTTAATTTTTTTTTAACTCCATCCATTCCTTTTCGTCCCGCAGCTCGCTAACAGTGTAGTCTGTGGAGCATTCTTCGCAATTATGTGATCACGTGCATTTTTATGCTTGTTACTGTCACCGTGTTTTCTAACAGTCTCTTTTTTGAAATTGTTAGTTCCTGCAATGAACTCCGTTTTCCCCGCTATTTCTTTGATATAAACTTTTGTTATGTATCTCGGGAAATGTAATGCAAATTTTAAAATCAAAAGGGAGTAAACTTTTACTGTCGCCAATGGCGACCTTGACAGAAATTACACTCACAAATAAATTTATTTGGTCACAAATGCGACCATTTTTAGTCGCAGTTTGGAGCCCTGCACAAGGATGATGATTTATCGACTTTATAGACATTACATTTTTATCGTCTGTTAATGCTGAACTTCTGTAAAGCTGCTTTGAAACGATGTGTGTTGTGAAAGGCGCTATACAAATAAAATTGACTTGACTTGACTTGACTTGTCAAACAAGGCCTACAGCACTGCTGGACAGGCCGCCTCCATCCTGCAAGCTACGGCCCCCCTGCAAGTCCACCAGGCCAAAGCGCTAATAGATCTGCCCTTGGGTAGTCCTGGTCCTGATGAAACTGCGCTCGGTGACCGACCTCACCCTCCAGGCCAGGAAGGTAACAGTGCATGCACTCGGACAGGCGATGGCCACCCTCGCGGTCCAGGAACGCCATCTGTGGCTGAATCTGGAAGAGATGCAGGACCCCAACAAGGCTCGCTGAACCTCTCCCATCTCCCAGATTGGCCTATTCGGTGACACCATAGAGGGCTTTGCCCAGCAGTTCTCGACGGTGAAGAAACAAACGGAAGCCATTCAACACATCTTGCCCCGCTGCAGCACAAGATCCCGCATTCCGTCTGCTCGCCGAGGGCAACCCGCTGTCCGAACATGTAGAATTCGTTAATACAATGACAACAGCTGGCCGGGTGTATTGCTTGCACATAGCGCCTTTCCCCTCCCCTGAGGTGAAGACGTGCGCTCTACTCCCCCCGTCGAGTCTACAAGTCAAGGACCCTGGGTGTCCTTCCTCCCTAGCCCTCTGGCTCCGAACTCAGCAGAGGATGTTCGCAGTCAGACCCACCACAGGCACCGACTTGCCTGCGCTGGAATAGGTGCTCCACAGGTTCTGATTATTCCAATATCCCCTGTGATGTATTTTCCGCAGTACGGTCCCCCTGTCGGCGGACCCGCGTCTCCCTCGGGCAGAGTTCCCTCTGCCCCCGGTCACTGTGTTTGTAGAGTTCCACCCCATCAAGGCAGGACCTACCACCGCGCCCTTCTGTTCGCCAAATCTCATTGGCCTTTTCTCAAAGATAAGAGGTAACCAAGGCTCTCAAGAGAGACCCCTAGTGTCACTTCATCGACACAACGTCTCGTTCCCTCTATCAGGGAACAGAGATTATGACAGTAACCGAGATGATTTTTGCCCTAATATCAAAGGTCTTGCTAGAAAAAAAAGAAACTATGATCAAAGGAAATTCTTGATATAAAAAATATGATCATGTCTGGTAACTTGTGCATGTAAAATGGCTAGAAATAGCATTTAAGCTTAGCATAAAGCTGACAATTTACACAAGGTTTATTTCTATTTCTTCTGCTCCAAACTTTCTCTGTCTGCTTGTATGAATGTAACAAATTATAAGAAAGTGTTTCACCACTACTCAAATGCACTTTGGATCGCATCATATATATGTATAAATGTTTTTCATCTGAAAAGACTACATATTAAATTAAACAAATGACAACAAAATGCAAAGTAATCTCTTCAGTAATCAAAATACTTTCTGAATGTAACTTTATTCTAATTACCAATTATTTAAATTGTAACTGCAGTGGAATACAGTTACATATATTTTGTATTTTAAATAGGTATTCCCATTATATGTATTCCGTTACTCCCAAACTATGACAACTAATAATTGCTAGGTAGAAATATGTTTCTAGAAGCTAATATTATTTTGGTCCTACAACAACATTTTCTCTGTAAAAATTACAGATAGTGACAACCAAATTTACATGAAGTTCATGTTGTGTAAAGATCTGACATGAAGAACTACTTGTAATAAAAATAGATTAATGTACTGTAGCTCTTCAGAAACAGTCTTCTAAATGTAAATCTTTGAGTGAGTTCAAGAGTGGGATGAGTATCTTACATTTCACTTTTACAATTAAAAGCTACATAATGTACAAAAGGTCAAGCGAACAATTCTATAATGTGGAACTAATGGAAAACATACAGTACTTATATAGTTGAATGGCTTCATTAATTTCAATTATTACCCATCTTTATGAACAAAGGCACATTTTAGATTTAGGCTCAAAGTCATTAGCATCCAGATCTAACTAATGCAAATACTGTTACAAACAATTTTACAATATTGTATTTACAATACAAATTTACACATATGAGCCAAAACATTATGACCACCTGCCTACTAATCTTTTGGTCCTCCCTTTGCCACCAAAGCAGCGCCGACCCACAGAGGCATGGACTCTACAAGATCCCTGAATGTGTCCTGTGGTATCTGTTACCAAGAAATTAGCAGCAGATCCTTCAAGTCCTGTAAGTTGCGAGGTGGTGCCACCGGAACATGTTCCTCAAACCATTCCCAAACAATGTGTGCAGTGTGGCAGAGCGCATTATCCTACTGAAAGAGGCCACTGCCATCAGGGAATACTTTTGCAATGAAAGGGTGTACCTGGTCTGCAATGATGTTTACGTAGGTGGCATGTGTCAAAGTGACATCCACTTGAGTGGTAGGACCCAGGATTTACAAGCAGAACATTGCCCAGAGCATCACACTCCCTCCACCGACTTGTAGTCTTCCCACAGTGCATCCTGGTGCAATCACTTCCCCAGGCACATGTGCATGGCCGTCCACGAGATGTAAAAGAAAGCAGGACACATCGGACCAGGCGACCTTCTTCCACTACACCAAGGTCAATTTCTGGCACTCGCATACCCATTGTAGGCACTTTCGACAGGGGACAAGGGTCATCATGGACACTCTGACCTCTCTGTGGCTGCGCAGCAGGGTGCGATGTACTATGTGTTGTGAAACATTGCGATGACCCTTTGATGCCCAACACCCTTTCGCCGGTTTATGGTTTGTCCCTCTTCGGACCACTGTAGATAGTTACTCAACACTGCTGACAGGAGCACCCCACAAGCCTTGCCATTTCAGAGATGCTCTGGCAATAACAATTTGGCCCTTGTCAAAGAAGCTCAGGTCTTTCCTCCTGCAAATTTCTCCTGCATTCAACACATTGACTACAAGAACTGACTTTTGGCTTAACATCTAATCTACCCAGACCTTGAGATGATGATCAACGTTATTCGCTTCACCTGTGAGTGGTCATTATGTTTTGGCTCATCGGTGTATAATTACAAAATTATGGCAATTAATTTTTTTTGTGTGTTTTTGCAACCATTTTAACACCTGAATTTATATAAAACCTAGAGAGCTCACTTGCTCTCACATAATGAAAAGATAAACTCTGCCCTTCTAGTCAATGATTGATCGGGAGTGATACTGTAATGCCGAGACGTACCCTCTCCAAAATAATGTGAGACATGGTGGCGTTCGCATCCACTATGATGGTTGCAGTCTTGTCATCGCGGATCTCCTTGAGAAGGGGGGTGGGATCCTGGCTGTCATCCAGCATGCGAACTGAGAGGGTTTCCTTGGAGATGAGAAACTGTCGCAATAACACCTCCAGGTTTAATAGGCCTGTTGAAAAGTGGCACACACAAAACACTATAGTGTCAAGGTTTATGTCACATTTTCTCACAACAAGAAATATTTCCACCCTCTCTTTTCACTGCAAATATGAATATGAATAAATTAAATCCATAGGATTTTCCAATGTGAAGGGATAGTTCATCCAAAAAAATATTTGACTCACCCTCATGCTGTTCCAGACTAGCATGACTTTCTTTCTTCTGTTGATCACAATAGGAGTCAGGCAGAATGCCATTCTCAGTCACATTCACTTTCATTGCATCTCCCCCATACAATAAATTGAATGGCGACTGAGACTGTCATTCTGCCTAAAATCTCCTTTTGTGTTACACAGAAGAAAGTTATATGGGTTTGGGAACAACATGAGGGTGATTGATTGATGACAGTATTATTATTTTTTTGGGTGAACTCTACCTTTAAGAGAATTAGAATAGATTTTCTGTGTGTGCTAATATAATGTTGAAGTAAATTTAGACAGCTGGTGCTGGCGAGGAGGGTTTCAGAGAGAAAACTCTTGTAATGAGAGGCAGTGAGACCAGCTTACATGCAAACAAATGAGAGAATTAAAATGCTAGAGAATGAACACAAGCTGATTGGCTAAAAGATTACACTTCGGTTACAGCTTATGCCATGCAGTGTTTCATGACTGAAAATAGAATCTCTAACATTTTTCTGACAATATTATTAATTTGATTCAACAATGATAATAATGTTTTTTTTTTTTGTTTTTTTTTTTTTTGCTGTATGTCTGCTACTAATTTAGCTAAATCATAATAACTTGATTGCTTAATCTTGCTTTCTTTGGCAATTATGAGGCTCAGGGGAATAAAGGACTTGCTAGCCCATAGCACTGTATCAAAGCAGAATGTGGCATCAGATTATTGGGATGTGACTCTTTAAATTTGGAAGGCTTTAGCTGCTGACTTCACACATAACAGGGCTGATGCAATTGCTCACAGCTGTCATCTCCATTCCCTGTGGAGTTACTCAGCATATATTTGATTAACCGTAAACTTTCAGTTTCTGTCCTGTGCTTGCTGCACATCACATGCAATTTCACATTTAGTGCACAACATTAAACACCACACTATAATATTGCTAGATAATACATTGGCCGACTGCATCGATCAAGTGACAGGACTTGTGAGAACTGCAAAAACACACATCCCCATTGAGTTTTCAGTTCAGGCCCGACCCACCCATTCATGAGCTTAGCCCACCTTGACAACCACAAACCAAACTAACCCTAACCCAACCCCCACCCTTCCTGTTCGGCCAACTCGGAGGGTCCTATGGCCCACCTTACAATTTTGAGCTGGAGCCAGGTCTGTTTCAGTGGATCCAAACATTTGATGGTCAGTCTGTTTGGATTCATGGACTTTCATATATGGGAATCTTTCATCCAAAAATGACAATTCTGTCATTTACTCACCCCTAATGCTATTCTAAATCCATATTGTAAACATCAGATTATCAGTGTATCTGTGATTACCAGGTTTTCACTCAACCTTATGACCCAAGGAGGGAAATGTTAAAAATAAAAAAAATATACCTTGTGAAATGTAATTTAAATCTTTTTTTAATACTTTTTAGTGGTCTTCATTTTCACCAAATTGATTTATTACCTATTAATACATTTTAATGACCCATTGATACACTGTTAAATTTCATGTCTGTTCCTCACACAAACCTATCGTATGGCTTCAAAAGACTCAGAATACAGCACACAAGTTATATGGAGTACATTTATGATACATATATGGCATGTGGCGTCCTTTTTGGAGCTTGACAGCATATCACTAATAAATTTCCCCATTGTGTTTCATGGAAAAAATAACAACATGCAGGTTTGGAATGATGTGAAAGTGAGTAAATACTGACATAATTTTAATTGTTTGGAATTTAATTAGCATTTTCTATTCACTATCATTGCATTTTGTCCATACAATGAAAGTATGTTTTGACTTTCTACCTAACATCTCCATCTATATTCCACAGAAGAAAAAATGTCACACAGGTTTTTGACAATATGAAGGTGAGTAAACAATTATATAAATTTCATTTCTAGGTGAACTGTTCCTTTAAACAAGATTGACTGGCACTTGGTAAAGTATAAGATTATATGTGAGGTAATGGAGAAGATGAAGGGGTTGGATTAAATGAGCACAGTGGACAAGGTCTTAAGGAGAGGGTGCAAAGCTGCTTCCTGTACACAGACTTTGAATAAGGCTTAGCCTCCATTCACTCACAGCATTTAGTCTTTTCCTCAGCTAACAGTCTAATCCTTATTGTACACCTAAAAGGTACACAATACCTAGCCTTGCTAGATAATTCTGAAAATTACTTTGACCAGTGATTACTGTTATAACTGACAAATGAATAATTATAGCCTGATTTTCCTTTTAAAATATGTGTCGTGATTTGTAATCACGACACATTATAACTGACAAATCAATAAGTATAATAATTTATCTTGTATTATTCATCTCATTTTACTAAGAATGGTAACTATTCAAGGCTTAACCTCATAATATACCCTGACAATCAGGTTTCTCATGACGTGTAATTTATTATCCATGTCCATGAATTAACCAGTATGATTTGTAATCAGGGATTTTCATGTTTTGTTACTTACACATATAATAATCATGAAAGTATGTAATATTTAGTATGTAAATGCTTGCTTGGTACGTAGAGAATGTTGATGACAACAAATGTAATGTCACTTGCACCTTTTTTTAGATATAAAAGTTAATGATTAAACATTCCCTAGTATGAGTGGGAAGTTTGTAGGAATCCTCCACACAAAAGATTGAAAATAAACTTTGAAAAGGACAGACCAGCTGACCATGTGACTCTGAAAAGCCATTTCTGACACCTTTGGGGTTAGGCCAATTTCAGTTCAAAAGTTTCCTACCAAGGAAGAACTCTAGCTCTCGATCTCCTCTTCTCTTTGAACTGACTCTTGGTCTACTCACTTCTTCAGCTCTCATGCTTCTTCCAGGAGAGTCGTGGGTCTTTTTTTGGTGAAGGCCTCGCATCAAGCCCACCTCATCATCCATCAAGACAACAACTATCAACAATCATTACAGAGTCCAAACTTTCTACAAAGAGACAAAGAACCAAGCTATGCAAGGAAAAGCAATGCAAGGAAGCACAACGACACGTAAGAACATCTCCAGACTTTTGCTCAAAGTGATGGTGTATTAGCTAAATACTTTGGGTAATCTGATTGCAAATCGATTTAGACTCCATAAAGTTCATTTTCTCTGTATTGATCATTCTGTCACTTTACTCTCCAACCTGTTTCATGTTGTATGTGTTAGAATAGTTTATGTTTACAATAGCAAATAAAGTTTGTCTGTATTCTAAGATAATTTGACTGTGGTATATACTGATAAATAATCTCATCCCTTTTTTAAAAAGATTTAGCTTCAAATCAATACCTAAATATGTGTGATATTATTTTCAATTAGCCATGAGAATAATATTACTCCAATAAGTGAATTAATCATAATGCTCTTATTTAAGCTAATTCCTTACAATAGAAATTGTTAATGGATACAACGAGACATTGTATTATGATTTTAATGGTGGAGAATTTTATTCAAACAATTAAACTAGTAATTTATCATTTATCTTTTTTATAATGGTTTTCAAACGTGACTAATTCCATTATAAATTTCCTTACATAATAATGATGTAGAATAAGGACAGTTTAAATTAATTCCTAGCTCACATACTGTTCCTACATATAATACACTCTCGCAGCATCCTGTGCTGGAATTACCAGGCTCAGTGGGACCGGATCCTGCATGGGCTGGTGGACAGGATCCTTGATGAATTATATGCCCTGACACACTTCGACGACTTGGTGAACCTGGTCATTCAAGTCGACAAGAGACTGCCATAGACAAACCGCCCTGTGAACTGGCATGCCCAATGCCATCACAGTCACCCACCAGGCCATTGTAGCCTTCATCGGAGAATGGACCCACCTGCCCCTCGAGGAGAAGCATTAGACACACCTGCCCCTCGAGGAGAAGCATTACTGCCTTACCCAGGGCTTGTGCCTCTTTTGAGGATGCCCCGGCCACATTTCCCCGTCCTGTCTAGTAAAAGACCCAGCTCTTCAGTTGATGCTTCATGACAAGTTTAATCGGTTTGAGTTTCTGAAGATTCTGTTCTTCTCCCAGAGTATCCAGGATCATGACCAGCATGTCAGAAGGGTTCTCCAAAGGCTGCAAGAGAACCGGCTCTTTGTTAAGGCAGAGAAGTGCATTTTTCATGTGTGGTCGGTTCCATTTCTGGGGTTCATCATTTTGTCCTAAGGAATTCGCATGGACCCAAGTAAGGTCAAGCAGTCTCTGATGACCCCAGATTCCCATATGGCCTTGCAGAGGTTTCTGGGGTTCACCATTTTTTACAGTCAGTTTATCTGAAATTTTAGCCAACTCACACCACCTCTCACGGATCTCACCTCCACCAAAACACCATTTTGCTGATCCTCAAGGGCTCAGTCCACATTCCTTATTTTAAAGTGGTAGTTACCATTCTGGTAACCCCTGACTCTTCTCGACAGTTTATGGTGTAGGTGGATGCATCAGACATTGGTATCAAGCGATCCTGTCCCAATGGTCTCTCTCTGACAAAAGGATGCATCCTTGCACTTTTTTTCACCATCGCCTTATGCCCCCAGAATGGAATTATGACTTTGACAACTGTGAGTGGTCAAGCTTGCATTGGGTGAGTGGCATCATAGGTTAGAGAGTTCAGGGGTAACTTTTGTGGTGGGGACCAATCATAAGAATCTCAAGTACATCTGCATGGCCAAATGTTTAAATTCCAGACAGGCATGCTGGGCACTGTCATTTCAATTTTGTTCTGTCATTTCATTCAGGTTCCAAGAACATCAAACCTGAAGCTCTCTCTCAAAGTTTCAAAATCAAGACCTCCACAAGCTCCCTGGACACCATTCTGCCTCCATCACAGGTGGTAGGAATGGCCACCTAGGAGGTGGAATTCAAAGTCCCTTTCACTCAGCGTGGCATTGCAATTCCCACGAAGTGCCCAGCGGGCCTGTTGTTTGCTCCACAACCAGTCCGCAGGCATGTCCTTCTATGGGATCATTCGTCCAACAATTTTGGTGGAAATCCATGGCGCAGGATGTCTTATGATTCGTAGCCGCTTGTTCCATTTGTGCCACTAGCAAGACCTCCTGTCGTGCCCCGGTGGGGCTCCTCCAACCACTGCCAGTCCATTCAAGACCCTGGTCCCACATTGCCATGGACTTTGTTACTGGTGTACCCCCATCCCATGGCAATACCGTCATTATGACCCTTGTGGACAGTTACTCGAAGGCAGCTTATGTCATTCCCCTCCCTAAATTCCCCTCAGCGAGGGAGACATTGGTTGAAGTCATAAATCACGTATTTTGTATCCATGGCCTCCCGACAGATGTGGGCTTTCGACAGAGGACCCCAAATTGTGTCAAGGTTTTAGGCAGAGATATGTAGACAGCTGGGGGTGAATGTGAGCTTGTCTTCTGAGTTTCACCCCCATACCAATGGACAAGTGGAGAGGGCTAACCAAGATCTTGAACAGATACTGCTCTGTGTGGCCTTGCAAAAGTTGGTCTGGGTCGAGTAGGCCCACAACTTGTTGCCTCTGTCATCTATGGGGTTATCGCCATTCCAGTGCTGCCTGGGATATCAAACAGTGATGTTCCCAGCACAGGGACTTGATGCCAATGTCCCCTCTGCCCACACCTTCATTCATCAGTGCCAACAGACATGGCGACAGGCCAGAGAAGCCCTCCTCAGTACTGGTGCATGACACAAATGCCTTGCGGATTGACACCGGTCCAATCCCCTGGTTTACGCTTGTGGCTAGAAAGGGTTGTTGTCCACAAAAGGAATCCCAATCTGACTCCATTCTTATAAACTAAGGTCCTTAGTTTGATGGCGGTCCGCATCAAGTTGCAACTTACCTTAAATTTGTTCACTCAGTATTTCATGTTACTAAGATTAAGCCTGTTTTTCACTATGACTTATATCCTGCCACTCCCATCCCACCTCCTCCCTGCCTCATCGATGGGGCTCTGGTGTATACCATTAGATGTATTTTGAACTTCAGGCTGAGGGGAAGAGGGTATCAGTATTTGGTAGACTGGGAGGGCTATGGACCTGAGGAGAGATGCTGGATATCTGGATGTCTACTGCCGTGACATCATCTTAAATGTGACACAAACATTACTGGCCATAAACAATAACACGTCTGTTAGCTGTTAGCTGTTAGCTACTAGCTCACTTTTCTGCATAAATCAGTTGTTGCATGGTGATTTTACACAAGTGTAACAGTTAAATTGTCCTGGTTGTTTTAGAAGCAAGCTTTCCAGTAGCTTGTCAACTAAATAAAGTGAAGCTTTCAAGCAGAATATAGAGCTAACAAAACGTACCATCCTCCATCGTGGACTCCAACAATGCCATGGCCGAGTCCAGGGCACTCTCCCTCCCATTGCTTGCCAGTCTATTGCCATAGATATCGTCCATTTGGACCACTTTCTTCTGTTTGAACCACTCTTGCTTTTGTGGTCCTTGAGGGTTCTGTAGTCACTTTTAAATTTTTATTTTTAATTTTCCCTACACTGTTGGTAGGTCCGGTGTTAGCGATGTGTGGACAACATCTGAGACACTTCCAGAAAGACTTTTCCATTTCATGTCATTTCGTTCGTCGCTAACAAGAGGAATGTCTGCACCTTGTTTATTGACCACGGCATGGTTTTGCGCACAGCCATTTATTTTTACAAATCGAAAGTCGCATGAACATATGATACTGCTATCGCTGTTGCTAACTTTAACACTAGTGGGTTGATGTCCCGTGTCTCAAATCCAGTGATGCTGGTTGTGGCGATTCTCTCTGACCAATCAGTGATCTGTAGGGTTTTGACGTCACATTTAGTATCAGCTCGACTCGCTTGGAACATCGACCGAGGTGGTACTAAAAAAAGTACCAGGTACAAGGTACTATCCACAGTGGAAAACCCCCAAATTGCGAGCAGAGTCAAGTCGAGCTATACCATGCAGTGGAAAATCCCCACTAGAATGAATAAATCAGTGCGGAAATTCACTGCATTATGAACGTGGAACATGCAGGACTGATTAAATATGTGTGCAATAACTGCATCCAAGGTAAATTTCATGCCCTGATTTATTACATTGGGAAATTACAGAATTATATTAGACCTGCAATAATATTATTATAACTAATAATTATTCTATTAATATTATTATTATATCCAAGTAATATTTCTCTAATAATTTAATAAACTTGAACATGGGGCTTTGGGATCTGGTTAAACCTTTGAGATGATCTCACCTCTTCTGTCAACAATAACCTGGTGTGATAGGATTGCTAAAGATATATATATGGGACATTGTAGTGAAAAATTTAAGTGAATTTGGAGCGCAGTACCTATAATACTGTCAGTGCACATTACCAAACACGTCTGTTATTTTATGCAAGAGATGAAATCCGTGGAGCAAGCACAGAACCACCTCACATGTGCTCATTTTGAACAGAGCTGTGCAGGAGCATTGCTTGCAGACTGTTTGATTAAATCACATCACAGCCCTTTGCGGTTTAAAATTCACACATATCTTGATTTCGATTTTATTTTGATGCGTAGTTCAGCCCTACACAATGCAACAGAAAGACATGTTGTTTTTGCGTTATTTAGCAGCATGCGCTAATTTTTATCTCATCACATTCAATTTAGACTGCAAGCTCACAATTTGAGTTTCTTCTTTGTTTGTGGTACTGGATATTATGTAGCGGCAAAGCACCACTACTGAATAGCGATGCAGATAACACTGACGCATTCTGAAATGCTATTCTACTCACTATAATTGTACAGAGTGGTTATGTGAGTTACTGTAGCCTTTCTGTCAGCTCAAACCAATCTGGACAATCTCAGTTGGCCTCTCTCATCAACAAGGCATTTCCAAATGCAGAACTGCCGCTCACTGGATTTTTTTTGTTTTTGGCACCATTCTGGGTAAACTCAAGAGACGGTTGTGTGTGAAAATCAGAAGAGATCAGCAGTTACAGAAATACACATACCTGCCTGTCTGGCACCAACAATCATGCCACGGTCCAAATCACTGAGATCACATTTAACCCCCATGCTGATGGTTGATGTGAACATTAACTGAAGGCCCTGATCCATACCCGCATGATTTTATGCATTGCACTGCTGCCATACGATTGGCTGAATAGATAATCATATGAATAAGTTTACAGGTCTTCCTAATAAAGTGCTTAGTGAGTGTATGTCTGCATAACAACAGTTGCCTCATCTTTGTTATTTTAATTCCTCCTAAGGAACACCAATCCATTTTTATTTGAAAGCTCCATTTTTATTTTTCTTAAGTAATAATTTTCCAAAATATGTGGTAATAGAGAGTGTTTTCAAAAGTCAGTGGAGAAAACATTCCAATGTGGAGGAGAGGCATAAATATAGCCAAATCAGTGCATTTTTAAATGAAAATGCATTAGTGTGGATGTGGCCACAGTTAATACTTAAATAAAACATTAATAAAAAGGCATTTTGTCTCATGAGATATGAAAGAGATGTGTAATATAATTTTCCTCTGAGGTTCCATAAAGTTAGACTTTTCTCGATATGGTTGTTTTTCAGGATAAGCAAGTTGAGGAGTTCCATAAACCTTTAACCCTGTGGGGTCGACGGCGCATCCTGCTGGATTTTTTCATCATTACAGCATTCTCCGTCATTTTGGGGCATAGAGATAAGTGTAAGACATCATTAGAGACAATAAAGGGTCTACTTTTATTTGTGTACACTCACAATAACAACAAAACCTTGTGCTTTTGTAAAATAAAGAAAATAAAATGGGTGAGCTGTCAGCAGTCTCTCTGTAAACGAGCATATTTCAGAAACACGTCACAAAAATGTACTGAAACTCTGCGAATACTTATCATACAAACATGAAATATATGTCTAAAGAAAGCTTAAAATGTCTACTTTTAAATAAAACAATTCAAATTTAAAACAAATATTCTCCTGCAATGTAATTGGTATGAAACAAAGCGATGTACAATTTCTCCTGGCTCAGCTAATTATCCCTAATGTGATCACACCCATGGGCAGAGGGCTCTATTCATACGGTAATGTGCTGAGGCGATCATTGCAAATGGTGAACGCTCCTGACTGTGCCATAAAAACTAAGTTAATTCACTTTTCTGCACGTTTGAAAGACAGCACAATACACAAGTGAGAAAACTCCTGGATATTGACGAAGAGTTACAACTTTCCTCAGAAGAAGAGTGGGACTCCGATGAATGTTTGTGTTTTGAAGAGAGACTTGATCCAGCCGAGGATACAATTTTGGACGAGTAAGTCATTTAGTTTTAATTAGTTGCTATTTTATATAAACATGTACATTTTTTACTAGTGGGACTGTTTCCAGATTTGCCAGCCAGGATTCAGTGTATTGAAATTTGAAATATGTCCTAATAGGCAAGATTTAGTTCAATTTAATGCTGTTTCGGCTAAAGCAGGCATTTCAATTGTATGCTGTATAATATAAATATAAATATGATATGTAATATGATATAAAAATAATATGAATGTTTAGATTATATTTTAACTAGTGTTTATGCTGCCTCATTATCATCAACAAAGCTTGTGCTTGCAAATATGTGTTCGGGTTAAATTAGTAAAATGCACTTTAAATATGCCCATGTTAGAAAATCAGCATATTATTATGATTTCTGAAGGATCATGTGACATTGAAGACTGCAGTAATGATGCTGAAAATTCAGCTTTGATCACAAATTGCATTTTACAATACATTCGAATAGAAAACTGTTCTTTTTAATTGTAAAAAGAGATCACAATATCACTATTTTACTGTATTTTGGATCAAATAAATTCAGTCTTGGTGAGCAGAAGAGACTTATTTTGTGTAGGTCTAAAATGAAGTAAAATCTTTTTGTAAAGAAAATGTATAGTCAGATTACTTGATTTTGATCATTAAGTCTCCTCACATACATTCTCTTTCTGTCACATTCCTCATTGATAGGCTCAGGGGAGGGGACTTTTGTCTCCTCAGGTGTGAATTACAATCAATATTCATGATAGTTCACGCCTCCTCGCATATGACCTTTCTTACACTAAAATTGTCTTACAAAAGTTAAATTACTATATTGTTTTGTATGAATGAGTGATCAGGATGGCTTTCATATCATTTTGTAGCAAAAACTCTAGGCTACAAGAACCAGTTCACAAAAGTCTTGTGGATAAATGTTTAGTATGTGTTACATGGCCTTATTTCAATGACTTAAAATGTTTGTTTTTTCAAAAACCATGCATAAACGTTGTACGCATGTACACACATGTTGCTCACATATTATTGTAGCCCACATTAGCCATTAAAGGGATACTTCACCTCTGGGAATATGAATGTGTATTTAAAATTGGTCATTTATATAGTATAAATGTGAAATTATTTTTGAATTTGAAGCATTCTAGACTGAGAAAAGGCAGAAAATGTATTTTTTACACATGTGGCTGAAAGACAACAACTCCCAGAATGCACTTGCTTTGCTGCCCTTACGAGGCCACTCCCAAACCACGCCTACCGGTTACAGGTGGCAGTATCTGAAAATATGATACAACTAGGCTTGCTTTGATACATTGTGACTCTATAAATCATGAGTTAGTTGATAAATTGACTTGACTACGCAGGAAGAACATTATAATTCCGGGTGTCTAAACTCTGTACATGACATCTTAGTAACAAAAAGAAAAACAAACAAAATACTCACTTTACACTAAGCCGTCCGTTTGTCCCTGTGGGCTTTGGCTGGCATTTCCAATTTATCTTCGGGATCCTAAAATAAGTTTCCAGGACTCCCCTGTCCATGTGTGGTACAAAACTTGGGTGCTCAGTTATACATGCTCAAGTTAGTGGTGCTGTTTCATCAGCGGATTCAGCGATCTCGTCCAGAAGAAAACGGCATCGCTGAAATTCGCGACAGCAATAGGACTCTCTATCTGTTTCCATAGGCGCACAGCGAGAGCACTGACACCACCAGTCCGCCCCAACTCGAGTCTGGCCGGGCTCTTCCTCCTGCCTGCCAAGCAGGACTTGCTCCCCTGCTACAGCAGCTTCTCCAGCCTCTGTTCATCGCTGTATTGCAGCTCGTACAGGTAGCCGCGAGCATCAGATTCTCGCAACAGATCTTCGAAATCCCCTTCTGCCATTTCAACTTCAAAACTACCTTCCGCCATCGTGATTACCCTACTTGTATACAAACTTTCTATACAGAGCAAGAGCCTGTTTTCTTAGCTTCTACAGAAAGATGGCTGACACTATCTTCACATTCTGTGAGTGAGATCCCGCCCCATATGGGTGTGGTGAAAACATGCAGAATACTGGCTGTAGTTTTAAGCCTCTGGCCCAAAAATCCTCCGATGACGCAAAATGACGATTTTTGCGTCATCGGAGGATTTTTTCCAGACTAAAAATAAATAAATCTCTCGTCTCAGGGGGATATGAGGGGGGGGGGGGGGGGGGGGGAGCTCGGTAATTCGAAAATACTACTGGTTTTCTACTGATACAAAGCTTAATGCTAAATCCTGAAGTAACCCTTTAATGTGTTTTTAAGCAACTGAAAAAAAGCACAAATGTCAAGGCATGTCAAAACTTCTCCAGGGCCCAAAACACCCTCAGACCCCAGAGGGTTAATATCAGATTCTGCTAAAAAGAGTTTCAGTCAGATCTCATCCTGCCCTGGGGCCAGACGGCCTTTCCTTCTCTCCTTTCTTCTCATTAGACAGAAAAAGCTTAAGGGTGTGAACTAGAGGAAAAACGCTTTTGTCTTCCTCCTTTAACAACGACTGTCAGAATCCCATTACGCTCCTTATCACATTAAATTAATGTCTTACCTCACAAAGGAGAGAACTTCAGAAATAAACACAGCCAGACAAAGGAGAGTTTCCATTGTCCTTATTCATATCAATTGCCCTTTTCTATCTGCGGTTCTTTCTCTCTGACTTTATGACTTCTCATTTTGGGGACTTCAAGCAGACTAATTGTTTGATTTTACAGTTCCATCTTTGTTTCATCTACACATTCAACATTCTTCTTAAAGAGGCAGGAGGAATATATAATCTCACGTATCGGTTCTAGTCTCTCTGGAATGTAGACTGAAGTCTCTCACTTAATCATCTTTAATTACAGATCACTTTAAAGTGTAGAGAAGAATGTCGGGCAAACAAGTAGTACAATATTTCTGTTCCAAGCAGAGAGGCACAGTAAACCTGACAGGTTGGAAACCTCTTTGAAGTGTGGATTTGCCTTGCTGTGTTCAATCTGGACTCCGAAGCTCAGTTCTTTTCAGTTAAAACAGTGAGATCCTTAAGTTCAAGAGGACACATTTTAAAGCGATTGTAGCTCTCACTTGGCTGACCCCGCCAAGAATAATTTGGGTAATTCCTGAAGAACACAGAGACTACGTGATTTTCTAGGTCTCCTGACTGCACTGAACAGGTTGGCTAATTTTGTTCACTAATGAGACCTTACTGAACCTCACTACACTACACACCAGCAGCTCTCCACTGGTAACACACAGAAGCTAAGCAGGGTTGAGCCTGATCAGTACCCAGATGGGAGATATTCAGGAAAAAAGTTACTGCTAGAAGAGGTGTTAGCAATCATATAGGTGAATGACGCATACTTATAGTACTTTGAGGTGAGTCTCCATTATCTGTAATAGAGAGGTCAACGGAGAATGGCCAGACTGGTTCAAGCTGACAGAAAGGCTACAGTAAGTCAGATAACACTGTACAATTGTAGTGAGTAGAATATTATCTCAGAATGCACCAGGGATGTGCCATCCATATCAGGAAGGAAAGCAGTGCTTACCTAACAGAAGTGTGAAAAGAAATGGCACTATGAAATATTTAAATATAATTGTCTGATTTTAGTTTTAAGTCAATACATTCAATACAAAGTTCACAAAACTAATGCGTTATTAAGCGCTAAAATGAATATCAAATGGATACAGTTAAGAATCAGAGTGTATCGAATTCCACTGGTTTATGACACAAATAGTAATAAAATAAGCAAAGTGCGCAGAGCTCACCATTCACACATATTAAGAAAGAGAGGCTATCAAAACTTTAACAAGCGGGCGACTTTTACAACAAAGTGACGGAGATGTTCATTTGCATAGAGGGACGCATGGATTTTGTGTTCAAGAAAAGGTAGGTTAATGTATTTATAAAAAATCTGTGTTATTGATATTAGGTCATTGTTTCTGGTTAGTTTGAGGCTATGAAGTGCATGGTGATCTGGAAATCATGTACTTCTTGTTTAATGTCTGTTTTATAGTTCTAATGTTAAGGCGCAGTGCCTGTTAAATATGTAGAAATGTAGACTGCTGTGTCTATGTTACGCTTGCCTTGTGCATTCAGGTTAAGATGGTTGTCTTTGGTGGTCAGATTAGTTAATTGCTGCTGTCCATTCCAGTGGTTCTAAAATGTGGGAAGAGTGACGTGTGAGGCCTATGATGTTGAAACTGGTAATCTTTTCTTTTTCTTTTTGTTGTATGTCAAAACAAGCTCTTTTGGCACTATGTTTCATTGTATGATTTAATGGACATTAACATGCTCAGCTCAAAATATGACAATCTTTAATTTGTATGACATGATCAATATTACAGTCCTGAATTTAAAACAATTTGGTCATGAAGTTCGTCACTGTGACAATCGTTTTCATTGATTGGTGGGTTCCACGGCAACAATTTACGTCAATAACATTTCCGCGACATACCATTCATCCGTGTAACGTGTTTTGGCCACAACATTTAATAATGTGTATTAAAAATCTTTGCTGCTTGCCCAGTCTCAAAGCCCACGGCATGTGCTTGGAATGCACTTTCAAACTTTCAGGTGGATGGGCTACAAAAGCAGAAGACTACATTGGGAACTTTATTAGCACCATAGTGTTCCTAATAAAGAGCTAAGTCAGTGTTTGAGATCTGATCATTCAGATTCAGAATTTCTGTTAATGAATGGATTAAATTGATGATTTTGACATAAACGGATAACACACTATATTGTTATAGTTACAAAATACAGTATTTGCCTTCATACAGAAAAAATTCACGCGTATTGTCACGCCCTCCGCCCTGCCACAAATACAAAATATTCTTAACTTTTTTCTTAAATCAAAAAATAATAAAATAGCAGCTAAGAAGAATTTTATTCTAAGAATGCTTTGTGAATCCGGCCACGGGTTAGTGCCATTAAACATTTTAAAGATAAAAAAAAGGCACTTCAATGGTTTGTATTGGTATTACTACAGTTTTAATTATATTTTAAGCATAACAATGATATCAATTATTATAAATGTATTTCTCTGGTTTACAATGAATAAATATTTAGTTGTTAATTTTTCTTTCTGAAATATTGAAAAAACAAGTTTAAACTTGGTTCAATGGGCCTGTATGATTATGTAAGACACGTGCAGGTTAATGTCTGACATAATAAACACTTACACTTCTAAAGCCAGAGAAATGGGATATTATAAATGACAACTACCGTCACACATGCAATGTGCATCTTAACTGCTTAAATGATGAACCCACATACAGTAAATAATATTTGACGTCAATATTTCACTATATATTGAATATTTAGATTTAATTACAGTCGTTTTCAATTGAACAGTTGTTACATACTGCATTTCAAATAACTGCAAAGACATCATTTTAGCAGTATTTTTATTAGCATATTCTTTCACAAACAGTATTATATTTTCTTCAATGGCAGGGATGAGGTCCCTCTATAAAAACATCCTAAGAACGATCTATAAAAATTCCCGAGAAGCAAAATTTAGGTTAGGTTAGGTTTATGCTTAATATAGTCAAAAATATTTTTTCTATTTTGTGAGAATAACACACTTAAATAATAGAAGATATATTCTCCATAAAAAAGTCTTAATATATAATTATGCTTCTCAGATAAATTCTAAAAAAAATCATGTTTAACAAATATTTAGATATTTTTACACAAAAAAAGCCAAATAATAATAAATTATTTTTAGCAGCAGCATCTATTCACATGCAACATGTAGGCTTGAATATGTGTATTATCTTCTATAGTTTCTTATACCGTTAAACATGGTAATATCTGGATGGCAACATGCATATTGTAATTATATGCAGATTAGGTTATGCATAGTAACAACAGGCATTGTAAGCTCCATGTACTTTATGGTATTTTGGGGAGGAGAAGGGGTGAGAAATAAAGCATGTGCATGTATGCACAATCTCCTGCTAACTGGTATTTATAAAGGGGAACTTTATAAAAAGTGGAAAATTCGATTTTATACATTTAAAAAACTTAAGGGCATATGCAAAATCTGACTTTTGTGTGTAAATGCAATTTTAGGATGAAATCTATGCCAAGTTTTATAAATGATGCCCCAGACCGTATGTCATTTAGTTAAAGGTCTGGCTATGCCAGATGGGAAGTCTAGAACCTCATCCAGAGGATGCTTATAGGCACATCTATGTGCAACGGCAACCTGGCTATCAGTACAGCAGATTGGTCGAATAAATGACTTCCCTTCCTGTTCCGTGTCATCACAACAGGCCAGTGTGTGAAGTATTCATGAGTGGGCCAAGCTCTATTAAGCTGTCAGCGTGCAAAGTGATTAATGAGACATGTACATCCTACGAGAGAGTGCATGAGAGAAAAAGAAACAGAGTAACAAAAACACAGATGCGCAGCTGAGCAGGGCTATTGCTGTGACAGCACGGGGAGTCATCATCCACTTTCTGTGGAGATGCATTGAAGGGCATTCACTACAGCTCACAGAATTCCTCTCAACCCTTATGTTCAAAAGCCCATTCTACACCTCGGTAACATTTCCCAGCTGTAGCAGAAGTGACTACAATGGGCCCAAACCCATTTTGCAAAGCAGTTAGCCAATGGTGAGTACATATTTGTTCCAGGTTGACAAACACATCAACCAATAAGATCAAAATAGTGTGAATATGCTTCTCTATAGCAGTCATTTCCAAACCGTGTTTTGGAACATATTTGTAATGGTGGAAAATTTCACACATTTATTTTATTTCTGTAAAGAATTATTTAATAACTGACCAAGAATCAGTTATCATCTTTATTTGAGCTGTGCTGTTGTTTGATCTAAAATGGAATCAATTCAATTAAAATGTACATCAGTAGAAACAACAATTCAATTAAAATCTGAGTTAAGTCTACTTGCATATAGTTAACTCAACTTAAATACTTAAATTCACTCTACTTGAAAACCAAGTTAATTGAACTTAAATACTCAAGTTTTGTGAGACCTCATTACTCAATAGAATTGAGGGAACAAGTTTTTTCAATTAAATGAGTACAATGAACTTATTAGGGTTTTCAGTGTAGTATGTAAGGCACATTTGTTTATTATAGATTAAAATTGATGATGCATTTGACTATTTTTATGTTTGGGCGAGAAAGTCTTACAAGGGTACTTTAAAATTGGTCAGAGACATGAAAGAGGTTCTCAAGCTATGGATTCACAAGGTTCACGGATGACGCACTATACACTGTGCGCTTATATATAGATCTGTTTCAGAGGATTTTTTAAAAAAAACTTGTTTCTGCTAGCTTTAGCACATTAGCCAACCTCAGTTTAGCACTTATATTTCAAACAACATAATACATATTCACAAACTGTTGCATCAGTTTAAAAAGACATCTAAAGCTTTAACAATTTCCAAGCATCAGCCTTTTTCAAGATTTTGTTAATATAGCTTAGCTTATTTAGCTTAGTCATGTTCACAATCAAACTATATGTTTCCTTCACTTAATTACAATATGACTTTCCAACAGTAAAACAAAAAAGATCCCTTAGGTAAAGCAGTGCATACCAACACTAAATAGACATGACAAATTAAATATGATTTAGGAAATTAGACACTTAAACACAGTTAGAATTCATTTAGGTTATGCTGGAATGCTGCTAAATTTAGCATGGCTCTTAGGAGATGTTTGTAGGACACAAAAACACAGTGGTGCGGTTTTCTAAGAAGTTTTCTGTCATAAAGTATTTTCTGTTAGGCCCTTCACTGCAGTGAATGTCCTTTACTTTCCAAAATAATTCTTCAGGGAGCACATGCACCAATTATTAGCTGGAAAACATTGCTATCTTGTGTTCCCTCTTTTGAGCTAAACTTATCTCTGTGTGGAAAGACCTTTACTCTAGATGCACAAAGGGAGAACCTTTGAGTTGTAGTGTTATCATGACTGTAAAATAGTTAACATTTCAATCTGAACATTAAAGTGTACCAAACAACAAAACACTAAGTTACTTTCAACAATGTCTGCTTTTAGGTTTCTCTGGAAGAATGAGCAAAACATTAGAGAGTCTTTTTAAGAGTCTTTCGCATTAAGAGTCTTTCTAGGACACAAAACTGAAATAAACATCAGATTTTATATAAGATCATGATGGCATGCAAATCATCCACATTCTGCGTCAAGAGCTTTGACAAAGGCGGAATTCACAAATAATGAATTGCACCTGCAAAATTGCCGTTTATTTGTAAGCGATGTCTGGATTACTTCAGCCAAAGTTTTTTTAGCAAGACAGTCCACTCGGCGGCCATCTTTGTAATGCTCTCGGGCAGGCTGGGCAGATATTTATTAGATGTAAAGCACCTATCTACTTGAATGGGGAAAGACGGAAATCTCCAAATTGTGTTGTGAAGAAGATTACGATCAAAGAACATATTTCAAATCAGCAGTAAAATCTGACAACACTGGTATCATAAACTGTATTTCTTTACCTAAGATCAAGCAATTTTACTGGCTTGTACAGATAATGCTCATGAGCAATTTCCGAGTCGACTGACAATGTCTGTTTCTGAAAGGTGATTGAATATTTTACCTGTAAGGCGGGACTTCCGTTTCTACATCTGTTGACCGTTGGGCGTTTAAATTTCTCCCATTTGTTTTAATAAAAATTGTCCGTCTCTGCTAAATATTCTCTGCTTTAGTGCCTGTTTCACTAAAGAATTATTGAAATCGGGTAATGGTGCAAACATGCTCACAAAAAACAAAATGTTTAGGTGGAAAAGGTGGAAATGACATAAATATATTCCATGAACTCTCGATTTTTGTAAGGTTTCAGTTGGAAAACATTTATCTATATTAATTATGCGATCCAAGAAGTATTTGAACAATCTCTTTACACCCCTCTCTGAAGCCTTAGAGGGAATTAAAGCTGTTCCACTTCAAAGCCTTAAGCTGATTACAGAGAAAGGTAACCACTGTCTGAAGGGCCACTGGGACTTTGATTGGATTCTCTAGGTAATTTGTGGCATCCTTACTCTGAGATGGGATGTCAGAATACAACATTTTTATCCACAAAGAAGTTGAACTCAATGTGTGTCAAAAAGGAGACTTTGCAAAGGGTCATCCGTCAGCTGTCTTTTTTTTAAGTGGAGTGGGTTTTATATTAACCTTCAACTATTCATTTCATGCACATCTCTGTTTGAGTGGAGCATGCTGATTTTAGCGGTCGGGTTGAGTGTTTGATGGTGAATGAATGTGATAGCACAAATGATGAATGCCTAAAAAACAGATGGAGAAAAAGAAGGGATGAAAAACTATGCAGTACAGTAACGGAGCATGAAGTATAAATAAAAATCAATGTCACCATCAAAAGAGTGTGGAGCTGTGAGATTTCCTAAGCAGTTGTCTTTCCTTAATAATTAGTAGAATGTAACTCTCATCAGAGAATTTGAGTTGCCTTGAATCTATAAATTTTTATAAAGGCAAACAGCAGGAAATTGCATGTATAGAGAGAGCATGTTGCTTTATGAAAGATGTTGCTCTCTGCATACAGCAAGTGTGCAACTGTAACAATAAATACATGAGGACACCGGCTGCATGACAGATGCAGGTAATCCTAAGTGTGACATTCAGTAAAGTGTGGAGCAGAAAACGCAAGTACAGCACATGCAGAACTGGAATCTAATAGATCAGTTAGGTAATTCTTTATAGAATTTAATGTGATGTATGAAAGCCATGGCATTTAATGAAATTGATATTTCTCTTTGTTTATTGTCACCCTTCAGCTGTCACAGAAATGCAAACTGACACATATATGAACATATGAATTCACATTTTAACTGTATTTCACATATATAATATTTTTTTTAGAAATATTTGTAACCAAAGTAATGTACTTAAATCTAATTACTTTCATTGAAAGTCAGTAACTGTAATCTGATTACAACATTTTTAAATGTAATGTGTTACACTACTTTGTGTGCCTAAAAGTAATTATATTACAGTAATGTATAACTTTGTAATCCTGTACTTTGAGTGGTTTTGCTTTGCAACAAATGTCCCTACAGTCATTTTAAAACCTGAAAAAGATACAAAGTGGGTTCATAAAGGGATTAAAAGATGTTTTAATTAAAATAAAAAAAATACCAAAAGCTGTCTTAAAGATGTGAAGTTAGGGATAGGGTGTAGTAAATACAATTAAAGGAATAGTTCACCCAAAAATTGGAATTCTATCAGCTATTTCCTTACAATGACAGTTCACCGTGACCATGTTTGTCAAACTCCAAAAAAGGACAAAAAGCACCATTAAAGTAGCTAATATGACCTGTGTTCTATATTCCATGTCTTCCAAAGCTGTACAACAGTGTGGATTATTCACTTAAAATCATCCGCTCCACTGCAGATAGGTGTCATATTTAATTAGGAACTGCTCTCGAGTTGCAAGATTTTCAGTGAATAACCTAAATTTGGGTCTGTTCCTGACAAAAAAAAAAAAATAGCTATCATATGGTTTCAGAAGACTTGAAATATAGTACACGAGTCATATTAACTACTTTTATGTTGATTTTGTTGGTCCTTTTTGGTGCTTAACAGACTTGGTCACTATGAACTGTCATTGTAAGGAAATTCTTCATTATTCTATGATATTTTCTATTTTTTATCCACAGAGAAATATATCAGCATATGGGTTTAGAACAACATGAGGTTAAGATAATTTTGTTATGAGGTAAATGCTTTGGCAATACATTGTAATGTTTGTCATACCAATAAAGCACGTTAGAATTGAATTAAGTAAATAGTGGCATAATTCAAATTTTGGGGTGAACTATTCTTATAATAGATTAATTTAAGATACTCACAATCGGCCTGAGCACAAATGAGACATGACGTGCTGCTGTTGAAGAAGGTTAGGAGTCCGGCCACAGCCATGCTGATGTCTGTGTTTGTGGGCCTTAGGTCCAGCGTAGTAAAACGAGGAAACTGTACCTTCAGTATGTCCTCTGGAGCCACCTTCACATATGGCACCTGCATGGGGACACATAACAGCACAGAGAAAATCAACCCTGCAGAACCTTTTTTCTTGTTAGGCTGTTACTGCAGTTAAATTGAATGAAAGAACATTGCAGGAGGGCGTTTTGTTTACCAGACTGTTATGCGGGTCTCAATTGTGGTGGTGCAACAAAATGATTGCATTCTCATCAGACTAATTAGATCCACTTTACAGCTAAAACTAATAAAAACACATTTGAATAATTTAAAAACCCACTCTCAGAAGGCATGTAAATTAACAATAAAACCCCTGCTATATTAGATGAAATATAAACAAATTTTTGAAAACCAGTGACGTTTGAAGGTAAGATTGACTTTGTTTTAAAAAGCTGCACAATTACTGAAAAGTTGGACAGCCATCAAACATCCAACTAGTTGATAAGTAAGGTCAACTTTTCTTATTTTTTTTTATTTATTTAAGTCCTTTAAACTGTAAATATCCACATTTTCCTAGCCCCAACCAATAGGTGGCTGAATGTGAATGTGAATGTCACTTCCACACCAGAATGTGTAAGTGAAAATGTAGATGTACAGTAAAAAAGGACTTAAATATCTATCTGTTTATCACCCCCAACTATCATATTGCTTCTTAAAATATGGATTTAACCACTGGAGTCATATGGATTACTTTTATGTTGCCTTTATGTACTTTTTGGACCTTCTGAGATCTGGTCACCATTCACTTGCATCGTGAGGACCAACAGAGCTGAAATATTCTTCAAAAAAATATTTTGTGTTCAGCAGAAGAAAGAAAAGTCATACACATCTGGGATGGCATGAGGGTGAGTAAATGATGAGAGAATTTATTTTTAGATAAACTATTCCTTTAAAGACTTGCAGCCTCTGTCACCATTCACTTGCATTGTATGGAAAAAAAGATGCAATGAAAGTGAATGAGGCTAACAAAAGTCTGCCAAATGAATAAAAAAAAAATAATTCTGCCTAGTATCTCCTTTTGTGCTTCACAGGAGAAATTAAGTCATATGAGTTTGGTCAATTATGACAGAATATTTTTTTTTGTTGACTAGACGATCATACAACCCATGTAGTTTTGCACATCCCTTGTGGATTAAGGGCAAGAACAACGTTTATTCACACAGTGGGCATGTGGATTCACCTTTGACATCTAGCTGAAGTGAGCAGAATATTTCTTAACAGAAATAACACACTTGCATCAAACAGATCCCAAAGCACCACCTGTCTCAAACCCCTGGAGACCCCAGTGTTAGCTGCTCTCTAATTTGATGTGTGGTTGCGTCTGGGTTCAGGAGGAGTGGGTGCTGAGCTCAGCGGGGCTTGAAGGGGATCCTAGAGGACGCAGGCGGGCTGGGTAAAGAGCCTCTTCATCACAGCAGATTGCCTGTCTACGCCAGGCCGTGTGACCATGAATTGTACTTGCACGGCCCGTAGTCCCAGTTGGTTTTCCATCGCTTTCCATCAGGATGTAATGGAGTTCCCACCAGTGTGGATGGATGAGGAACCCAGGCTCTCCAATATTTGTGGTCCGACAGGGATTCTTCGAGATGGAGGATCAGAAAGCAGATGGTAACGGGCTGGCTACAGTGGAGAGACATGCACAAGCCTCTGACCTTCCTCTTTCTCTCACACCATCTCTAAGAGAAGATGCTTTCCTCTTTTCCACATGCCAGCTTCCTGAGAACATCTCAACTGTCCAAAGCCTCTGTGCTAGCTTGTGAATAGTGGCTACAAACAGACTCCCTCCTGTGCAGGGGTGTTTTTTTGAGGGCACCAAAAGAAAAAATCAACTTAGTAGTTCTTTGTTGAAATGTAAGACATGTTAGACTACAGACACAGCTTTCGTTCTCAGAAATCAGGGTTCCTAGTGCAAATAGTCACTCCTTGTGTGTGTGTACACACACACACACACACACACACACACACACACACACGTGCAGAGTGACTACGAATTTGATTTTGATATATATATATATATATATATATATATATATATATATATATATATATATACACTGTCGGCCAAAAGTTTGAAAAAATGTGCAGATTTTGATGTTTCATAACAAAAAGAAAAGGTAAGAGTGGGCAAAGAAACACAGATATTGGACAACAGATAATTGGAAAAGAGTGTTATGGATCTTAACCCCATTGAGCTTTTGTGGGCTTTTGTGTGACTATAAGGTGCGTGAGAAGTGACCGAAAAGACACATCTATGGCAAGTGCTACAGGAAACATGGGGTGAAATGTCACAAACTGTATCTAGACAGTCTGACAGATAGAATGCCAAGGACTTGCAAAACGTTTTTTATAAGGACTCTTTGTAATAGTTTAAGTAGTTTTTTCAGATTATAATAGTATTTTTTTTTTTTTTGTGGTAAGAATGTCCTGACTATAAATTGTGATCAGTTGAATGGCACTATGTAATAAATACAACTTTTTTTCCATAAGAGCAAAATCTGTACATTATTCCAAACTTTTGGCCACCAGTGTATATCCACAGTAAAACAAGTCCTATACCGGCATAACCTGAAAGGCTGCTCAGCAAGGAAGAAGCCATTGCTCCAAAACCGGCATAAAATTGGTGAGGCTTGCAAGCCAAAGAACACCATCCCAACCGTGAAGCATGGGGGTGGAAGCATCATGTTGTGGGGGTGCTTTGCTGCAGGAGGGACTGGTGCACTTCACAGAATAGATGGCATCAAGAGGAAAACAATAATGTGGATATATTGAAGCAACATCTCAAGACATCAGCCAGGAAGTTAAAGCTCGGATCAAATGTGTCTTCCAAATGGACAATGACCCCAAGCATACCTCCAAAGTTGTGGCAAAATGTCTTAAGGACAACAAAGTCAAGGCATTGAAGTGGCCATCACAAAGCCCTGACCTCAATCCAATATAAAATTTGTGGGCAGAACTGAAAAATCATGTGTGAGCAAGGAGGCCTAAAAACCTGGAGGAATGGGTCAAATTCCAGCAAATTATTTTGAGAAGCTTGTGGAAGGCTACCCAAAATGTTTTACCCATGATAATCAATTTAAAAGCAATGCTATTAAATACTAACAAAGTGAACTACAACTAAATGTCAGAAATTGTGAAAAACTGAGTTTAAATGTACTTGGCGTGTAAGGTGTATGTAAACATCTGACTTCATCTTTAAATAGAAAACATCCATGATACATGGTGAGCAATTCACACCATGTATTTTAAGAATACTGCTGAAACCATGTTGTTAAGAGGAATGGAGCAAAATTGCAATTACAGGACACAGGTGGAGTTTATTGCTGCCAAAGGAGGGTCAACTAAATGCTAAGAATGTTAACACAGTGTTTAAATACATGCAAATGTGTCATAAAAAAATGACAGCCTAAGTAACAATTCACTTTCATCGTATGAAAAAATATGCTATAAAAGTGAATGGTGACAGATTTCGCTCAATGTTCCATGGAAGAAAGTCATACGTGTTTGGAAAAACATAATCTGAGTTAAAATGACAGACTTTGAGACTGTGTTTCCCTACTGTTGTGACTTGAAGATCAGATTTCTTTTTAAAACCAATTTCAAATAGAGAAATACAGGGTTGTGAACCCCAAAGGTTTAAATCCTTTTTCTTGCAAATGATACGGGGACAGAAAACAGACCATAACACAGAGGGCTTAGAAAGCCATATTTCTTGTGATTACAGTATGCTGTCTGCTATGCATCAGAAGCATTTCCAGGACGTAAATAGAACTCTTGCCCTAGTAGTGCCAATCTGGGCTGCAGTTTTGGAATGGGGGGCCAGAAGGAGGGTTGTGTATGAGGGTAATTTCTGTCTGTCCATGTGCTGTCTGCTCCTGCAGGTTGACAGAGTGGCTGTCAGGCCTACAGATGCACTGCTGACAGGCTTTTAATGAGGGGCCTGGTGCAGGCCAAATGCATCTTACTGAAGTCAGGAAAAAAGCCATGCAACACTACAGTGAATGTGTCAGTGCCTAAACTTTAATTTACACCAACAAGAACTAGAACATGCTGACCTGTTACAAGTGAATTTTGAGTCACTGAATGGATGCTATATTTGGATGATAGTATAAATTACGCAGAAATTTAAGTGTATGTTCCCCGTCTGTCGCTCACTTTGACATTGTGTCGAAGAAGCGACACTAGGGGTCTCTCTTGAGCGCCGAATATGCCTCTGATCTATGAAAAAAGGCTAATGAGAAGTTGGCAGACAGTATTTGCATACCCCGCCCCTGGACATACGGGTATAAAAGCGGGGAAATACGTCGAGTTCATTCAAAAATTTTCTTCGGAGCCGATTGTTGTACTGCAGCGAGCTGCGAGTCATACACCCGTTTCTGTTCCTCTGAAGCTCTCTGCTGTTGGATCTACGGCACACTACAGGGGTTTTCTCCTTCCTTGCACGGCAGTGCAGTTTGCCCCTGGGTGCTTCGACAGTGCTGGGCACATTAAAAGAGTGATATTTCTTTTAAAAGAGTGTTTTCCTCTATTAGAGCAATACAAAGCGGCGTTGAAAGTCCTTTTCAGGACGCGTCTTTATAAAGATGCCATTCCGCCCCTGTGTAGTTCCTGGATACGGTAGATTGTTCTCTGCTTCAGACGGCCACAGACATTGTCTCGTGTGTCTGGGCAGCGATCACACCGAGGCAGCATTTGTGGATGGCTCATGCTCTCACTGTGAGGGCATGACCATGGCAACGTTGCGGTCGCGGCTCTCTTTCAATAGAAAGCATGCCATCCAGACGCCCCCCCCCCCCCCCCCCCCCCCCCCCGCATTGCTCCTTCTTCCCACGGGATTGAGGATGATGCAGCTGGCGATGGAGGCGATCTGGGGATGGTAGCAGGTGCAGCTCCACCTGGTATGCCCCCTTGGACCACCCACCCCCTAGCACGCTCGAGACAATAGCGGCTCGCCTCATAGCCAGCCTGCCTATCCTCTGGAGCTCGAAGTGGATGAGCTTGCATCTGCATCGGAGAACGCGGCGTCTGACGCGGATGACTCCCCTGGGCTGCCGCCTTCGGGCCAGCACGCCCAGGCTGAGGCTGACGCTCAGATGACCGACATGCTTTCCCGGGCCCTACCAGCGTGGGCTTGGACTGGAACCCTCCGTCCTCCCCACAGCCATCGCGGTTGGATGACTAGTTCCTGGGGTCTGGACGCCGCTCACATTCTCGCCACCCCCAGTTCCCGTTTTTCCCGGAGGTGCATGATGAGCTGACATCATCGTGGAGAGCACCCCTCTCCACTCTTCACAAAGCCACACACTCATCCGCTCTCGCTACCTTCGAAGGCGGAGTGGCCCACGGGTACACAGCGTGGATAGGGCTGTTGCGCTCCATTTATGCCCCGGAAACCCTACCACCTGGCGGGGTCGCCTTGTGCTCCCCACCAGGCCAAGGCGCTCAAAGATCTGCACGGGGGTAGCCTTGATCCCGATGTGCTGCAGGAACTGCGCTCAGCGACTGACCTCGCCCTTAGAGCCATGAAGGTCACAGCGCAGTCACTCGTCATCTGTGGCTGAACTTGGTCGAGATGCGTGAGACCGACAAGGTTCACGTTCTCAACGCCCCTGTCTCCCAGTTCGGCCTCTTCGGCGAAACCATTGAGGACTTCGCCCAGCAGTTCTCCATGGTGAAGAAGCAGACGGAGGTCATATCTCACATCCTGCCCCACCGCAAGCCTGCCGCCATGGGCCATGGCCCGTCTGCTCGCCGAGGGCGTCCACCTGCGGCTAAGAAAAACCCTGCTCTGCCTCAACCCGGGCCCAGCTCTCAGCCCCAGCGTCAAGCACCCAGCAGGAAGCAGACGCCCCCCCCGTCTCAAGGACCCCCTCGAGGATACGGAAGGCTCCCAGTGCTTTGAGTCTTTTCTCAGCACTAGAGCCTCGGGATGCGTCCTCGCCTCCCAATGCCGTACTTCCTGCTCCGCCCTGCCGGGTACGTCATAAATAACCGTCCCCTTGGTGCCCCTAGCGAGGAGCTTGGATGCATGGCTTTCACTTCCCAACCCGTCACGCTGGCTGTCCCAGACTATTCGACTCGGTTACGCAATTCAGTTTGCCAGGCCCCCGCCCCCCTTCACGGTGAACATGCCAAATCCCTGAGCGTGGAAATCACTACTCTTTTACTCAAAGACGCAATAGAGCCTGTCCCTCCAACAGAAACGAAGATGGGATTCTACAACCCTTACTTAGTTGTACCCAATAAAGGCGGAGGCTTACGACCGATCTTGGACCTGCGAGTTTTCAACCGGGCTTTGCTCAAACTCCCATTCAAAATGCTCACGCAAAAACACATCTTAATTTGCGTCTAGCATCTAGATTGGTTCGCAGCAGTAGACCTGAAGGACGCGTACTTCCACGTCTCAATTCTACCTCGACACCGACCCTTTCTATGGTTCCCGTTCGACGGCCAGGCATATCAGTACAAAATCCTCCCCTTCAGCATGTCTCTGTCCCCTCGCGTCTTCACGAATGTCACAGAGGCAGCTCTTGCCCCGCTCCGAGAAGCTGGTATCCGCATACTCAATTACCTCGACGAGTGGCTTATTCTAACCCTCTTGCGAGTGTTACTATGCGCTCACAGAGACCAGGTGTTCAGGCACCTAAGCCGCTTGGGGCTTCAGGTCAACTGGGAAAAGAGCAAGCTCGCCCCGGTTCAGAGCATCTCTTTTCCCGGCATGGAGTTAGACTCGGTCTCAATGTCAGCATGTCTCACCAACGAGCGTGCGCAGTCAGTGCTGAGATACCTCGGCACTCTCAGGCCAGGCACGTCAGTCCCTTTAAAACTTTTCTAGAGGCTCTTGGGGCATATGGCATCCTCCGCAGCGGTCGCGCAATGGATTCAGACCCGAGTCCCAAGACGAGCATGGCGCCGCGGCACACACCGTGTGACGATCACCCCCGCCTGCCACCAAACATTCAAACGCTGGACAGACCTCTGCTTTTTAGGGGCAGGAGTACCCTTGCAGCAGGTTTCCCGATGCGTCCTGGTCATGACCGATGCCTCCAGATTGGAAAAGTGGCTCCGCTGCGCTGGCACATCAATTGCCTAGAGTTGCTGACTGTTTTCTTTGCCCTGCGGGAGTTCCTCCCGTTAGTTCGGGACAAACATGTCCTAGTCAGGTCAGACAGCAATTGACTCAAGTTGCTGCGTGCCACTCACATCCCGGCAACCTCAATGTGATAGCGGACGAGCTGTCACGACAACGCTTGCCCAGTGGAGAGTGGAGGCTTCACCCCCAGTTGATCCAGCTGATTTGGGAACGGTTCGGCAAGGCCCAGGTAGACCTGTTTGCCTCCCGAGAGACCTCCCACTGCCCGCTCTTGTATGCCGAACAGAGGCTCCCCTCGGGGCAGACGCACTGGCACACTCGTATTCCTCGTGACAGTCCCTCCCTGGCAAATTCCCCTGAGGAAGTACCTTCTTTCTCAGGGACGGGGCACGTGCTGGCATCCGCACCCAGACCTTTGGAACATCCACGTCTGGCCCCTGGATCTTTTCCCCCTTGAAGAATAGGAAACCGGGTAAGACCCCCTTCCCTCGATGCATGTAAGGGCCCCGGCCGTTCTTGCTCTATGCGGAGAAACATAGAGAGAAAAGAGGCCCAGCCAGGCTTGGCCCGTTTCCAGGTTGGCAAGCGTCGACTTGTTCCCCTGCCTAGGGTAACCAGAAGGATCCCGACGACTTTATTGGGGCATTGGGGAAGGGTACGTGCAGTCTGACACAGCTGACCTTTGCACGTAGAATACCTGCCCACCCCTGTGTCAGCAGAACATGTAAACGGCTCAGTGCATGGCGTGATTTATATTGCCTGACAAACCCTGTCTTCTGATTGGCATCGCCAGCAGGTGGATGTGTCTTTAATACCAAGTCTATACATTCTAGAGGGTGTGCAATATAATCGATTCAAAATCTTATATTGCATCAAATGCACCCCTGAATCTGTAGATGTAGACTTGACATTTTTTAAAATCCTAGCCCACACACCCTCCTCCAATACCAAGTTTAAATCTCTTGAGAGAATTTGAAACTCCATCCCCCAGACTCTGAATTAGCAGGTAGTAGTACACTGATGCCTCATGGCCTTCTCCAAAAGCAGTAAAAAAGCAGTAATCACCACTTCAAGAGAATCTGCACATTTAGGGAGTTGTATGCTACTCACAAAAATAGTACAGAGCAGGTGGCACAGCTGTAAGTACCTGAAGATCTGAGATCTGGGAATCCTGAAAGGTTGGACCAAATTTTCAAATGGTCTCAACACACCACTCTCATATAGGTCACAGAGCATATTAACCTCCTCACAATCCACTCCGACCATCAGAAAGGGCACTCATATACTTTAGCCATATACTTGTGGCAAATTTTAAATAAATGTCTAAATTAAAGACTCACTTTTGTCCATAGCGTGCGCAGATGCGATATGTAACTTATTGAAATGCAGTCTGATCATTCGTCAATGACCACATGATATTAATGAAATGCCTAATATTTTCAGAAGAGCTGCGGACCCGAATAAAGCCCACCTGATGTATATGTATAACAGATGTCATAACTTAACTTAATTGGTTAGCAAAATTTTAACGTCTAGCTGGAACAGGGAAATTGGACGGTAACTCTTACACTCGCTTTGATCTTTGTCCTTTTTAAGAATCAGATTCTCTCTGCTTTATATATCTAGCCAAAAGCTTCCCTGCTTTGTCCCCCAACTCAAAGTATGACTGTCTTGCCCTGAATAGCCAAAATTCCACCTTCCATGACAAAATAGTATAATATCTGTATTTCAATCAGGTAAATTCTTGGATGCCGTCAGACGACGTTCGGCACTTCAACTCTGCCTCTGCACTTTTAATATTCCATTCCAACTCCACAAGCTCTTGTGCTTTGGATTTTTTTGATGAATGAGGCATACTGCCTGATCCAACCCCTAAGAACTGCCTCAAGCCATGCCCACAGAAGATATTGAGGACCAGTTGGTCTCCATATAAACATTGATTTCAGCCTTTAACATTTGTTGGAAATCAGGATTTTGCAAAAGTGATACATTAAAGCAGCAACAATATTTCTTTTTCTCTGTATGTGGCAACACCTCTAAACTCACCAGGGCGTGATCTAAGAATAAGATGTTTCCAATTGAGCAATCCACAACAGATGAAATAAGGGACATATTAATTTATAAATTATATTAATTAAAAACAAAAATCTATTCTAGAATAAATCTTGTGGACTGATGAATAAAATGTATAGGCCCTACCAGATGGGTTCAAAAGTCTCCAAGACCAAGATTTTTTTAAGATCTTGTGAAGCATCATTGTTGCTCTAGGGGGCTTACACACATTTGTTTCACTATGATCAAGGACTGAGTCTATCAAAAGATTAAAGTCTCCTCACAATACTGTATCATGAGGGGTGCCAGTAGCTTGCAACATCCCTTCAAGATCTATGAGTAGAGGTGAGTAAATATTAGCCAAAATCAACCTTTGCCCCTGAATTACTTCTAAACAAATGATGACTCCCAATTTATCTTTAAACTGTTTGAATTGTAGATGTTCATTTATCAATGTAATGACCCCCTGCTCTTACTTGAACCAGCACTAAAGATAACATGTCCACCCCATATCTTCCCAAATGTTTCAGCTTCCTGCGGGGAAAGATGCATTTCTTGAAGAAACACTATATTTATTTAATATTTCTTGCGGTTAGAAAATAAATCTCATATTAACATTTTACATTTTGTCATAAAACAATTCGACGTTGTGTCGAAGAAGCGACACGAGGGGTAAAATTTGAATCAAGCCATGTGCTGAACCATGTACATGCGCTGCTGACACAGGTGCGGGCATGTAGTTTGCGTGGCAAACTGACAGGTTGTGTCAGACTGCACGTACCCTTCCCCAATGCCACCCAAAAATTTCAAAACCTTCTGGTTCCTTACACCCCGATATCCAGGAACTACACAGGGGCGGAAAGGCATCTTTATAAAGACGTGTCCTGAAAAGGACATTCAAAGCTGCTGTGTATTGCTCTTTTAGAGAAAAACACTCTTTTAGGAAAATGGCTCTTTTAATAGCACTGTCGAAGCGCCCAGGGTCAAAGCTGCACTGTGCAGAGAAGGAGACAGCCGCTGATATACGCCGTAGATCCAACAGCATACACTCAGAGATGAGAGGAAACAGACAGTGACTCGCAGCTCACTGCTCACACAACCGGTCAGCTCCGAAGAAAATTTCTGAATGTACAGACGTATTTCCCTCCCTTTATACCCGTATGTCCGGGGGCGGGACATGCAAATTCTGTCTGCCAATTTCTCATTGGCCTTTTCTCAAAGTTCAGAGATGCATAAGGCTCTCAAGAGAGACCCCTATTGTCGCTTCGTGAGCGACAGAAGAGGAACTCTGATACTTCCAGACTTAAATATGCAACATTCCAACTCTTAATATCACAAGCTGTTGCTTGAATGCAACACCATTATGAAAGTTACTTTTCTTTTTTAAATCATTAATTTAAACCTCATAGGAAAATGTGTTCTTTCACAAAGTGTCTTTAAGTCATTTGGCACAAATGGCGTTTTCTCAATTAGGCATGAAATTATGCGGATTAATGTGATATGTGGTGTTGAAGGAAATGTGCAGTGCCTTTTCACACTCACGCGTTGGCCTTTTTTCCCACCCGTTCTGAAATTTACACCTGGTTTGACTGTGTTACCTCTGCAGTAAGGCTGTCCAACTCCTTTGTACCTGTAGGCTCTGAGCAACAACACATCTATGAGGGTGGACGGTCTCAGGAGGATTTCATGCCATATGGCAAGGTAAAGTATAATGCAATCTTACATCTGTTCCCTTACGTGCCATAGAAACAAAACTCATGTTTAATAAAAGATCACAGAACTTTTACCAGGGCCACAGTGTCAAATGATACAGCTGAACATAATGTTGTATTGTGAAGACAGCAGTGAAAGTCCGATGTCACGCTCAACATCAGTACTGAATGACAAAGCCATGCTGTTGCTTGCAGTGACACTAGGGATAGGAATCATAAATAATTGGACAATTCTAGTTCTTAATACTAAACAAAAACAATGCTAATATTTTTGGTAACATATTTAAAACTCTGTTCCCAGTGTATTTTAATACACTTTTGTCATTTGAAAAACCAGTCAGTACACTGATTTAAGTCTAACAAAAAGTGGACAACACAATAACGGTTTTCGGCTAATTTTAAGTCAGATATGACCAAAAGTAATGACTTGCTGTTCAGTAAGTTCAGTGAGTGACTGATTTAGTAAACAGTTTGATTCAGTGAGACCAATTCAGTAAGTTGTTTAGACCAATTAATGTAAAAGAGGGTTGTGTTCACAAATCTACAGCTGGTCGCACTGATATTTATTATTTTTTATCATACATCATATTTCAGATGACAAGCTCACAACTCAGCTAAAGCTAAATTTATTTTGGTATGTAGAATGTAGATTCAGAGGCGCAGGAAAAACTTGCTATGTTCAGAACAGCATTTAACCTACTATTCTTTCTATGCAGATTTTCTTCTGCCATAATGAGAAAAACAACAGAGCTTACTGTGTGAAATACTATTTTAACTCATTATTTTATTAGACTGCCAAATGTATTTATTTTTAACACAAAATTGGAATAAAAATGCACAATTTTCATTTCCAAGATGATAAAATTCAATGTGACAACAATGAAGCATCCCACTGTTTGAAACTTTTATATAAGGTATAATCATTATCGGTTATTATTCCTGGATATGCTGTCATTATTCTGAAATATCAGACCATTGGATGGCACGATCAACCAATCAAAATCAAGTATTCTAGAGAACCGTTTATGATTCCTACTGTTTCACTAACTCCTTTTTTTTTAAATAGTACGTAGTATATGGTTTATACAATGTAGTATTCAGTAAGCAGTCTAGTATTACATTCCAAACATAGCCAGTATTATAGCCATTCACATCAGCGGAATAATGTACATTAAAAAACATTAATTGAACTGAACAGCATGAAAATTATTCAGTTCCAGTATTATGTATGGAAACAGTTCTCGATTCCCAACATACACAGTTTGGTGGGGGTAGACACAGGCAGAAAGCAGCACACCACTCAAAGACATGAAGATCAGCCACATGGGGATGAAGGGGGGCTGGAAGGGTATTGTGAATGATCGCGACATCGCACACCTTTCTAATGTGGCACAATGGACCATAGGAAGTCAGCTGCTTGGGGAAAAACACACACACTCACACACTAAGTGGAGTAATCATGTTGTAAGCGCTGCCATGAGTCTCTGGTAGAGAGAGCAAAGAGAAGAAAATGCCACTGAGACCATGGGAGAAAGCTTGGTATTAACCACAATATCATTGATCAGCTCGATGAGAAAAAACCCCCCAAAAAACATTACTGTTCTGCACGCATCGCTGCTGGTTCTGCAGAACACAGAAATCCTCAAATGTTTTCAAACCTTTTACTGCAGTTGCCTTTTAGACTGCAATGTGAGTACCAGCAGTGGTGCAGGTGTAAAGGTAAAGCTGTGTTGAATTGAGTTTAATTGGCCAACTCATCTTGATGAATTTCAAATATTACCAAACAGATTGGATCCGCAGGTGTGTCCCTCTCTTATTATTGTGGTATTGTGGACAAATGTGTGGCACATTGTGTACATAAAACAACAAGTCAATTCAAGGCTATTTATAGGAAGTGAACTGAGAGATAGTTGAGAACACTGAAATGTTGAGCAAGGATTTGTGCTTTATTATGAAATTAATTCCTTTAGTGCTTGAAGCTAATTGGATGATACAGCGTGTCGTGTCTTTTGAATAATGACTCTGGATTCGAACTGTATAAACGTGTTTTACTTTACTTCCTTTTGGCAACGTTAAACATACAACATAATTCACTGGCGCTTTTTCCTCGTCGCCCTTTTTGTGACATCATCCCGCCAACCCCCGAACACCATAGCAACAACACCACATCTCCCCTTTCTAGAGATCAAAGGGTAGACTACCTTTGTCTCAACAGACCTTAGAGGATTATTCTGCCTCTTTTGCTGGAAGGTCTGCTCCTATCTAAATCTTAAACAAATCAAGTAATAAACATTTGTCTTCATATTTTGAACAATCTTTTTTCCCAGTATGTACATTAAGTGTGCAATGTATTTGTAACTATAATGCAATAGTAAACCACACACACTTCTTTACAGGTTCAACCTTACAGGTTTCACGACCCGTCTCCCACACCTCGTTCTAGGTGTTGACACCAAGTCAGGAATGTCCTGCTCCTCTGATTCCTGAGTGACAGGGTGCGCCTCAGAGAATGTATCCGAGGACCGATCTTGTATATCACTTTTATCCTCCTTAGCTGATGCTTGCATAGGTACCAGATGGTGGCGGTTACGTCTCGCAGTTCCATACTGCGTATTCACAAGGTAAGACCGTGGAGCAAAGTGACTGGCAACAATCGTTCCTGATTCTTTAGCATCAGACACCCAGACTTCTTCTCCTGGTTGTAGTGTGCTGAGTTTTCTAGCTCTGTGACGTTTATTGAAGTGCTCTGCATCCGCACTCTTTCTTCCCTTTTCTTTTATGAAAATTGCATCAGTATCAGGGAGTGCTGGATCTAGCAACGATGGGAATGTGGGCACAGTTGTTCGCAGCCTTCTTCCCATAAGAAGCTGAGCTGGGCTGTACCCATTCTGCAACGGAGTAGCACGATATGCTAGGAGAGCAAGGTAAGGGTCATTAGCTTTCTTGAAAAGAGCCTTTATTGTCTTGACCGCACGTTCAGCCTCTCCATTGCTCTGGGGAAACTTTGGGCTGCTAGTAACGTGGACAAATCCATACGAAGCAGCAAAGGATGAAAATGAGTGCCCAGAGAATTGTGGCCCGTTGTCTGTAATTAACGTCTCTGGAACTCCATGACGTGCGAATATGGACTTCATGTGGACAATGACGTCAGTAGACCTGCTGAGTGATAACTGAGCAATCTCCACATACCTGGAATAGTAGTCCACCACAAGCAGATACGTTTTAGTTCCCAGCATGAATAAATCAGCCCCTAACCTTTGCCAGGGTCTGTCTGGAAACTGAGTGGGCATGAGTGGTTCTTTTGGGTTTATTCGCTCCTTGAGGCATGTCCTGCAGTTGAGCACCATTTCCCTCAGCTGATTACTTAACCCTGGCCACCATACTGATTGTCTTGCCCGCTCTCTGCATTTCACAAGTCCTAAGTGCCCCTCATGCAACTTGCTAAGGACACCGTTTCTCATGGCAGCTGGAATGACCAGCCTCGTGCCTCTCAGCAACAGGTCGTCTTGCACAGTTAAGAGAGCCCGTTCTGCCCAGTAACGCTTCAGTATTGAATCTCTCTTGCTGTGCTCTGTCCACCCTTCAACACACAGTTTCATCACACTGGAACACACATTGTCACTCTTTAAGTCTTCCTTCAGCTGTCCCAGGTAGGTTGTGCTTGCTGGCAAATTCCCCATGATAGAATCAACATAAATGTTAGTGTCCTCCAAAAACTCTCTCTCTTCATGTAGTTCACATTGCTTTACCGGAGCACGTGACAGAGTGTCAGCTACCCACAAATCCTTTCCTGGCACATGAACAATGGAGTAGGAGTAACGCATCAGTCGCATTTTGAACCTCTGGATACGAGGAGGGAGAGCATCCAGAACTTGTGATCCTAAGAGACTCAGTAATGGCTTGTGGTCCGTTTCCAATTCAAAATGTTTGCCAATGAGAAAGTCCTTGAATCGTTCACATGCCCATGTGAGCCCCTTGGCTTCTTTTTCCACTTGAGCGTATCTCTGCTCGGTCTGAGTAAGAGATCTTGATGCATAAGCTATTGGCTTCCAACCTTCTGGCCACCTCTGCTTTAGGACGGCTCCCAGTCAGTAGGACGAAGCATCCGCTGACACTTTACAGTCTCTATTCGCGTCATAGATGGCCAGAACAGGGGGGGACGACAATGCGTCTTTCAGAGCCTGGAACGCATTGGCTTGTTCAATGTCCCAAATCCAACAGTTCTTTTTCGACAGCAGGTCTCGGAGAGCTTTGTCTTTTTCTGCCAGTTGGGGAATAAACTTCCCAAGCTGATTTACCATCCCCAGGAAGCTCTGCAATTCACTCACATTTGAGGGCTTTGTCATGTCCCTAATGGCTGCTGTTTTCATTGGGTCAGGACTAATACCATCGGCAGAAATAATGTGCCCTAAAAAGTGTACTGTCCTTTTTGACAACTCACACTTCTCGACATTAAGGGTCATGCCTGCCTTTTGCATTTTCCTCAGTACAGCATGCAGACGGGTGTCATGTTCCTCCCTTGTTTTCCCCCACACCAGAACGTCATCTATATGACACACCGTGCCTTCCAGTCCTTCAGTGACCTCTGTAGCCATTCTGTTCTGGAAGTGTTCTGGAGCGGATGATATTCCGAAAGGAAGCCGTTTGAAGAAATAACGGCCAAATGGGGTTATGAACGTTGTGTAGCGCGCAGAATCCTCTGACAATGGTATCTGCCAAAATCCCATATTGGCATCTAACTTACTGAACATCTGCGCTCCAGCAAGCATTCCTAACGTCTGTTCCACTGATGGCAGGATGTATTTTTCCCGGCGAACTGACTCATTTAACTTGGAGAGGTCTACACATATCCGAACAGCACCTGACTTCTTTGGGACTACCACCATACCAGCACACCAGTCTGTTGGTTCCTCCACCCTGCTAATTACCCCCAATGTCTCCATACGGCCCAGCTCTTCTTTAACTTTGCTCATTAAAGGTAACGGGATACGTCTTGGGGTTTTAATAGAGAATGGAGAAGCCCCCGGTTTGAGCCTGATTACATAAGGCTGTCGTACTTCTCCCAGACCGCTGCACAATTTTGGATAACTTGTCTTTAATATTTCCATATCAATGTTATCTAATCGTGCCACAAGCTCAAGCTTTGAAATAGCCGGTCTGCCCAGAAGTGCAGTGTGCAGATTTTTGATTATGTACACATCTTCCTCAGACTGTTTTTCACCTCTCTTCAGCAGCAGACTAGTAACTCCGACAACATCTAAGGGAACTTGCCCTGGACCTAGCAATGGCCTTGTTGCATCCTTGAGGGTAGGTAGATCTTTATTCAAAATCTCCTTGAACACCTCTACTGGAATGACAGTGACATCCGCGCCGGTATCAATCTTAAACGGCACACGTTTGTGTCTAATGTCCAAGTCCACCATCCACGGTTCCCCAGCACCTGTAATGCTGCCAAGAAATATAGGGTCCCCCTCACACACTTCACGCACAGTTTTTGATGATGTGCACACCCGCTTGTAGTGGCCTTTTTTTCCACAGGAGTGACATTTTACGTCATTTGCTGGACAGTCACGTTTTGCGTGAGCTGGGGAGCTACCACACTTATGGCACTGGTTGCTATTCTTCTTGCTGGAGTGTGCTATATGTGATTTTAGTTTAGGACCATTACCTTTTTGAGGTCTCCCCACCTTATACTTTCCTTTGTACACTCCATCAACAGAGCCTGCATCTGCAGCAACAGTGTCTGTCACACTTCTCAGCGCAGCTTGCTGTCGTTTTACCTCCTCACTTTGCCGCGCCATTGCGATTGCTTTTTCCAAGGTCAGCTCATGATCCAGCTGCATACGGTCTGAAAGCCGTCTGTCAGCCAACCCCACAACGAGCCGGTCCCGAATCAACTCGTCATGTAATGCTAAATAATTACAATGTTCGGCCAGGGCATACAAAGCTGTCACAAATGAATCAACAGTCTCATTTTCTTCCTGTTTACGCATATTGAAACGTGCCCGTTCGTAAATTACATTTCTCTTCCCAACGAAATGAGTCTCAAAACCTGCTTTTACTGCATCATACTTTGTTTTGTCAGCGTCTGCCAGTGGTAACCCACGGAGAATATCATCCGCCTCATCTCCCATGCAGTAAATGAAAGTATTCACCTGGTTTTCCTCCGAATTTTCTTGCAAGTTGCTAGCCCATCGGAACCGTTCAAACCTCCGGATCCATTTTGCCCATTCTTGTGGCTTAGAAAAGTCGAACGGCTCGGGCGGCCGTATGCTGAATGTAGCGCTTGGTCCCGCTGCTCTCGGTGCAGCGGCCGCAACATCTCCGCCATCCATTTCAGCTGGCACGTTCTATCCACGTATCCGGGCTTCGCGAGCAAAACTAAAGCAGGTAACACGTCTAACTACAGCACTTCTGACACCATGTCGTGTCTTTTGAATAATGACTCTGGATTCGAACTGTATAAACGTGTTTTACTTTACTTCCTTTTGGCAACGTTAAACATACAACATAATTCACTGGCTCTTTTTCCTCGTCGCCCTTTTTGTGACATCATCCCGCCAACCCCCGAACACCATAGCAACAACACCACACAGCGTTCCAGTCAAGCTAAAATATATGATGAACAGCAATTACGTTAAACACTAGTTCATCTAGAATCTGTATAACCTTGTGCATACACATGCGTGGACGATGTGACACAGTGGATTTTTTCTTTGGGTGAAACGCCAACAAAACTGCATCTGGTAAGAATCCCATTTAAGATTTTACATTGAAACCTGTTTGAGTCAAAAGATTGGAGTCTCTAATTTCAGCCGATATATCATTTTTAAAATGTTTGTGATTTATCGTGAAACGCCATGCTGCTAAACGCAATGTACACAAATGTGTACAATAGCACAAGGCTTTCAATAGAAATCGATGCATTTTCACATTGAGAAAAAATTTTGTTGTCAAAGGCTTTATATGGAGTTAGGATGAAAATACGGTGCATTTTGAACTGTTCTATGACCAGCGCAGACAGATTGCACACTGGAGGTTAAGTCATTCACTTAATAGGGAGCATCCTATACAGTAGCTTTATGAAGCCAAGTGCATTCAATCCAAACTTCCTATCAAAAGTTCAGTTTCAGGCTGAAGATGATGTTTGAACCACTAGACATGGTGGTCAGACATGGGATAATGTGATCAGTACTTAAATTCAAATTTTCTAATGTATAATTTTATTTTAACATGGTTGGCAGTGATTGGACAATGCTGGTCATTACTTCTTCATAGTTATGCTAATTTCTGATTGGTAAAATGCTTCAGAATGGGCTATCACTTTTTTTCCTTGACATTGCAAACACAGTACATTGAGATTTTGTTGTCAAAAGAATCTTTATTTTATTTTTATTATTACTATTATTAATATTTGTATAGCTTTTTCGGAGCTTTTCCCAAAATTGTTCCAAAGCAGCTTTACCGAAAATGTTGCTGTAATGTCTGTAACGTCTTAAAAAATAGTAGCTTTATAGTTCTGATTTTAGTATATGTGGATATAATTTTTTTTTTAACTGTTTGCTCTAGAATTATTGATATATTTTTTGCATGTTTATTAGGTACTACTAGTTACAAATCAAAAAGGAAAATGGAAAATGCACCCAGCAGTCAGGTATTTGGACACTTGTATGAATGCCTGTGTATTATATAAATATTCAACCATTGGCATGTAATCAAAACTAATATTGCATAAACACACATTTTGTTCAAAATCAAGTATTTGGACACATCCTAGTTGTCAAACAATGTGCAAATACTGTATTGTCCATACATACTGAGCTAGGACACCTGTGTGAACATGTGGGGAAATGGAAACATAGCGATAGTTCTATCAGGAAGACTCATAGTAGTATACACCATTCATTCAATCAGGTATCTCATCCAATCATAATCCTGCATCTTCTTTATAAATCTGCAACTGTGTTATCATATCGTGTGCATGGTTTTCAACCCCCATCCACCCCTTCACCACAGTTTAGGTCCCATCCTGTTGAGGGGGATGTTCCTCTCCCCTGCCGTTCGTCTTCCGGCAGGATCTGGCGGTTCAAGCTAGAATCTGAGCGCTAAACCGTAGGACGGGGCTTACAACAAAAGAAAACTATACCCATATTATGATTATTCTCATTGTTCTGAGTCTTTCTTGTAGAAAGTTAGCTCTGATACAATGTTAAGCATCATGTATTTGCAGATGCCACTTGGTTTTATATTTTGTATCTAATGCAATGACATTCAGACATTTTTAGTGCGATTCGTTTGCAGACTTGATGAAGCCATATGCTCTGCAGTACCGATGAGCTCAGCTGGGGTGTAAAAACCTGATCAATTCACTGTACACCTCCACAAAAAGACAGCACGGCACTATGGATGACCAGGGAACAAAGTGACAATGGAAAACCAGTCCACAGTCTTTTGCATATCTCTCATATTAAAAACAAAGGTATAAATTGAATTTGAAAGACTATTTCTAGCAAAGAGGGGTCTTGAGTGGCACTGCACTGAAATGCATCCATTCAGCATGAAATAAAGAAAACCATTCAATGCCTGTTGGTGTAAATCCTGGCATGCGCATGTCCCTCAGCGGACGTGCGCAGTGACAGATCAATTGCACAGCAACGAGAGGTGAGCAGAGGTGGTGGCGACAGCTGTGCTTCCCTAATTATCATCAGGCGAATGAGGACGCAGCACCTGTGTTTTGTTTGAATGTCGAAAGAAAATAATTATTGTGCTTACCGTGAGACCATCATCTACTTCCAAAACAGGGGGCTCTATTCTGTAATAATTACTTTTCTCCTTTTCGCTACAATATCAGAGTGATTTTATCCCCTGTTCCACTGACACTATTACTTTGAATATAAAAAAAATTTATCAAAGTCATAAACCTGGTAAACATAGACTGTTTATTCTGCATTTTGTTTGTCTGCAAGTTTTGTAGTAGGGCTTGCATGATTACTTGTCAACTAATTGCCCAGAAAAGTACCAGACTAATTGATTACTTGGCAGGTCAGTGTTTACCTTATTTAAATGACTCGGTCAGCATTAACTTAACATTTTAGGCTATTTCCCAGATAATTCCAAATGAAGGCATCACTTTGACATATAAATCATAATGGATGGAGCACCAGTAGAGAGAGTCAGCAGCTTCAAGTTCCTTGGTGTCCACATCACTGAGGAACTCACATGGTCCATCCACACTGAGGCCGTTGTGAAGAAGGCTCACCAGTTTCTCTTCTTCCTGTGACGGCTGAGGAAGTTTGGAATGAACCACCACATCCTCACAAGGTTCTACACAAGCACTGAAGAGAGCATTCTGACTGGCTGCATCACCGCCTGGTACGGCAATAGCACCGCCCACAACCGCAAAGCCCTGCAAAGGGTGGTGCGAACTGCCAGACACATCATCAGAGGTGAGCGTCCAGGACATATACAGTATAACAGGCGGTGTGTGAAAAAAGCTCAGAGGATCATCAGAGACTCCAGCCACCCGAGTCATGGGCTGCTCTCACTGCTACCATCAGGCAGGTGGTATCGTAGCATCAGGACCCGCACCAGCGAACTACATCACAGCTTCTTACCGCAAGCAATCAGACTTTTGAACACTTGATCTCTCATGATCAATATGCATTAGCACTGCACTTTATTAATATATTATCTCACAATGTACTGTCTCGCAATATTGTCCACAATACAACTACTCTATATAGATTTTTTATATAATCTTTATTTTTATTTCTATTGTATGTGTATTCTATATTGTGTGTATTGTTTACTGCACATTGTATATTATTATTGTGTTGTGTAAGTACAGGTATGTGTACATATGATATGTAAATTGTGTTGTGTAAATATGTTGTTTATTGTAATTGGTATATGTCTCGTCACTGTCATGACTGCTTTGTTGCTCGGAATTGCACACAAGGCTTTCACCTACTGTTGTACTTGTGTACATGGTAGTGTGGCAATAAAGTGATTTGATTGATTTGATAAGAAAGAAATAATTTTGTCTTGCTTTGTGAAAATTAACACTTTAAATGTTCAAAGCGCTCCCTGTTCACTTTATTTCCACTGTAGCATAACTTCAAATATACACTCAATGAGCACTTTATTAGGAAGACCCGTACACCTATTTATTCATGTGATTAGCAAATCAACCAATTGAGTGGCAGCAGTGCTATGGATAAAATTATGCAGATATGGGTCAGGAGCTTCAGTTTATGTTCACATCAACCATTAGAATGGGGAAAAAAATGTGATCTCAGTAATTTCGACCATGGCATGATTGTTGGTGCCAGGTGGGCTGGTTTGAGTATTTCTGTAACTGCTGATCTTCTGGGATTTTCACACACAACAGTCACTAAAGTTTACTCAGGATGGTGTCAAAAACAAAAAACATCCAAATAGCGGTAGTTCTGTGGATGGAAAGGCCTTATTGATGAGAGAGGTCAACGGAGAATGGCCAGACTGAGCTGACAGAAAGGCTACAGTAACTCAGATAACTACTCTGTATAATTGTAGTGAGCAGAACAGCATCTCAGAATGCACAACACATCAAACCTTGAGGTAGATGGGCTACAACAGCAGAAAACCACATTGGGAAATGTATTATAACCATAGTGTTCTTAATAAAGTTCTCAGTGAGTGTAATTTCATATATTTTAAAATGTATTTGCACACAGATGCAGTTTGCGGGCTGAGGAAAGAGCGCAACTAAAATCACGTGATCTGAGAGTAATGAGCATGGACCCAAAACATTGACTAGTGGCAGAACTAACCACGCAGCCGACTAGTTGGTGCAACCCCTATTATGTAGTAACTTAGTCAGTTACGTCAATATTTGGTTCTCGAGTTAGTGGAAGGTCTTAGGTTTGCAGATCTCCTGGCCAAGCATAAGCACCATTTCAGAGGAAAAAAGCTATTTGAGAGCGTATTTGGAGTGTTCTATCAAACATCTCCCCTGTTGTCCTGTCAGTGCTCATCCATCCATAAAGAAGCACATTAGAGCTTATAGCACTTAATGCTCAAGGCTCAATGATGCCATAGTTATACATCATTTAAGGCAATGAGGTCTGAAGTGTTCTGCCATTAAGAGCCTTTCACAGTCCAGTAAAGTTTTCATAGCTTAATCATCATGAATGACCTCTCACCCTCTTCTGGTGGGTTTGTCAGCCAGATACCACTGCCTACTTGCAGCAATGACTGAATGTTTCACGTGTTTAACATTTACATAAATGTCTTAGCAAATGCTAAGTAACTGGCACAAATCACACCACTGGCCATTCTCCAAACACATTACAAATAATATCCTGTTGAATAGACAAGCAGTATTGTTTACCAGCATATGTTGTGTTTTAGAATCTGGTCCATCTAACCAGGCTTCTTAACTAATTTAACTAGCAATACTTCTATGGTTAACATCATGGTTACTGATGTAACCTCCATTCCTTGATGAAGGGAACAAGACGTTGTGTCGATGAGTTGACACTAGAGGTCACTTTTGGGAGACCACACATATTTGTTCTTTGAGAAAATGCCAATGAGAATTGGCGTGTGGAATTTGCATGCTGCTCCCCTGGACATACGGGTATAAATGAGTGCCGCTTGCAAACACAATCTCAGGTTTCACACTGAGGAGCCGAGCCAAAGACCTGGCCATTTCAGCGGTTGGTTCAGTGTTATGGCAAGAGGGACTCAACGTCTCGTTCCCTCCATCAGGGAACAGAGGTTACATCAGTAACCATGACGTTCCCTATCTGTCACTCGCTCGACGTTGTGTCATTGAGCTGAACCGAGTTATGCAGATTGGCGGTGCGAGATGGGCAGAACTCTGAATGCATCGTAGCCAGCGCAGCAAGCCATCATGTACCTACCCCCAATACACTGGCAGGCACGAAGCGATCCCCTACACCTTGGGAGTGGCTAACTACTCAGAAGTTTAACCCTCTGGGGTCGACGGACACGCCGGCGCTTCCTGCTGGATATTTTCGTCATTACAGCAGAAACAACTTAAAATACTCCGTCATTTTTGGGTATACAGATAAGTGTAAGACATCATTAGAGACTATAAAGGGTCTACTTTTATTTGTGTACACTCATAATAACAATGAAACATTGTGCTTTTGTAAAATAAAGAAAATAAAAAGGGTGAGCAGCAGTCTCTGCGTTCACGAGCATATTTCAGAAACACGTCACTAAAATGAACTGAAACTCCGCGAATACTTATCACACAAACATGAAACATATGTCTAAAGAAAGCTTTAAATGTCTACTTTTTAATAAGCCAATTCAAATTTAAAACAAATATTCTCCTGCAATGCAATCTGTTTGAAACAAAGTGATAATGGTCTATCTAATTATCTGTAATGTGATCCCACCTACCAGCAGAGTGCGCCATTCATATGCTAATGTGCTGAGACAATCAACGCAAATGTACACGCCCCCGACTGTGAGTTATAATGTAAACCAAATTCATTCAGTTTTCTGCGCGTTTGCAACGATACAAGAAAAAGTGAGAAAGCTCCAGGATTGTAAGGAAGAGTTAACATTTTCCTCAGAAGAAGAGCAGGACTTAACATTTGTATTTTGAAGAGAGACTTGATCCAGCCGAGGATACAAATTCGGACGAGTAAGTCATTAGTTTTCAGTAGTTGACATGCTATTTTATATTAACTTTATATAAACTGTGTTTCTAGACTTGCCAGACAGGATTCAGAGTATTGAAATTTGAAATATGTCCTAATAAGCAAGTTTTAGTTACATTTAAATGCTGTTTCGGCTAAAGCAGGCATTTCAATTGTATGCTGTATGATATAAATATGATATGTAATATGATATAAAAATAATATGAATGTTTAGATTATATTTTAACTAGAGGTTATGCTGCCTCATTATCATCAACAAAGCTTGTGCTTGCAAATATGTGTTCAGGTTAAATGAGTAAAATGCACTTTAAATATGCCCATATTAGAAAATCACCATCTTATAATGAGTTCTGAAGGATCATGTGACACTGAAGACTGCAGTAATGATGCTGAAAATTATGCTTTGATCACAAATTGCATTTTACAATATATCCAAATAGAAAACTGTTCTTTTAAATTGTAAAAAGAGTTCAGAATATCAATGTTGTTTCTGTATTTTGGATCAAATAAATCCAGTCTTGGTGAGCAGAAGAGACTTCTTTTAACGGTAGTGTATGTCTAAAATTAAGTAAAGTCTTTATGTAAAGAAAATATATAGTCAGATTACTTATTTTAACTTAAAACTTGATTTGGATCATTAAGTCTCCTCACATTCATTCATTCTCCTTCTGTCACGTTCCTCATTGATAGGCCCAGGGGAGGGGTCATTGTCTCTCAGGAGTGAATTGCAATCTATATTCATGATCGTTCACGCCTCCTCGCATATTATCTTTCAACACTAAAATTGTCTAACAAAAGTTAAATTACTATATTGTTTTGTATGAATGAGTGATCAGGATGGTTTTCACATCATCTTGTGGACCAATGTTTAGTATGCGTTATATGGCCTAATTTCAGTGACTTCAAATTTTATTTTTTTAAAAAACCACGCATAAACGTTATTTTCACAAAAATACAAACATGTACGTAGCCTGGTCAGGGTCTCAGGATGACGTAAGCGTAAGCCGGACCGAACTCCAGGCACAGTTTGCTGACAGAGAACGCCTGCAGGTCCCCTACCCTCTTGATGGAGGTGAGCGCCTTCAGGAGGGTGATCATTAGAGAGATGTTGGAGAGTTGGAGCATATGAGTGTGACGGGGAATGGGAGGTCCGTGGGGGAATACCTGGAGGAGAAGCTCCTATTGATGTCCACATATCGTCCCCAGTTCTAACCAACTCCGTCTCATACCCGTAGGTAGAAGGACCGAGTCGGGGAGCTGCTGGGGTGGCTGCCGCGACCGCAACGTAGCCATGGCCATGCCCTCTCAATGAGGACATGAACCATCCACGAACGCTGACTCCGCGTGGGTTGTGCCACTCTTTTGTGAATTATATATATATATATATACTGTATATATATATATATATATATATATATATATATATATATATATATATGTACTGCTGTAATGTGCCATAGATTCAACAGCTTTATTGAGAGGGAGAGATGAATGGAATGGCAGAAGGGATTCAGCTCAGTGAATGCGTCTGCTCTGCTCCGAAGAAGAATTCTGAGTGTGTGTTTGCAAGCGGCTCTCCTTTTTTACCCGTATGTCCGGGGGAGTGGCATGCAAATTCCACACGCCAATTCTCATTGGCCTTTTCTCAAATATCAGAGGGCTGGGCTCCCAAAAGTGACCCCTAGTGTCAACTCATCAACACAATGTCAAGTGAGTGACAGATAGGGAACCAGCTTCCACAAACGGTATGTTTTTTTTGGATATGTATGTAGTACCATGATATTCTCTTAAGTATCCTTGTAAGATGTAAATGCCATTATATATATATATATATATCTCAAAGCACCATGGCATTTATATCTGGGGTTACTAAAAATGGTATTACGATATTGTTCCATGGTATTGCCACAGTACTTTTTTGTAATGACCATATTGGTCATTTTTACCTGTTTAACATCAGAACTGTGCTTTCCCATAAGCTAGACCAGTTTGGACAGAAATGCAGGCTAGTCAGGTTGGCCTGTTTCACTTGTGTGCAAGTGAAATGCAGAAAAGAAAAGAGGGAGAATAAAAGAAGGAAGGGCTGAAAGGTGAAAATCAGCTCTGCAGGAGTGACTGCAGTAAATGAAGAGTCCTGCTGAGTTGACGCTTTGATTTCTTGCGAAATTATAGCATTTGGGATCAAACACGGCATAGAACATCTACTCTCTCACACTGGCCAGTCTGGAACAAAGTCTGGCCCTAAATAGTATGCCAAATAAAGTCACCTACAAATAAACAAAGCTTGTGGGATTGGCCTGTTGGGTTCATCTTTCACCAGCACTTCTGTGTTTCTCCCTGTTGTGGACTGCTGGTCATATTTTAATATTCATGCTTGACCAAGTGCAGTAATCCTAATTTAATATGCAACATTAATGAAAACTTGAGAGACTGCAGATAACTGAGATGGCCGCCCACCATAATTTGATTAAATCCCACATTCAACAGGCACCAAATGGAGAGAATCTCACTTATTTATTTTATAAAATGTAGTGAGCTGCCTCCTAAGGCAGCATCCAAATCATCATGGAACCTCATACATGACTGATTTGGAAAGTTCTACATAGGCAGCAACACACACCTCATCATTATGCACAGGACACCTGATTAACAATTGATTTCAATAGAGCTGTGATGTCCAAACAACTCAGAACTCTTACAAAAAATGCATGCCAAATACACAAATATTTGGTAAAATAATACATTTTACACTGTAAATCCTCCTGTTAAGGTCACTTTTAACAATTTTAGAGTAAAAGGAATATTATCAGTTCAATACATGTTTAGCTCAATCAACAGCATTTGCAGCATAATGTAAAGTGTGCGGTAAGAGTGCTGTATGTTCAGCTATCAGCACGGCTGTGGTTTGTCCTTAAGTGTGCAACTACTTTCTTATGCCACAAATTGAGCATCGGCCATTACTAGTTTGAAAGATGAGCCCAATTCTTTGTTACTAATTCAAAAGCATCACTTTAGAAATAATAATGGGAGCTTGGGCTGTTTCTAACGAGTTATTTGAGAAATAAGGATGTGTGTATGAGAGATAGAGAGAGAGAGAGAGAGAGAGAGAGAGAGAGAGAGGGAGAGAGAGAGAGAGAGAGAGAGAGACTGAGCATGTGACAACCTGCATCTGTAGTTAAAATCTATTTCTCAGATGTAGGAATAGGAATCCGCTCCGATCATGGAGGGATGCTGCTATACACTATCTGCCATCTGAATCATCCTACGACTATTTCACTCACATTCAAGATTTGTTGTCAGAGAAAAACCATAAAGGATGCCAGTTTCATTCTTGCATATTTCTTGAGGAACTCTTATTTTGACACAGACATAGAAAGCGTTCTCTCCTCTGCCATGTTGAAATTTTACCCCATCTCCCTCCTCAGAATCTTGGTATCAGGTAGGCGCCCTAAGCATGTCTGATAACTCTATCTCTCTCGACTCTCAACTGTGATCGGCAGATGGTTTGAGTTATAAGCACTCTTGGAACACCTCTCGTCAAATCAGACTCAAGGACCGGAATTAACTGATATATATATAATATTATAAGCTTCACATTTCTGCCTTTAAACCCTCCAAATATTGGCCCCATTTTTCTTTCATTGTAAGTTCTTCATTATAATCCCGATATTTGCACACTTATGATGCCTTAAATTGCTGTCTCCATAGGCATCGCACAAGGAAGTAACAGAACTAATAAATAATAGAAAATACAATTTTATTTCACCACCATAGAACAAAGTGGCCCTCAGGAGCACAATGGTGATTTAAATATCGACACAAGAATGGCATTTCAAATACCAATATTTTTCATACGAATGCATTCAGCAGAGGTGCCAGGCTCCACAGGAAGTTCTGTTTGTGCTGCGCTCCAGGGTTTCAGACCTGGCCTTTCTCTCTTTTACTTACAGACCCTTTCTCACTCAATGCCCCCCTCTCTCTTCCCTCTAAACCAATGTGCCATTCAGGTTCAAAAGCCTCAGCCTTGAGCACAGTCGTGCTGCTCTACTGTAGTTTGCTCATGAACCAGATTACCTGAACTACAAACACACTATTCATATTTACTTTTTTACTTTTCTTCTTACCATATTTATCCTACAGTTATATTGTTTTTGTAGTTACTGACTTGAATGAAAATTGTATTTGCTCATGTAGCTTGCAGAAAACAAAGGGCCTGAACCCCTGAGAAAACATGTGCTACAGTCAACATCAGTCATCATCAAGAGGCAACATCAAGAGGCAACTCTTGTACTAGACTTACAGGAAACAAAATCACTTAGACTGTATACATTATCTATTTTTACAAGACCCGCCACTTGATGTGGGTTAGAGCAAGTTGTGTGAGAGCCAAAAGTGACAGCATGCTATGAACGATCATATATCAGGCAGTAATATCAGATTTTTTCTTTCGTTCTCGACCAGATGGGAAACTCCATCAATGCATTTGAAAGAGCATTTTAAGCACTCATGATAGAAAAAGAGTACAGACTCTTTCTAGCGCTTAAGCTATCATGACGAGCATCTTTCGGAATTTAATTCTATTTTAATTCTATTTTCAGAGTGATATAGACCGAATAATATAGGCTTTGTACATACACAACAAATAGTTTACATGAAATACTTGAGGGTAATTAACATGCCCTTTGGTGTGACATAATATAGTCCATTTAAAAAAATTTAAAGGCATTTTGCTAAATCATTTAGAATTGTTATGTCTGCAGCTATAATAACATCATATTATTTGAAAGACTACATGGAATTTTTTTACTTTTTAATTGTAACACTGCAGGACAATTTAATTGAGCTTTTAAAGGCAAAAAGGCGATTTTAATGGGTAAAATTTTGATGAAGGAAAAAAAAAGGGAACGCCGCCAACTGAAGGGATCGTACGGTACTCCCCTCCAAGGCCTGTAGGATGACGTCGTCACTGACCTCGAAAGCCTACAGCACCACTGGTCAGGCCGCCTCCGCCCTGCATGCCATGGCACTCCTGCAAGTTCACCAAGCCAAGCCACTTAAAGATCTGCACTTGGGTAGTCCTGACCCCGGAACTGCACTCTGCCACCTACCTCGCTCTGAGTCACGAAGGTCACAGCATGGGCACTTGGGCAGGTGATGGCCACCCTCGTGGTCCAGGAACATCACCTATGGCTAAACCTGGTCGAGATGAACACATGGACACAGCTCGCTTTCTCAACGCCCCCGTCTCCAAGCTTGGTCTCTTTGGCGACTCTGTCGACGACTTTGGCCAGCAGTTTTCGGCGGTAAAGAGGCAGACGGAAGTGATTTCTCACATCATGCCATAGCAACCCCAGCACAGCCTGCGCCCCTACTGCCCGCCGAGGGCCCAGCAGGCGGCATATGCCCCCCGTCTCCAGGACCCGGAAGACTCCTAAACGCTCCTGAGATGGAAGACTCGGGTAGTCAGATGTTCGCTCCGGAGTTAATACCAAGACCACTCCGTCCCCAGGTGGAGGGCTGGGAGGAAAATCCTTGTTTTCCTTATTTTCTTTTTCTGCACCTCCTTTGAGATGCGGTAACCACATTGTCAATAAAAGAGCAATTTCTTCACTTCCTGGGTCATCTAGTTGGTACCGTTCTCACGGCGCCCCGGCACTAAAATCCCAGTTACCCTGCCTCCGGACCCGTGACTGCCCAACCCCAGCGGGCCGGCGCTGACGAGTTCCAAAGATATCTTTACAGGACCTCCTCCTCAGTCTAAAACCCACCCCCTACTGGGTGCAGAGAGCAAGGTAAGCGCTTGGAGTCTGCTTTATTAACTACATCCACCTGGTATGTAAAAAATGATCATCCCCTTATTGCCCCTCGCACAGAGCTTGGATGCATGGTTTTCGCTGTCCAACCCATCGCGCTGGTTGGCCATGACCATCCGACTCGGCAACGCGATTCAATTCACCAGGCTCCCGCCTCGTTTCAGCGGTATTCGCTCCACTTCGATGCGTGGTGAAAATGCTAGCACCCTACGTGCAGAGTTTACAACTCTGCTACTCAAAGATGCGATAGAGCCTGTCCCTCCAGCCAAGATGAAGAAGGGTTTCTACAGCACTTACTTCATCATACCCAAAAAAGCCGGTGGGTTGCGGCCAATCTTGGACTTGCAAGTTCTCAACCGGGCTTTACACAAACATCTGTTCAAAATGCTCACGCAGAAACAGATTCTAACCTGTGTTCGGCATCAAGATTGGTTTGCAGCGGTAGACCTGAAAGACACGTACGTCCACTTCTCGTTTTTGCCTCGAAAAATCGAGAAGTGTTCGACGGCCAGGCGTATCAGTACAAGGTCCTCCCCTTCGGCCCTTTCCCTGTCCCCTCGCGTCTTCACTAAGGTAGCAGAGTCAGCCCTTGCCCCGCTACGGGAAGTGGGCATCCGCATACTCAATTACCTCAAAGACTGGCTCATTCTATCTCACTCTCGAGAGTTACTATGTGCCCACAGGGATCACTCCTTACTGGTCCATTGCCACTATGGTGACTTGTTCCCCATCCTCCCTGACCTTGCACAGCACCAAAAAAAGTAAAAAAGAGGTTAAACAACCACGACAGATTCCCTCAAACAATCCCCTCAAAATCCGAACACAAGTGGTCATAAGAGATGCATTTAAGTCACCACGTGTAAACAGCAATTTGTCTTATCTGACCACATATGATCGGAACACCCAAGTCACATCGTAATGTCAGATGGAAACGGGGCCTCTCTTCCTTTTCTCCACTATCCCAAACCAACAAACAATCCTCCACATCGCTAACCAAATCCAGACCATTACAGGCTCACACAGGGACAAGATAAACAGCAGTTCATGAAAACAAATAAAATGTCAGCATTATAAATATTCATCGAGGTGTAATATAGCTGATGTAAACATTTAAACTTTCATTACACATGGCCTCTTCTGTGACCCAAGCAGTCATTTATAAAATGTACTATGAATATTTATGCTAGACGCTCACATTGGAAGGCGAGTTGCCACTGATTATGAATTATGAAGACATAAAAAATTGACGCTTAGTCAGTTGAGAATGAAGGGTAAACTTGTTTGAGGCTGCATTATTCATTACGCAAGTAATAGTAATATATTCCTGAGACTGCAGCTCTGGAAGGAAAATCCACATATGATAACACATATCACAGTGTAGAAAGGAAACACACAGGGTGACTCTAGTGGTGCAGAAATGACAGACTTCACCTTTTAAAGGATACATTTTTTTAACTAACACTGAACACTGCTCGCTGAGGTTAGGAATAATTTTTGGAGCATGCCACTGACCACACTAGTCATTACAGTAATGATATGAATGATTATCCAGTAATATGTTCTGGGCTATGCTATGTTGGACCGATGACAAAAGAGAGCCGATGCCAGCACTCACCTCTTTCTCCCCACAGATATTACTGATGATGGAGTTGGACGCCGGGCTGGCAGAAGGGCCCAGGACTGCCACCACCCCCTTGGACATAATTTGGCACACTGTCGGTAGGCAAGGGAAAAATAAACTGTCATTCATTACAAGCAGAAAGTAGAAGGAGAAAGCAAGATATAAACCTGGTTAATGTAAACATCGTTCTTTTGGGAAAATTTGGATATATATAGTTTTGCAGAAGAATTGTTTATTCAGATAATTATCAATGATAAATGGAACATTAATGTATTTTATCACAGTTCTGTTGTTTTCCAAAGGCATAAGCCACTGTCCATTAAAAAAAAAAAAAAAAAAAAAAAAAAGGAAAAATTAAAGTTACAGTGAGACACGCGTCTCTCTCTCATTCTCTCTCTCACTGGCATCTCTAGCTCGTCCCACACCGGGCGTGTGTCCTCAAGGCCCGGCCACGCCCTCCTCGTCACATTGTTTAAATCTTTTTTACTGTCATTTAGTGTTTTAGAGTTTATGGCATTACTTTACACAATTACAAATTGGATACACAGATTTTTTAAAGAAAAGGAGGAACAAGTCAAACTTCATTATTGTGGTAATAAACATTATGCCACAAATTCTGTCGATTAAGCATAACTTGTATTGAAACTGGAATATACCTTTAAAATATCCTTTCCACAGCAAAACAGAAATGCATACACAATGTGGCAAAAAGTGGCATACAGCTGGCATTCCAAGTCAATCCAAAGATGTTCAATGCTGTTTAGGTTTGGGTTTTGTGCAGGCCAATCAAGTTCTTTCACACCAACCATAAGTACTATTTCTTTATGGTCCTTGCTTTGTGCACAGGGGCATTGTCATGCTGGAATGGAAATAGTGCACTCCTCAAACACTTGCCACAAAGTTTGAAGCACACAATGCCTTGGAATGTCCTTGTTTGTCATCATTATTATTTGCCTTCACTTGAGTAACCTAGTTACATACTTTTGACCATATTGTGTATTTTAATGGATAATAAAGTAGAGGGTCTCTCCATTCTTATTTTTTTATCTCTCAAAACAGAGCTCTCAAGACATTTTGCTTCCAAAATATATATCCATTAGTTTTCATTTGAATAGTTGGCAAATAAAGCAATAAGCCATGAGAGGTCATGCATTACAGTGATTTTAACAGGAGTAAGGGTTGTGTTACCCTGGGTAATATCACTTTAAAGCAATGCATGAGTCTAAATATATTTTTTTTTTTTTAGTAATCAACATTATGGCACAAATGCTGTCGATTGAGCTTAACTTGTATTAAACACAGAATACTAAACAAGTACTAAACAATCTACATTTGAAAATATCTGCAATCCCTTCTTATCCCTAAAATTAAAAATCAGATTTTAGTAAAAAGATGAAAGAGACTGAAAGAGAAAATGTTGCTTGAATTTGTCGCGGTTTCCTTCTTTCTATTTCTTGGTCCTTTGCATGATCGCTATGTATAATTTATTATGCTTTATATTATTTACTCTCCCTTTTTGATTATATGTGTATGATAGAGCCTTGTCAATCTGTTTTTATTGATGTTTTTTGTGACAGAAGGGGAACATCTCAGTTACTGTCATAACCTCTGTTCCCTGATGGAGGGAATGCAACATTGTGTCCCTCTTGCCACAACACTGTTCAAACAATAGTAACCAAGATGTTTTCTGTAAATAATAAGGGCATTTGACTATTTATAAATACTGGGTACTGAACACAATAGATTTAGCTATTTCTTTTTTATTTAAAAAAGTTTGCAAATTGTTTATTTTTTTTGCACTTATATATACAAATAAAGCAAAACTTCCAGAACTGTTTTCTTTGCACAGCTTTCTCGGTGTTGTTTTTCTGTAAATAAGAAAAAGGATAATTAATTTGACTATTTGTAAACTCTGTCAACCAATATAATAAGCTGAAGGAAAACGTCTCGGGTTACTTGTGTAACCCTTGTTCCCTGAAAAAAGCGGAACGAGATGCTGCGCTGCTAAGCGCTATGGGGAAACAATCTTATTGTGAGCTGCTCTGAACATGTGTGTAACACGTCAATGAAATTGACTGGAATTTATAGCCTCGGTTGGTGAGATCATTGGACGCACCTGTGGCCAGGCTATAAATAGGAGGCGTCACCATAGTGTCGTCAGATTATTTTTCTGAAGAGCGGTCCTGGGACGTCCCAGTGCGGCAAAAGAAGCGCAGCATCTCGTTCCGCTTTTTTCAGGGAACAAGGGTTACACAAGTAACCCGAGATGTTCCCTTTACAAAAAGCTTCACTTTGATGCTGCGCTGCTAAGCGCTATGGGGAACGAAATGCCCACGCCGCCGCACTGGGGCTGTCCGGACCCCTGATCGTTGTGAAGTGTTTTCACAGAACGAGAGAGGTTCCAGACATGAGCTTGAGATGTCGACTCAAGGGCATAAGCCCGGAGTAGCAGAACATCTAACACCATAAAATCCGAAGAGTGTGTGCGGAAAGGACTAGCCTGCTGTATCACAAACCTGGTTAGACATGAGCTTGAGATGTCGACTCAAAGACATAAGAGTCCGGAGTAGCGGAGCATCTAGCCCACAAAGTCAAATGATGAGTTTGAGAAGCCGACCCAAGGGCTCTAACTCAAAAGTTCGTACCATGAAGTTGGATTTGGCATGAGCCTGGGATGTCGACCCAAGGACATAGTCCGGGGTAGCAAAAACATCCTAGCCCATGTAGAAAATTGTAGAATGTGCGTGGAGAGGACCAGCCCGCCACGTCACAAACTTGTTCCTGCATGAGTTTGAGATGTCGACTCGAGGGCGTAAAAGCCCGGAGTAGCATGGACATCCAAACTATAGAATCTAATGAATGTGTGCAGAGAGGACCAGCCTGCCGCATCACAAACTTGCTTAGACATTAGCGTAGATGTCGACCCAAGGGCATACCGGGGTAGCAGGAGCATCTAGCCAAACCATAGATCCTGAAGAATGTGTACGGAGGTGACCAGCCTGCCGCATCACAAACTTGCTTAGACATGAGCGTAGATGTCGACCCAAGGGCATAAGAGCCCGGGGTAGCATGAACATCTAGAAACATGACCATGAAACCAGATGAATGTGTGCGGGGAGGACCAGCCTGCCGCATCACAAACTTGCTGCAGAGAGAGGCCTCTAGCCGAGGCTTTAAAGGAGGACAGCCTTCTGGTAGAGTGCGCCCTAAAACCTACTGGCGAAGCTTGACCGCGCGCCTCATAGGCCGGGGCAAAAATGTACCTCATCCAAAGTGACATAGTCTGCCAGGAAGTGACCGCCCCCCGGTCATGGCTTCCAAGTGAAGAATTGCTGCCCTGACTTTACGCCACTAGCAAAAGCAGTGGACATAAGTCTGAAGGGTACAGACTGGACAGAGTCTGAGAAGTCTTAGCTGCTCCGGCGTTACAAACGGCAGGGAGCAGAAGGCTTAGAAAATAACCGGCCAAGGGACGCTAAAGACACCTTGGGCAGGTAGTTAGGGTGAGGGTGCAAAGAATGCTTTTGGTCATTCTGGGGCAAACTCTAAACAGGCCGGCAAAAGAGACAGAGCCTGTAGGTACCCAAGTCTCCTTAGAGACGTAATTGCCATAAGAAAAACCATCCTGAGAGTCAGAAGTCTACCAAACGCTGACTCTAGAGGTCTAAAAAGGGGTCTTATCCTGTGAAGAGGTCCTAGCAAGGACGCCTCTTAGGGGGCACCCCGCCCACCAAGGCGTGGCAAACCGCAGTGGAAGCCACATAGAACCTGGCAGTGGCGAGGCAAGTGCCCGCTGACAGTTCTTTCTACAGAAAATCCAGAACTGAAGCAATCTGGCAGTTAGCTGGTTCTGTAATATGAACTTAGGGGGGAAACTGGGCGACTCTGGGAGAAGTAGAGGAGACATTGCGCTATCAAAAGAGGCGAAGAGGTCCTCTTCTGCCCTGTAAAATCTACCCAGATCAGTTCCAAGTGGAGGGAGCCGTAGCACTTGAAATGTTCTCGGAAACTTCAATAGAAAGTTGGTACTCTTAGGGGCCAAGCATGAAAGTTTTCACAATTCGGACCAGTGATGAGAAGGTCCTTCCTGTCCGGAATCGCCCAAGGCGAGCCGTCAAGGAGAGAAATTCGAGAAACATATCCTGTTCGGCCAGCGCAGCGCCATTAAAAGGAGGCAAGACCCTTGCTGGCAAACCTTACCAAGACTCCCGGGAGCAGAAGGTAAGTGCCTTTGAGCCCAGACCCAAGGGGGCTGGGTGACTTAGGGAGAAGTAGAGGAGACATTGCGCTATCATAGAGGCGAAGAGGTCCTCTTCTACCCTAGATTAGTAAATCTGCTCCCACACACACACGGGCATCCAGGGACGAAACTGCCCTGAGCTGCCCTGGGCCCCAAGGAGGATCGAACGTGCCAGAAATTCAGGTGACGTGAACGTGGATCCCCCGATGGTTTATGTAAGAGGCTACCACTGTATTGCCCACCCGCACCAAGACATGGCAGCCTCAGGAGGAAAAATTTCAGGGCCAGAAATACGGCCATCAGCTCGAGACAGTTACTGTGACAACCGAACTGACGACCCTCCTATCCCTTTAAGCGGACGACCACTTAAGGCCGCTACCCAGCCCGTCAGGGAGGCGTCTGTCGTTAGCAGCCTGCGACGACAAGACGCACCTAGAGTGGGACCCAAGGTAAGAACCGGGGTCTGAACCACATAGAAAGGGAACGAAGCACTGGGCGCGTAACCCTTATTTGCCTGAGGGGACTGGCCCTTGGATGAAACCCCCTGGCTTTTAGCCACAGCTGAAACAGTCTCATATGGAGAAGGCCCAAAGGAATCACCGTGGACGCAGACGCCATGAGACCTAATATTCGTTGATACTGAAGAACAGTGCAACCTTGACCTAGCCTGAGATTGCTCAGGGAGTTCTGAATGGAGATGACACGAGCGGGAGACAACTGTGCCTGCATCGTGATCGAATTCCATATGACCCCTAAATAGGAAATTTTCTGGGTCGGGGAAAGAACGCTCCTTTGGCGTTGAGTCTCGGACCCAGGGAATCTAAATGAGCCAAGACGATATCCCTGTGCTGAACTGCCAGTTTCTGAGACTGGGCTAGGATCAGCCAGTCATCTAGATAATTCAGAATGCGGATGCCCTGGAGTCGCAAAGGAGCCAGTGCTGCATCCATGCATTTCGTAAATGTGCGGGGTGATAGGGCTAGGCCGAATGGAAGGACCCGATACTGGAAGGCTTCGTCCCCGAAAGCGAACCTCATGAACTTCCTGTGCTGTGGCAGAATTCCAATATGAAAATATGCGTCCATGAGGTCGATCGTGACCAGCCAATCGAGACGTTGGAACTGAGACACGACGGACTTGACTGTTAGCATCTTGATCTTGAGCATCTTGACCGAGCGGTTCAAGGCACGAAGATCTAAGATCGGACGCAACCCCCCCCTGTAATCTGTAGAAGCTGTATCTGCTGTAATAGCCTGACTTTTTCTCTGGAAGGGGAACATGTTCTATGGCCCCTTTTTCCAAGAGATTTTGCAGTTCTACCTGAAGTAGACATGCCTGTTCCGGGCTTACGGTAGTGGAAACCACGCCGTTGAAGCTCGGAGGGCGGCAAGCCTTTTTCTACTGTTTTTAGAACCCACATAGAAATACCTGGCAGAAGTTTCCACGCTACCAGGTTCTCTGAGATGGGAACTAATTTCAAGACTTCCTGTCGAGGGGGTGTCGAATGTTCCGTGTCCTGGATTATGGCAGGGAGCAACAGTACATTCAACATCTTGTTGGAAACCTCTGTCACCCGAAACACCAAGGGTGGCGGGAGTGAAGAGGTTTCGTGAGGGTATCGGGAGGGCCGAAGTGAATGATACACGCGCCCCATCCCGAAGGGAACTACCCTCACAGGGTTGGATACAGGACCGTCAGGGCTTCTTTCTCTTGGAGATACAAGCCCTGAGGTCTTGTTTGGGAGGTTGCTGAGGGCGACGAGTCTGTCCCCAATCTCTGCGAGGGGGAGCACGACTTGCCACGCTCTGTTTTTGAACCTCCCTCCTAACAGAATCAGGGCGAGACTGGGTGACCGACGGCCTCGCCCCCTGAGTGCGACGAGGAAGAAATTGCCCAAAGGCTTCCTCATGGCTTTTCGCCTCCTGGAATCTGGAGATAACCGAATTCATGGCGTCTCCAAAGAGACCAGAAAACGAAACTGGGGCATCAAGGAGGAAAACTCTGTCCTTATCCTTGATGCCGGATAGATTAAGCCATAAGTGCCTCTCAGTGCTGACCAAAGCGGACATAGACCGGCCAATAGCTCGGGCTGACTGCTTGGTGGCACGGAGAGACAAATCCGCAGCTCGACGAAGTTCAGAAAAAGCTTTGTCATCGAGGTCTCTTCCAGCACTCAAGTCTTTTAGTAGGTCAGCCTGGTAAGCCTGCAAGACAGCCATGGTGTGCAGCGCAGCACCAGCCTGACCCGCCGCTTGATATGCTTTCCCAACCAGCATGGAGGTTACCCTGCATGGCTTAGAGGGGAGAGCAGATTTCTTAAGCGACGATGCCGAACCCGGCGAGAGATAACCCGCAAGTGTCTCTTCGACCGGTGGCATCTTTAAATACCCTCGCGCCTCAGCGCCCACGATAGTCGAATATACTGACGTGGAGGGTACGTGAACGCGCGAGGTATAAGGTTTATTCCAAGAACGAGAAAGCTCGTCGTGGAGATCATCAAAGAAGGGAAGGGACTGATGAGGTGTTCCCTTCCCTTGGTCACCAGACAGAAATCTGTCTTCTAACTTAGAGTGCTTGGGGGGAACTTGGTCACGTGGCCAATCTATTTTAAGTCTGGCCACCGCGCGAGTAATCACATCGAGCAGCTCCTCCGAAGATTTAGAATCGCGATTGGAGCGCTCAGATGCGGTTAACTCGGAATCTGATCCAAGGGAATGGAGGTCCCCCTCGCGAACTGAAGAGGCGCCGAAGCACGCTTCAGGATCACGCGAGGGACCAGCAGGATCTGGGGAGAGAGCGAGCGAAAGGGGCGAACCCGTCTCTCGCTCCTCAGCCAGATCCATGCGAGAGCCCCAAGAATGAAGTGTGGGTGCCGGCTCTCGGAAGTAAGCAAGGCGAGCGCGAAGCTTCCCGACCGAAAGTAGGTCGCAATGCGCGCACCCGCCCTGTTCCAACGCGAGAGTAGCGTGCTCTTCCCCCAAGCAAACAAAGCAAAATTGATGCGTGTCCTTGTCAGACATAGAACGCTGACAAGGAAACACGCATTGTTTGCCCCGTTTTTCCGCCATTTTCCCCTTTCTTTTTCTTTTTTTATATATATATAAAAGAGAGAAGGAAGGAAAAGACTAACAAGAGACTCTTCTAACAAGAGTTTTGTGAAAACACACAGAGAGAAAGCTCTGAAGAAAAATGTCTGACGACACTCTGGTGACGCCTCCTATTTATAGCCTGGCCACAGGTGCGTCCAATGATCTCACCAACGGAGGCTATAAATTCCAGTCAATTTCATTGACGTGTTACACACATGTTCAGAGCAGCTCACAATAAGATTGTTTCCCCATAGCGCTTAGCAGCGCAGCATCAAAGTGAAGCTTTTTGTAAAGGGAACTGTTGTGAAAACAAACAATTCAGTGTGAAGATGATAAGCGGATGCATTTGGAAAACAAAAACCTTTCAGCACGTTTTTCTTTCAAAACATCTATTGGATATTTCTTTTAATATTCCCCTCAGGAATTAATGGGTTCCATGGTAACCCAGTTTGTTTTCACCAGTGGGTGGGTGGGGCCTCCTTGCAGTGCTGCAGTGCTGTTAATTAACTAATCTTTTTTTGTCTCTCACACAAATTTATGTTTCATTTTTAAATGACCTTTGAGTGAAGTGTGTCCTGAAATTATATTTTATATTAGGTAGAGGAGGAAGAGTGTGAGGACAGTTCTATTTTTCTCACTCCCCAGCAGGGCATCAGTCTGAGCACTAGAACAGAGTGTAATTTCAGAAGGTATCAATCAAAAGTTATAATCCCTCTCTGTATTAATTATGATTGTGAGGGCAGTGTAGTGAGGCATGCCCTGACTTGGGGGAGGGGGTTTGTTTATTTGGAAAAGAGAGAAAACAAAAGAGAGGAATGACATAAATAAAGTGTTATTAAACTTCAGTCATCATTTACTCACCTTCATGATGCACAAAACGTTTTTTATCTTTTTTTTTTTTTAATGTGGAACACAAAAGGAGATGCCAGGCAGAGACTAATTAGAGCCTCAGTCACCATTCACTTTTATTTAAACTTTTTTCCATACAATGAAAGTAAATGGTGACTGAAACATTCTGCCTAACATCTCCTTTTGTGTTCCACTGAAGAAAGACTGATCAGAATCTTTGAAACATTGGCAGTCCCACCTTTAATATAACCCTAATTCTAACTTATGTATTTGTAGTTTAGTGTTGACTAATTTAAAGCTGCTAGATGCAGCATCTACCTGTGGTGGTGTCCTGAATCATAAGGCAAGTCATTTTGTTTCCTAGTGTGCTCCATGAGTCACGAGGGTCATGTGATCATTAAAGCAATGGTTTGATGTGACTCCTGCATGGCTGATCTACAGAAGGACAATGATACCATAAGGACTGAGTGAGGATCATGGTAGGACACAGTATGTCCCTGTTCTCACATCAGATCATGTACTGTACATTAGTATGCAGACCACACACAATGTGGGAAGACGTAGGCTTTAGAGATTTCAAAAGGGAGTATGGTAGGTCAGGTAGTGTTCGACTGTGTGGCATTTCTCCCTTCCTGGAGATTCACTGATCCATTTCTAATTCAATTCCTGCAAACTGCAAGGTATTGCAATGCTGAATTAAACCCTGTGCATCTAACCAGATAGAGAGATATACCTTTCAGTAGAGGTATTTTAAAGCTGCTGCTACAGAATCACTGTGAATGCCAAGAGAGGCTTCCTCATCATTAACAGCCATGTGTCTCAGCAGCACTGATTTTTTAAATTAGAGCTCATACTTTTCCTGATTTTGGTATTGTCTCCTTTCATTGATAGCAATGAACCTCAGTCATATTAATATCCGTCTGTGAGTGAGCAACTCACTCCATTGTTTCTCCCTAAACCCAATTGGATTTCTGGATTCGTAGGGAAACACTGTTAAATTTATGTGAAAAAAGACACAATGAGATTGACTGACAGCAGTGAAAACAAAAGTCACTGGTACTGGTACTACAATTTTGTTTGACTGAGCAACACAAAGCAAAAAACAAATGAACACTTATTCTTAAAGTATCATTTTTAATTGGGTTATGTTACCATAAAATAAACGTCTGACCAAAAAAATAAAATAAAATAAATAAATAAATAATAATAATAATAATAATAATAATAATAATAATAATAATTTGTTTATGGAGTATTAGCTGGCTTTTGAGAGTAACTAAAAAATACAACAATTGCTCTGAAAACATTGCCTACTTGGGACTTATTGACTTAGAAGCCATACAAATATAAAATAAAATCATAAAAAATATATTTGCATTGCATATATAGAATATATAAACTGGCATTTAAAAGTTTGGAATAACGTTCAGATTTTGGTTTCGGAAAGAAATTGGTACTTTAATTCACCAAAGTGGCATTCAACTGATCACAAAGTAAAGTCAGGACATTACTGATGTTAAAAAACAGCACCATCAAATCTAGACAGTCCCCATTTCCAGCAACCATCACTCCAACACCTTATCCTTGAGTAATCATGCTAAATTGCTAATTTGGTTCTAGAAAATCACTTGCCATTATATCAAACACAGTTGAACGCTTTTTGGTTTGTTAAATGAAGTTTAACATTGTCATTTGTGTTTGTTTTTGTTTTTGAGTTGCCACTGTATGCAATAGACTGGCATGTCTAAAGGTCAATGTTAGGTAAAAAATGGCAAAGAGCTTTCTCTAGAAGCTTGTCGATCAATCATTGTTTTGAGGAATGAAGCTATATAATGCTTGAAATTGCCAAAATGTTATACAAAGGTGTACACTACAGTCTTCAAAGACAAAGGACAACTGGCTCTAACAAGGACAGAATGAGATGTGGAAGGCCAGATGTAAAACTAAACAAGAGGATAAGTACATCAGAGTCAGAGGATTTTTTGAAGAGAACTCTTTGAAGTAGTTTAAGAAGTTCTGAAAAAAAAATTCAAATTGTAATAGCAATTTTTCCAGATTATTAATGTCCTTACTATACATTGTGATCAGTTTAATGCCACTTTAGAAAGCAAAAGTACCAATGTCTTTCCATTAGACAAAATCTGTACATTATTCCAAACTTTTGGCTGCCAGTTTATATATATATTTATGTCACTGTACTGTTTAAAAAATCCTGCATTGAGAATTTACATATTTTATATATGTGATATTATTTTCGACAATATTGTTAAATCAAAACTTGTTTTAGGTACTGTGTAGTATTAATAGTGTTGGTAACCCTTTACAATAAGTTTACATTTGTTAACATTGCTTAACAAAATTGTATAACATGAACAAACAATGAACAATACTTTTAAAAGTATTTTTATAACTTAAAAAATTATAACTTGCATTTGTTAACATTAGTTAATGCACTATGAACATCGTAGCATGAATTAACAATAAACAATTATATTTTTATTAAATAAAAATAAGAAAGACGAATAAATGCTATCGTTAAATGTTACTGCAAAGTGTAACCGTAGTATTACATTTTTTGGGAAAATTAAAGCTGTCAGAATTAAAGTGTGAACAAATGCTATTAAATAAAAAAGTTGAACACATATTTTTTCTTTTATTGTGATTAACACATTCACTGTTAATACAGCATAAACTAGCATAAACACTTGTTTGAAGGGTGGAACCTTGGTGATGTGTCTGCCCAGAGTCATTACGCTGATGCACACACCACAAACACAACAGTGCTTCTGTGTCAGTGATCAAATGATGCATTTTAATAAACACAGGAGCACCTCAAGTCAACTATTACCAAAAGACAGAATAAAAAAGCTTTTGTCTGCAATCGCTTTTCATATGGATTCAAAGCATTGCTTGATGCTGATGTTGACACTCTGATGCAAATCTTGAACGCAGCTTCACAATTGCTGTAGCAAAGTGGATAGCCACAGTCTACCGGCAAAGTAATATTTTAGAGCCTCGTAGGTGGATGTGGCCGCTGTAGTGGCACACCACGATGCAGTTGACGGTAAGTATCTTGGGAAGCACGACCTGATCATTAGGTTCCTTAGAGCCGCAGGGAGGTTGATTCCTTCCAGACTGTGCCTAATTCCATCATGAGATCTCTCTGTGGTCCTGCGGGACCTGCAGGGAGCCCCGTTTGAGCCCCTGGAGTCAGTTGAGCTGAAGGTGGTCTCCTGAAGGAGTCAAGAGGGACTCTTACATGGTCCTGCGCCCCCAACCAAGCTATATGCCCATGGTTCCCACAACCCCGTTTAGGGATCAGGTGGTGAACTTGTAAGCGAAGCTGCCCCAGGAGGAGGCAGACTCAGCCTTCTCATTGCTGTGTCCGGTGTGTGCTTTGGGCATCTACTTCGATCGTGTGCTTTTGAAGCTCTGAACAGATCTTTGTCTGCTTCGGAGGATAGCGGAATGGGAGCACCGTATCCAAACAGAGGATCGGCCACTGGGTCATTGATGCCATCGCTTTGACATACCATGCCCAGGATGTGCCACCCCCTTTGGGGGGAGACGTGCACTAAGTCATGGACCATCTCTATGTCCTTCTTCCTTAGCCTTGTGGCAGAAACTCGACGCCGGCCCAGTACGTGTGCTAATAGGCCCTCTACTGTGGTAGGTGCTCCACATGTGCTGGTTACCTGTATGTAACCCTGCGTTTTGTATTTTTTGCGAGGCAGTTTCCCCATAAGTAAACCCACATCTTCCTTTGGCAGAGTTCCTTCTGCCTCCGGTCACCGTGTTTGTAGAGCCCTGTCTCCTCTGGGTAAGACCTACCACAGGGAATTCTCTACATACGACACTGCCAGAAAACTCGGTAAGACCATGTGACGTATTTTCACACAATTACCTCCCCTTCGGGTAGGGTGTGGTCTCCGCGGTATCTTCCGGAAAGGGGAAGCCTGTCCCCATTTTTGGGCAGTCGACTTGTCCCCGAGGTGCGGGGGACCGTACGACGCTTGTAGGACCATTGGGGATGGTTAGGTGACGGACGGATGCACTGGCTTTGAGGCACACAATAGTTTGCCCATCTCGCACCGCCAGTCCACGTAACACAGTTCAGCTAGATATGGCATTTGTACCCCTAGTGTCACTACATTGACACGACATCGAGTGTGTGACAGGTAACGTCCTGGTTATTTTTGTAACCTCCATTCACTGATGGAGGGAATGAGATGTTGTGTCCCTCCTGCCACAACAATGAACTACCTGCTAAAATGGCAGGGACCTTGTCTCGGCTCCTCAGCACAAAAGCTGAATGAGTGGTTGCAAACCAGCTCCTTTTCTACCCGTATGTCCAGGGGAGTGGTATTAAATTCCACTCGCCAATTCCCATTTAACTTTTCTGAAAGATCAGAGGCTCCCAAGGGCAACCCCTAATGTCACTACATCAACAAAACGTCTCGTTCCCTCTATCAGGGAACGGAGTTTACGAAAGTAACCAGGGTGTTTCGTCTTGCTCTGTATTGGAGCCTCTCTTATTTCTTACTTTTCTTATTTTGATAGTTTTGTGCAATAAGATGTTATAGTTATTTAGCCTATTGAATATCATTGTTGAATATCTATTAGTCACCATATTGAAGTGCCGCACTTAGTGTCCATATATCCCTCTTAAAGGCATCTGATCGGAGTCTCGTAAACATAATGGAGCATAATTATACATCATTATTCTTAACACCAACTAGACGACTAGTAGTTCAAACAACTGACCGACTAGTCGATTATGAAATGTGGTAGTATTGCACATCCTTACTTCACTTAAGGAATTATCAAAATTAGGTAACAGTGCTAACACAATTGTATTTAAATTAATTTTACAATTACGGCACAGTGCTAAACGAGTGAAAATAGTGCATTATTACACTGGATTGCGGGTGTTTAATTAATGAGACAGGTTTTTTCGCTGAAATACAATGTGCAAAAGCAGCACAACTATTTAGTGAATTTATCCTCAGTCTTAGTGTAAAAAATTGTCACATTAAATTGATATGCTCTCAATACTCACTGGTCTCCCCTGTCTCGTATTCACTGTCTCTAAGCAGCTCAAAGATGTCCACCTCCAGTTTGCCTGTGGTGGAACGGTTGCTGGAACGGTTGATGCTGTCTTTCGCCAGAGTGATGGCCAATCGCTCCCCGCGGCTACACTCCATTGGGTCATCAAGAATGGCAGCTGGGACATAGTAAAAGGAGACAGAAAGTGAGAGAGAGCGAGACTCAGAAAGTTAAAGAAGCAAAGTGAGACTGCAAAAGAGAGAGGAGAATTTCATGTATAGCATAACCTGCCAAATAGAACTGAGACTAAGAAGCCCTCAAGCAGCCAGAAACAATTCAAAACAATGAGAAATCATGAGAATGTTTTTGGGTTGTCCTTGTGTGCACATTAAACCATATTCCCTATTTCAATTACAGTAGACAAGATTAATACTATTCTTTGACATGTTTGTTTTTAGACCTGTGCGTGTTTTGATTTCATGGCATATAGATTCTGTTTATACTGGTTCAATCTGTGCCACACTGTTGTTTTGGGAACAGACAATATGTTTGCCCTATTTTTGCAGTGTCTTGCTGCTTGCTACTATAAGTGTTTGACTGTACTTCTACCCACATTCATGAAGTCATTTCAATGCTGAATCTGCTACAAAAATGACAAGTCTGTGGAAAGTTGATAGAAGGCTCAGCAACAATATATTCCACAGCTAGGATCTGATGCTCACATGGATATTAAAATCTATGTAAAGCAAATAACATTTACTTGGAATATCTTGTTTTTTATCACCACAATATTTGACATGAAACTTGATGGTGTTTGACAGTTTCAACAGCAGAAGAGATATTTGTGTATAAAATTGTGGAAAGAAAGCTTTTATGTAAGCCTCTGACATCATGTTCTAGAATATAACAAGATGCATCAAGACAAGCTATATGTGAGTGATCTGTCACTTTTGATGTATATCAACCAATTTTCAAACTAGTCTTGTTATATTGCTGTTTCCTGTCAGAATAGCATATTGGTTTATTTTGACACTGACCTTCAAGCGAAAAAAAATTGCCTCTCCAACGACCCTGATTTTTATTGCATGTTTCATATGTGTTGACCCAAAATTTTGCTATATAGAGTGAAAAATGTGCTTTGTTTACACCATAGAGCCAAACTGTGTATGATTCCAAAGATTTTTTTCATGCTGCTTGTCAAACCCTGACAAAATCAGTATGCTTGCAGACAGTTCACTTTCTCGTGTCATAAATATTGAACTGAGTGTAAGCACAGCCCAATCAATCTTCTCGACTGTATAATCAGCATTTAACAAAATAAAAAAATCACATAAAACTTAAATGGATCTGCAGTTATTGAGAAAGCTTTAATGGCTAATTATTTAATTTAAATAAGGCAGCAAAGTCTACAAGAATAATACGGTAAAAAAAAAAAATACACACACACACACACACACACATATATATATATATATATATATATATATATATATATATATATATATATATATATATATATATATATATATATATATATATATTAGGGCTGTCGATTTAACGCGTTAATAACGTGCGATTAATTTTACAAAAAAAAAATCTTATCTGTTTTATCAATGATTAACTCTTCTGCTACAGGAATGTAATGCATTTTAATTATCTATATATATAATTTTTTAATATTTAAAGATAACTTTGTATAATTATTTCATAATTATATATTGAATTATTGTTATATGAGGGGCTTTCTCAGCAAATATTTGTATATGCGATTAATCGCATTTAATTAATCGGGACACCATGTAATTCATTCAATTAAAAATTTTAATCGGTTGACAGCCCTAATATATATATGTATATATATATATATATATATAAAAAACAATCCACTTGCCAATTGACTGCTATACATATCCTGAAGTTTGTTTGGAGATGGTAAACCAAGATCTGTGGTATGTAGTAAATTTGATTAAATGGCTTTGCTCGTGGCAGACCATTGACAACACAATGCAATTTTAATGTGCTTTTGGGTAAAAGCAATTAAATTACTATGTACAGAGGTTCAATTTGAGCTAATGCATTCTGCAAGGAGAACACATAGATTTTTTTTCCAACCCATGAAGTTAAATCACAGAGGCTGTTTTTTAAAAGTTATTATCAAACAATGTACTGTCATATTTAGGAAAAAGCCACATACATTACAGAAATGTTCCATAAGTAATACCTGCCATACTGAATGTGCAAGCCAAATGCATTTACACAGAATTGACATTTATTTGCATTGCAATACTCATCATCTACAAGAAAGAGCCCCTTTAAAGACAAATAATATTTCGGTCCTGGCCGCCCATACCGAAGACTGTCCACCCAGAACAAAGGTTCTTTCAAAGCTCAGGAGACTAAATGGAGAATTTAGTCATTTCTTATTTCTTAATGTTTTTAGGAGATAAATAAACAGACACAAATGAGACTAACTTAAATACAGTAAGAGTATGGAGCTATAACATTAATGTGGATAGCAAAGCTCAAATCATTTGTTTTCGTACATATTAGCCCTTTAAGTACTGAGTAAAGTACTTTTTTAAGTACTTTTTTAAGTAAAATAAACTGAAAAAAAAAAACAAAAAAACAAGAGGATCAAGCGTTTGGCATCGTTTCAAAGAATTATATAGATTATGATCAATTCTGAGACTTGAAAAAAAAAGAGCCAAAAATTTACTTTTTCCCCCCCTTATGTTTCTGATTTGACATTATATATCTCAGGGTGTAAATAAGGTAGCTCTGAAAAACTTATGTTCTGTTCACAGTCATGAAACCTGCAACTGAGTAAAATTTTGTGTTGATATGAAAAAGCAATCAAAAGTTATATAATTAGAAAAATAATTGATCATGGTCCAAAAACATCTCCATGTGTACAAAATCCTCTCCAAACAAATAAAACATAATAATTGTACATAAGAACTAATTACACATGCAAATACAACAATGGCTGAAGGTATGCTGTATCTTCAAAGCATGCAGGCATGAGTAAAGAGATCTCATTCAGTTCCATTCTGTGTTGTTTGAGCTATATTTCAGTCTGTGTCATGTACTTGTGCCATCTCCTAGTGGCCATATTTAATTAGAGTGAACGTTCCTCTCTGTCCATATTTGGATGACTTCCAACTCTGGTTGCAGCGATCTGAATCCTAATACGACTGGTTTATCATTCCATGACACTAGACAACGTACTACATAATTTCCAATGAAGTCATCTGATCCAGGAAAGCTAACATGTTTTTTGCCAGATAGCACATTATGTGCTGTGTGCACATTATACTTTGTGTGGATTATTTAATTATCTATGTTTTCAATTACATTGTGTGTGGGCTCATTAAGATAATCGTCTCCTCTAAGTAATGATGTGTGATATTTTATGCTTATTTTTCGTGAAGTTATAAGCCAAAGTTGCATATAAGCAACACTTTTTTACATGTAACATGTAACTATGTCAAAGATATACTAAGTTATAACTCACTAAATTTTTGTCTGTAAGTAAAACTTTTGTATTCTGTTTTATATTCTACTCTTTATGAGCTTTCCAACAACATATGACACATGGCTATTTGATCAGTTTGATGTTTTTAATGATTACAATGATATGTGCAGTGCAAAATTATTAATAAATTATCAAAACAGAACACTTCAGATTTGTCTGCAAATTTCAAAGCTTTTGGTTATAATGCCTACATGCATTGTAAAGTAAAACTTCTAAGCTTTTAAAACAATACCTATTTTGTATTGGTCAAGACTGTAATTATTAATATTTTGATAAGCCCATTCAAGCATAAAGGGTTAAAATTGACTTATGGTTGTAGACATTGTGAGCTTGAACATTCTGAGACAGTGTTGAGATCTCAACTGAAACTCCAGAGGAAACATTGTGAGATTAATGTGGTCTTTTTATCTGGGGAAAAAAATCTGAGAAGCAGGATTAAAGAAAATGTCTCCTTTTAATCTCATTGCTTTGTAGGAGAAACAATTCAGAAATTATATAGATCTCATTTGGGAGTTTTGTTGCTATGGGCATCTCCAACACTAAGCTAAATAATCTTCTCCACATGCCCTCGCTTCTCTCTCAGCCAATAGCAAATGCTTCCTGTTCCCACAGCATGCAAGTGGAGAAATCTCAAACTAGGCCACTCTCCCAGCATTCACCCACAAATCTTCCAACAAAGAGAGCCAAATGGAAACACTGGCCTACTGCTGAGCCCTGGGGTTCTGCTCACATCCCCAATCCATGGTCACAAATGTAGCTGTCAAACCAATAAACTGGAATTGCCAGTGCTAAATGGAATCCAAGCGATGGGTAAAAATATCAGAGGAGGAGATCTGTCGCAGGGCAATGACATTTTATAGGCACTGGCGAATGAGACGGAGTGGTAGAGTGGAGGTTTGCTGCAGCAGAGGTTCTATCCAATCTTCCAGACTTGGCTCGGCTGCTGACCCTTTTAGAGGAATCAATGGTGAGCAGCAGCGCGTGCCGGCGCATGAAACATGTTGTGTAATGTGCAATGAGCATGTAAACCAGTGCTGACTGTTAAGGAATGAAAGGAGCACTGTCCTTGTCTCAGCACATCTTTAGGCCGTTTTTTGATAGGTAAGCTACCATATTGCAAAGACAAGCATATGTTGTGTTTTGGATGCTGGTTTGCCTGGTGATCCCACCAGGCTGCTAAAAGGAATAGTTCACCCAATAATGTTTAAAGGAATTTTCCGACTTCAAGTCGAGATCAATCGACAGAATTTGTTGAATTAATGTTGATTACCACAAAATTTTAAATGGCATTAATTTCGACTTGTCCCTTTTACAAAAAAAGTGGATGGAGCCAGTCCATACACAGTCAAATACATACTGTTTCAAAAGTATAGCCATGTATATATGTTAACATGATTTTAGTGTGATAAAGTCAGGGATTTACCAACTTTACATCATCATGACAACAAAGATGTGATATTTTATATTACAGCTGTCAGAATTAATGCATTAATGCATGCAATTAAAAAAAGCAATTTAAAATGTTTAACGCAAATTTTTTTTTTAAATCGCATTTACCGTTAATACAAAATAAACCAGCATAAATGCTGGCTCGAAGGGCGAAACTTTTGTAATGTGTTTGCCCAGAGTCATTAAACTGACGCACACACCACAAACACACACACAAATTCCGTGTCAATGGACAAATGATGGAAAAACAAGCTCTTAATGCTATTTGATGTATAAACTGTATAAATTACAGAAGCACTTCAAGTCTTAACTATCACTAAAACGCATCTTTATACTGTGAAAGGCTTTTGCCTAAGATGAAATAAAAATGCATTTTGACAGGAACAGTATATAAAGTGTCAAATATCAGCACTTTCAAAATATGCAATTAATCACGATTAATGACAAAAAATATTGTGATTAATTGCGGTTACACATCTTAATCAACTGACAGCACTATTTTATACACATTTACACGGATAAAGTTAGTAAATTTTATCACATTTTCAAGTTATATCTTGTGGCAATACGGCAGTTGTCTTTTGAAACTGTGTGTATTTTGAATTATGAATTAGCCCCATTCACTTGCATTGTAAGTGCCTCACTGTAACCTTGATTTGTGCTTTTTTTTTTTTTTTAAATAAAGGAGGGATGAGTCAAAATAATTTTTTGTGGTAATAAACATTATTCTACAAATGCTATCGATTGTGGTGATCTTGTATGGACCCTTGAACATTTCTTTAAACCTTGCCAAAGCACTAAGAGCAGAAGGTTTTGCATGAACAATGCATAATCCTTTAGAAGACTTTGATGCAGTGACAATTTTTATGACACATTGGGTGCTTTTATGGTGAGTCACAATCAACTGTCATTGTATGGAAACAAGAGATCATATATTCTCCAAACCTGTGTCCCAATAAGAGCAGCATAGCTCCTAAATAGCGGAAGAACATCTTTTTCCATTTGGGTTGCATAATTATATTATTTGCTGTTTTTGTCCAATCTGTGTTTTTGTGTTTGTGCACTCTGTATCTGACATCAGTGCAGTTATACTAAGTTGTCTCTACTTACCTACCTACTAATTAACCTGTGTGGCTCACAAAGCACGATTTATCCTGGAAGATTCCACGAGAGAAACACTGAAACACACCATTTGACGTTACAGTGCATGGAGGTTAATAGCATATCACAGATGCCTGTTCAGCACTAGGCTATCACTGTAATAAAGTGGTGTGGCAGCTCCTGCTAGACTGTGTTGACTAACAGTATGATCAAACCAGACAAGCAATGGATGATGAAGGTTCAGTGTGGAGAGACAACCTCATCACTCAGATGGGGTCGCCCACTGTACAAACATCTATTAAATAATCACCATCACACACTTGCTCAACCAGAGTGACTGAATGCAGATAAAATGGACTACTGGATCACCTTTAAGCATTCTAACTGCCATTTAATATGCTTTTCCATTTAAGCTGTTAGATCCAAATGATCCTTAAAGTGCATCAAGCAGCAGAAGATTAAAGAGCATATAGCCATGATACTACTGGTTATCAAGGAACAAACTGTCAACAGTAATGACACAAGAAGGATTTCTGAATATTTTGTTGAATTTGCATTAATGCTCTCATTAACTTTCCTTCAAACACATAAAAGAGCTTCACCAACATAAAAGAGCTTGATGTTCTACATCCACAGTTTTCAAACTAAGGGGCATGCCACCCCAGATGGGCACCAGAGCATGTCAGGGGAGGTGCGGAGAATGATGACAAATTCACCAAGTAAAATCAAATAAAAAAATGTTTTACATAAAAAGTATTGTAAAGATATATTTAAATTAATATCTTAATAGATCATAATCCAGCTTAATAAACTGTAGCTCTATGCCCTTTTAATACTACTCAATGTCGAGGGCACATTCATGTCATGCGAGAGCGCATCCACATAAAGCTTGTGCGAGCACGACCATCTCCGCTTGCCCACAGATTTCCTTCGCTCTTTAAACTGGATGCACGCTCTCCAATAAATGCTATTCTGCTGATGCTTGCTGACTATGTAAGAGATGTGATCAAATCAAGTGACATATAAACCATCAATTAAGAACATCTGTTGCGACTTCAACCTCAGTGGAAAACTTATAGTAGCTTGACAGGTTAATCTAGAATGCATAATGGATTTTCTCAGAATTAATGTGGAGGCACAAATGTAGAAAATCTGAAAATATGTGAAAATAAATCACGATGTGTCCATTCGTATGAGTTCAATGTGATATTGTGTTGACTTGTCTTCCTGTGTTAGTAACAAGTGCAGTTTCACATGGAGATGGACACTGACTCGTGTGATGCAAGTTTATCACAAATATATGCTAAAACAGTAATGTAATCCCATTCTCATAAGTACAAACATACATTTTTAATAAAATATAACACATAATACAGTTTCGTATTATTAACAGAAATATTTTAAGCCATTCGGCCATTGCCGATTGAGTCTGTCAGAATGAGGTTATTGATTATCATTGGTGAATTGCTCCAACACCTGAAATATAATAAAGTGTTAATATAACACTAGAGGACACTATCTGATAAAATTTAAAATGTGTGTCAAATGTTAGTGTTTTGGTGTTTACCAACAGCGTTTTTGTTCGTGTTTTACTGTTTTAGTTCCAAACTAACTGTGTTTTAATAGTGTTTTATTGATTTGGTTTCAAAGTAACAGTTTTTGGTGGTGTTTTAGTGTTTTAGTTCCAAAGTAACTGTGTTTTAATAGCGTTTTGGTTTCAAAACAACAGTGTTCTGACGGAGTTTTACTGTTTTGGTTCCAAGCAAACTCTTTTTTTTTTTGTTGCTGGTGGTGGTGGTGTTTTTTTAGTATTTTGGTACCAAACTAACAGTTTTTGTGGTGTTTTAACCATCAGAGGTCTGAGGGTGTTTTGGGTCCTGGAGAAGTTTTGACATGCCTTGACATTTGTGCTTTTTTTTCTGTTGCTTAAAAACACATTAATGACTAAAGTCTGATAACACTGTATTCAGCACAAACAGGGCTACAATAATATGTGAGCAACATGTGTGTACATGTTTGTATTTTTGAGAAAATAACTTTATTCTTGGTTTTTGAAAAAATAAAATAATTTAAGTCACTGAAATAAGGTCATATAACACATACTAAACATTTGTCCACAAGAATTTTGAGAACTGGATCTTGTAGCCTAGAGTTTTTGCTTCAAAATTATATCTATCAACGAGGAACATGACAGAAAGAGAATTAATGTGAGGAGACTTAATAATCAAAATCAAGTTTTAAGTTAAACGAAGTAATCTGACTATACATTTTCTTTACATAAAGACTTAATTTTAGACATACACTACCGTTAAAAGAAGTCTCTTCTACTCACCAAGGCTGCATTTATTTGATCCAAAATACAGAAACAACATTGATATTGTGAACAATTTTTACAATTTAAAAGAACAGTTTTCTATTTGGATATATTGTAAAATGCAATTTGTGATGAAAGCTGAATTTTCAGCATCATTACTGCAGTCTTCAGTGTCACATGATCCTTCAGAACTCATTATAAGATGGTGATTTTCTAATATGGGCATATTTAAAGTGCATTTTACTAATTTAACCTGAACACATATTTGCAGGCACAAGCTTTGTTGATGATAATGAGGCAGCATAACCTCTAGTTAAAATATAATCTAAACATTCATATTATTTTTATATCATATTACATATCATATTTATATCATAAAGCATACAATTAAATACCTGCTTTAGCCGAAACAGCTTTTAAATTGAAGTGAATGATCTTGATGTTTTTAAGGCACAGTCGGGGGCGATCACCATTTGCATTGATCGCCTCAGCACATTACCGTATGAATTGCGCCCTCTGCCCGTGGGTGTGATCACATTAGGGATAATTAGCTGAGCCAGGAGAAACTGTGCATCACTTTGTTTCATACAGATTACATTGCAGGAGAATATTTGTTTTAAATTTGAATTGGTTTATTTAAAAGTAGACATTTTAAGCTTTCTTTAGACATATGTTTCATGTTTGTGTGATAAGTATTCGCAGAGTTTCAGGTCATTTTTGTGACGTGTTTCTGAAATATGCTCATTTACACAGAGACTGCTGAAAGCTCACCCTTTTTATTTTCTTTATTTTAGAAAAGCACAATGTTTTGTTGTTATTGTGAGTGTACACAAATAAAAGTAGACCCTTTATTGTCTCTAATGATGTCTTACACTTATCTGTATGCCCCAAAATTAGTATTTTATGTTCTAAAAATCCAGCAGGACGCACCGGTGCGTCCGTCGACCCCAGAAGGTTAATGTCTTTGTTCCACTTTTTTTTTTTTTTGGTAGTGTTGTAGTGTTTTGGTTCCAAAATAGCAGTGATTTGACGGTGTTTTACAGTTTTGGTTCCAAACTAACTGTGTTAAAACTAACCCATTAATATTGTTTAACTTATTAAACAGTTACTGAAAAGTTTTTGATTTAGATTGACCACTCTGAGAATATCATGTTTTTAATATATATGCAATTATTTCAGAGATTGTACTTTGCTACATAATTCTGCAGCATTTTAAAATCATTATATGTTAGATCAGATTATCTCTAAATCAATCTTTATGCATTGCTCATGATGGTCCAATGGAACAAGACAATTTTGCAGTGCACAGGGACAAATAGGTGTTTAGGGAAAGTTCTGTAGTGTTTTTCATTTCTATTCACTGGTTTGGGAGAAACCCCCCATGTACTATATTTCTCAGTTTACTGTGAATGTGATCAATTCCAACAGCCTCTATCCGATTTGTTAAGCTTGTAAAGCAGCCGTCCACAATGCTAAGATGCCGTTTGTCCTTTAGGAGTGGAGTTTTATAGTGCAGGATTGAGATGCACCGTCATGGGGCTTAGCTTATCTTTACATTGGCCGTCATTGCACACAACCTTCTGAAAGCACAACGACTCTGTTTACAATGGGTATCTATGTATCAGATTTTTACTACTTAGATCTGCTCGTCACATCATCCCAGTGAGACTGACATAGGATCCAACTACAGCAAAGTAAATATCCGGGGAGATACACCACTTCAGAACCTAGCAACCACATGGTTTTACAGAGGGATCTGCACCATTGGATGATGAATAGTGAGTGTCCTAAAATGCATTTTGAAGGTTGTCGAACTTTATTATTGACTGGACTTTTACCCTTGTTACTGATGAGAATAGAATAGTTATTAGTATTCCATCTCCTTTCACCTGCTACTTCATATGAAAGACCAGCAGGATATTTTTAAATCAGATTTAAATTCAGTTTACAACCAAGCTGGAACAAAAGTGATTTCAAGGTTATCAATAATGTTTAATGGGCCGCATTCTTCTCCATCTGTAAAGGCCTGATTGCTTTTATAATAATAGGCTGGTGACAGTCTTATTCACAGATGATTCTAAGCAGGGTTTCTCTATGTATTCAGACTCTTCAGGATTTTTTAAACAGTTATGTCATCTTTGAATGGGAATGATCTGTCCAGTAAATCAATGTGTTAATTACAGATTCTAATAAAAATTTTATTTTCATCACAGAAATCCAAGTCTTGTATAATTCCAGCAATGACATTAATTAGTGAAGCCCTTTGACAAGCTGTTTATGCCAGAATCCTTTGCTGAAGGGTAAAATGTCCCAGTGAATCAAAATGCTGATGGCTTTATAGATATTCAAGTCACTTTAAGATCAGCCTGATTGAGATGTGCTGTTCAGTTAGGGTTAGGGTTGTGTCTGCAGACAAAAAGGTGTTTCTATATACTTTTTGTTAGGCATGCAACAAATGACTCCAGTGGGTGAGAAATAAATGACTTTTTAGTTATTTTTTTACTACAAATTCTACTCTCTGCCCAGTAGGTGGCAATATGCACGAAGAATGCAAATAACCAAAAACAAAAGAAGAAATCTAAGAGTGAAAGTGAAAGTCGACATTTATAGTAAAAAAGGACTTAAATATTGACCTGTTTATCACCCATATCTATCATATCACTTATGAAGATATGGATTTAACCACTTTAGACATATGGATTAATTTTATGACGCATTTATGTGCTTTTTGGAGCTTTAAAATTCTGTTCACCATTCACTAGCATTGAATGGAACAGCAGAGCTGAGATATTTTTCTAAAAATCTTCATAGGTAAATGACAAGAGAATTGTCATTTTTGGGTAAACTATCCTTTTAACTGTGTGTGTTTACCATTGTAACTTTTCTCTCCCATCCAGACACAAAGCCAGAAGGGTAGAGAAAAGAGAACAGAAATGAGAATGAAACAATTGAAAAATAAGAAAATGACAGAAACAAAGCATTAGTTAACATACCTGATGGAATAAAAAATAAGCATAGTCTTTTAACTGTGTGTTTTACATGGTTATTACTATAACTTTTGGCAAAAAATAGAGCTCTTTTTTAGAGGAATAATAAATGAGAGAAAGGGCAAGAAAGTTTCTCTCACTGATCACGACCAGTGATCTATGTGTCTTTTTTTTGCTTTCACTGGTATCTGTGTTTAGCTGTGATCATTGTGAATGTGTGTGTGTGTGTGTGTGTGTGTGTGTGCGTGCGTGTGTGCGTGCGTGTGTGTATTCACTAAGGGAGACCATTAGAGACAGGGGAATAATGATGGTATTAATGGCAGCAATTGCTCATTCTGCCTGCCACTGGAGTGCAGCCCTTGGGATGCGTGTGCTAGGGATAATTGTTTACAACTTCAGTTGCCTGTTTTTATTCCTTTTTCGCACACTTTATCACTTGGAACACACACACACACACACACACAGAGAGAGCATAGAGGAGGAGAGAGACACAATGCTCAAGATCTGCCTCTGCTCCACCTCTGTGACATACAGGAACACTGACCATATTTACATGCACTACATTGATCATGTTTACATGCACTACATTGATCATGTTTACATGCACATCTTCTACCAATTATGATTAAAGAGATAGTTCACCCAAAAATGTAAATGTTCTCATTCTTTACTCACTCTCATGCCATTCCAGACGTATATGACTTTCTTTATCCTGCTGAACACTAAAGAAGATTTTTAGAAAATGATCTCAGCTCTGTAGGTCCATACAATGAAAGTGAAAAATCACATAAAGGCAGCATAGACTTTCACGATGGAGATTTATAGTAAATATTGACCTTTTTTCCCTACACAAAGCAATTGCATAGCTTCAGAAAACATATGTTAAACCACTGGAGTCATATGGATTTTTGGAGCTTTAATGGTCTGGACAACATTCATTTGCATGGTATGGACCTACAGAGCTGAAATATTCCTCTTAAAATCTTTGTCTGTATTCTGCAGAAAAAAAGAAAGTCATACACATCCAGGACGGCATGAGGGTGAGTAAATGATGAGAGAATTATCACTTTGGGTGCACTCTCTTTAACACGTGAACATCTTTACTGGCACTCATACTGACTTATCCAATGCGCACAAGTGTTGAGCGCCTTTACATTTTGACATCAAAATCAGGGTCAGGGAATAATCCAGTGATTTCAAATCTCATGGAAGTGCAGGTTTCTTGCATTGTTGAATACACTGATTTTTGGTAGTTATCAGCATATTGGTGTGCATGTACAGTAAACACACTCAGTGTCTGATTAAGTCCATCTTCTGGTTATGCCTTTAATAAAAAAGAGGTTTACAAGTTCCCCAGCGGCTGGAATATTCCATATGTTTGTAGAATTTTCAAGAAAATAATGAATTGAATCCATTTTGGAATAAGGCTGTAACAACAAAATGTGGAAAAAGTGAAGCGCTGTGAATACTTTCCGGATGCACTGTATTTTGCAATAGTGACTGGCTGACTGTACATTATCCATCTTACTACATGGCTGCTATACCTACCAAATAAATTAATTAAATGGACATGAGATATAGATTTGCACTGAAATTATGTTATTATGACCCTGTTTATACCTGGTATTTTGATGTGTTTTGGGATCACAAGTGGCTATATACAGGAGTAAAAAAATGTTAAGTACACCACTTACTGTACGTAGGTAGTCAAAAATGCATGTGACCACATCACATTAGAGGTGTAAAGGCTAATCCATCCTGCTGCATTCTGGACAACAGCGAAATGCCTCCCACCCACCTGTCAAACACCCACTGTGATAAAATAAGTTTAAACTTTGCCAGGTTAAGTGTGGATTTAAAAGGAAATAACCGTCCTATCAGAGAATTTAAAAAAGCATGCACGAGAACTTCATGGAACTTCTTCAATGTGTCTGATATCAAAATGCAGTGACACAGATGAAAAGTACACACATCTGAATCTCAGTTAATACATGAACTCAATTGAAATAACTTGCATTTATACTTAAATTCAAATGCATCTGGAAATGCAATAGTACTCCATAACTCTGTTCGTTATCCTGATTATTACATGTCTACTTGCCAAATAAATTAATACAAATTTGAGTTGAGTTGAAATTATGTTATTAGCTTACTTGTAGAGATTGCAGAGTGATATGAGAAGTAGAACAGATGACTTGCAATACCTGGATGGTTCCATCTGATATCACTTTATCTACGGGTGTGTGGTCATTATTCAGAATTATTAGAGAGCAGTGTAGTAAGTTTATATATCACATGTATAATCAGAATAGGACCATGTTCAAATATCAATCTGAATATTTTTGTGTTTGTGATTGAAGTCAGTGTTTCAGTCCCAAGAAAATGGTGAACAATACTTACTAACGAAAATACTTCTCCAGGGTTTCCTTCGTGTTCATTTAAGGGCAAACTATACTTCGGGTGTGCGTATTGTGGATCCCTCCGTGCACAGTATGTGTTTCGCAAATTGCATCATCAGCACAGCTGCACAGCTTGACCATGGGCTGCCTAGGTTTTCTTGACTTGTGCACGCACCCCTCGGCTGTGAGCATCGTCTGAGCATGCACTGGCCATTGACTATACTAAAAGAGTGTCACAAATCAGTTGTAGTGTGCATGTGTCGAACGTAAAAGAAAGGCAACGTGGTGGGCCAGGAATGATCCGATCCAGAACATGCAAAAACCTGGGCCTTAAATCACTGGCTCTGAGTGCTATCTTTTAGAACTTCAGTGCTGTTTTGCTGAATAGTAGGAGCCAGATTAATTCAAGTTTATTGTCTTTCTTGGCCATATTTGACAGTGTGTTAGAACACATGTTAGGAGATGGCTGCATGCAGAGACTAAGTATGAAGACTTGTGCGCTCTCTCTCTCTCGCCCCCGTCCCTCAATTTTCCTCACTCTGTGCTTATCTTCTCTACAGTAAACAGAAGTCAAAGCATACAAATCCCAGTTAGACTGCATGGAAAGTAGAGTCCATGTAGGGCATTATCAAAGCTAAGCACCTAATCTTTTCTATCCCACCTACCTCCCCCCTCTTCTTTTTCACATGGAGAGCTTGATGGAGAATTGCAGTGGACAAAATTCAATTGGTTTCACATCCACTTAAGAACAGGTTGCAGTAATAGCCTCTCTGGAGTCTACACTTGTGACCTAGGGATTTGTTATTCCACCTGCCATGGTGCACTGTAACATCACCAAAAACAAGCACTCACACCAGATCATTAACACCAGATCGTGAAAACATTCTACATCGTTTAGTGCAGAATCACACCTACCCACACTGGTTAATGGCTCCAGATGCTGATTCCAGACCAGTGTAAAACAATAGACTAAATAGTATGCCAGCACAGCAAACAATACCTGACTTTTGCTGTTTGAGGATGCTGTGTATAGTAAAAATGCAGTGCTTACATTTAATTTCACACAGGGACGAGCAACAATGAGGCGAAGCAATGTGAAGTAGAAACAACAGTGAAACTGCTGGAGAACTCGAGAACAATGTTGGTTATTATCTTAAAGATGTACAGGTCATTAAGCTTAGGCCGAGACTAGACTACATCTAAGATTGATCTTACTAAAATCTAGTTGTACATGGTGTATCCAGCCAAGCACTCAGAAAAAACAAAGTAGTACAGTAGAGAACAATGTAATATTATCACAATAAATGATTATCCATAAATAAGTAATTTTGATTGTATCTATTCAGAGGTATTCACCTACAGTACGTTTAGGTGCAATCTTGAGCCTCTTCAATTTTTGCACAAAAAGTGTTTTCTTCATGCATATCGCTCCATATGTGTCAACACCGTCAGGGACAAAAATTATTTGTCAAAGATTAATTATAAAAATCATTTCACAGCTAACCTAAAAACACAACAAAATTATCATTCACTTCAATAAATGAATGAATTAATATGAAAGTATTGTTTCAAACTGATTTTCAGCTCCATCTATTGAATTGTCACCAAAGTCAGAAAATAATTTACTTTAATAAGTTACTAAATGTAATTTCAGGAGGAGCGAGTCCATCTAATATTTCAATTAACAGCCAGAGTATATAAGCAGCTGTTTACCTCTCTTCTGTCTCAGCTGTTTCCAACATTTGGCCCCGCCCACCATAGACAGATCTATGTGATGTCTTAACCCTCTGCTTGAAACATTCGTCCTCCTTATCAGATAAGCTATTTTATCCAAATCATTATGTTATTCAACCAAAGCTGCCACAGCAGCTCCCTATTTTGCGTCCCTCATGGTAATGGCAGCTGTCAATTTAACTGTGGTTTTCTACCCTGCCTTCCTTCATTTTTAATCATTACTCGCAGAAGCAGATCCTATTGCGTTGAGGCTGCCTCCGCAAACCGGCCACTGCTTCGACATATGCCAGTGCTAACGCTTCATATGGCCGTGCACAGGTCCTTTCAAATGATCTGTCTACATTTTATTCAAAAACGCTTGATTGTTTAAATCCTGTTCTAGTGCACAGGTGTTTCCTCTTAGTTGCTCTTCAGCAGTCTCTCGCTTTTTCTCTTGCTCTCTCTGATTTTATGATGGTAGAATCTCCTCACAAAACTATTGCAATGCAGTCACATCAATCATGCAAGAAGTATATTGTACAGCAGGTGGCGGTCATATAGTACTCCTAAGGAGCAAATGGCCACAAGTGAATAATGATTGCAAGTCCATATGCAATGCAGAGCTAAAGCTCTTATTTCTTTCAGATAATTGTATGCTGTTGTTCACATTGTTTTTTAAAGCTGTATTTCCCAGGAAGCCCTCTTTGCAGTCCTCATTTATTTTTAGATAATTGTATACTGTTGGTCACATTATTGTTTCTAAATGTCACTAATATTTATTTTTCCTTCTCTGGACTTATGTCCCTGAAACGTTGACCGCATGCTTTCCCATCAAATAAGCATTAGCCTAAGTTTTCCCTCTACCGGCGCACTTACAGCCCACTCTTCAGTGGCCATGGATCTAACTTTTCACAGATTATTTCTTATTCAGAGTGGTGTGAAATTTCTCCCTTGTATAAGTTTCACATAAATATGACTATTTTATCTTTTCTAGAGAAATGCCTGAAATTGTGTCTTCCGCAGGGGTTTCAACAATATTACTCCCAGCAGGTCTCTGCTAGAGCCCATTTGAATTTCTGTCACTGGATTGTATGCAGGTTTACTAGATAAATTTGCTTTATCTATCAAGGTGTCCTTCCACGACTTCACCATTACCTACTGAGGAGCCAAAGATGGCAAACATTTTAGTTGTTAAGAAAGCACAACTGCGGTGCCCCTGCCATCGGCTCAAAACATCCCTAAGCAGGACAAAAGTGCTGTCCATGTGCCACAACTAAACGTAATAAAGCTATGAATGCCCACTTGGTTCTGCCACAGCAGCACCCCACTTGGTACCGCCGCGGCACTGCTCCATTTGATACTGTGCTGCAGCACCCAACCATTTTCGATACTCCCTCAGCAGTGCCCTAACATGACAATAAAGTTAATAAATGTAATAAAGTTAAGTTTTCATAACAAACTTATTTTTCCTTCCCTTACAGGTATGTACAGTTATTTTTTCTCTCCACAGGCACTTTCATCATCCAAGACCACTACTTTTATAGTAGTGCATCTACAGTAATGGAAACACAGCAGTGCTCCCACAGGAGCGCCTTCACTATGCCCCCTTTTTTACTATTCCATCTCCACTGCAACAGCACTGCCTTAATCCTGCTCCTGCAGGAGGCCCACTTTACTCTACTGCCACAGCAGTTTTTTCAACATGCTTCCACTAATTCCCTTTTGTCTTCACTTCATAGCAGCTGTAACAAGCATTTTAACCGTGGTCACCATCTCCTCCTGTTCATTTCAACATTTTCATTTTCAATCTGTCAACCCCATTCAGCCGTACCAGTCCCTGGGCTTTGTTCTTCTCTAGAGAAACTCTCAAATCACCTCTCCATTCAACCCTCTATTTTCTGATGACAAAAACCTCCCCGTGCCTAGACATTGGTTCCAAAAGTATCTAAATTATCCTCAACATTCTTACCAAACATTTATCTTCTAATTCCTTCTGCATAGGGGCCGCTACTTCAGCCACCCAGAAAGGTCTAGCTGAGCATCAAATAAAAACGCTTGGTCGGTGATCATCCCACACGTTTGAAATATACAGTCGATCCAACCTCCATAACATCATACAAGCTCAGCAGATACTCACATCTCTTTTTGCTTGGGCCATGCCTCCCTACTATCACGCACTTCGCTTCTAACCTGGCCCCAACAGGCTCATATCTATCTGGATGCAGCGAGGGCGCTCCCGTTCGAGTGTGTGTGAGCTACCATGCCTGGCGCGGACTCTCTCCCATTCAAATCGCCGCATGGGCCCTCCCGACCAGATGCAACACGTGGCTCTCCCATTCGAATTGCAGTGTGGGCTCCCCAGTTTGATCGCAGAGTGAGCGTTCCAGTTTATATATATATATTGGGCTCTCCCTTTCGAAGTGCAGCGGGAGCTCTCCCATTTGATTCGTAGTGTGAGCCCTTCGTTCAGGCGCCATGGGGGCTCTCCCCTTCCAGAGTGATCCTTCATGTTCTCAACCACGACGGATCTCCCATTCAGATCGCCCTCCTATCTGAACAGCGGGCTGGAGGTACCAGGATTTGTTTATACCCAAATTGCAGCAGGCCCCTCGTTCTCCTTCTGCGATTCAGGCCCTTGCGTCAGAGGAATTTTAGCTCTGCATCTTATCTACATACTGTAGGCTCCCTCCTTCTGATATTGGGAGGTTACGCTTCGGATATCGTTTGGTCCGCTCCACTGGGGACGAGGACTTCCTTCCCTGTCTGCGACATCTGAGAACCCATGCACTTTTGACTCATGGGCTCCATGTCATGGGTGCTCCAGCAGTAGTGCTCGCTCACGACTCGTGGTCAATAAATGTTGCAGTGAGATGCATCCCAGCGCTAAGCTTAAAAAATCCTAATGCAGCCACTTGAGCTTCTTGCCTTTCACACTGCTGCAGCAGTACCTCAGTCATAGGTTTTGCCGCAAATGTATCTCTGGGACATGCTTTCCAAATATAGCTCCCACTGGAGCCCCTTTCAAAACGATACTGTCGCAGCAGTACCCAAATCATAGCTCCACAGGGTGGACATTGTAGGGAGACATCGGTTCAGCCTAAGCAGCAGCATCACCTGCTCATGACTCCAGGTCAATAAACAGCGGTGAGACATGTTAGCCTTTCAAATTGATGCATCCCAAGTTGATACTGCCACTGCAGTATAAACTCCCACAATATCTACCGCCAATGCACTATATCTACTGCAAATGTGCAACAATTGCACCACCAGATCAGATTGCACAGATCCCCACAGAAACTAGGCAACCACCATCCCTCACCATATATCTTAATCCTTTCAATTCTCTTTTTTTTTAGGGGGGGGGTCCTTTCGTATTACCAAGCCTAATGATCATCTACATCAATTCAACATCTAAGCATTCAACTTGACTAAAATCCTGTATTTTTTGGGGGATACATCAGAGCTTGAGTTGAAGCTGCTTCATCGAGCTCCTCCTCTGTGGACAGCAAACAAAATAATTTTAACCTTAATAGCTTAAAAGATTATGTGGGCAAACAAACTTGTGAATACTCATAGTTTCCATATCACACATTAAAATGTAGGAGCCATTTCTTTTAATGGTGTTGATAGCTACTATATTAACTATTACTTTTTACATTATATTGTGCTTTTCAGTGCTCAAATTGCTTTATAAAACAAACATAGGTAACACTTTCTATGAAGCCAAAATTTATAATAAATTGAAATTTGCATAAATTGCAATTCAGGCATTTGAGATTTCAAATTCAGATGCTGAGGAAGTGAAAGTAAATTGGCAACTTTCTCTCTCAGCCTGATACTGCATAATGAAAATATTGTGACTAATGAATAATGTTTGCAAAATGATATTACCTGGGTTCTAACACGTTTTTCGGCAGGTCTAAGAATAAGAATATGTCCATTGTGTGGTGCTAGATGCAAGTTAAATTTTCTCCCAAAAAGGTTAGTGTAATGCTCGATAATCGAGTTTTAAATGAACAAAACCTACCTCTCTTGTACCAAAACCTAACAGATTGTATCATAAAAAGCAAAATTAAGATGAAAAATGAAAAAGTGATTCTATGAGACGTTCGACTATGAACGTGTTCCGAATAAGCTTGTAAATGTAGTTGGTTATGTAATGCAAAATTTAAAATGTATTACCTCACAAGTCATTCACTGTAGTAAAAGTACTTAGATGTCCCAACATAGTGAGGAACAGGGTGAAAAGTAAGAGTTTATGAATGGATAATCTGCCATTTTACTTCTGTTTTTGTGTATAAGGTAATAAAAGTCTGTAACAAGGTTAAAGTTGGGAAAGGAGAAGGCGGGAACAGTCAAAATAATATTTAATAAGAACTTAAACAAAAAGACACAAATAACACAAATACACACATGGCAGCTGCATGTGGATCTCTCTCTCATGAACTGCCGTGTTCCGCTGCATTTATCCCTCTCCTCGGCTGATTAGCCAAATTGGGGGCCAGGCGTACGTATTCATGTTGCCCTGCTGGCTGCGCCTGCCGGTTGGCTTTTCCCCACCTCTCTAGGGCTGGGGAGGAGGACAAGGGGAGGGACAAACAAAACAAAAACAAAAATGGAACAGATGGAATGCCCCTTCGCATTTTGGCGGTAGTTAACTCCTCCGCCCCTGGCAGTGGCTCCACCGCACCAGGCGCCCGGAAGCGAACCCCTCCTCCCCTTCCTCCTCCACATCCAGGCGATCGGGAAAAAACTCCTCCATCCCCGCGAATGGCCGTGGCTGCTCCTTTGGGTGGATGCCAGTGGCGAGGAGTCCATGACAGCACATCTCTTTTCCTTCCCAGGCTTCGGCACAAGTGTAACAAGGTTAAAGTTGGGAAACCGGCTGAACAGTCATAATAATATTGAATAAAAACACATATCTAAAAAAAGACACACAGAACACAAACACACACACATGGCAGCCACGTGTGGCTGTGTCTCTCCCGAACTGTCGTATTCCACTGCATTTATCCCACTCCTCAGCTGATTAGCCCAATTGGGGGCTGGGTGTGCCTAGTTATGGCCCGGCCCCATCCTCCACCTTGTCACAATGTCCTTATTGTAGTAGCACATCTAGTGTTTTATTCAAGAGTAAAGTGCCATTATACGTACAATGTGATTTTATGAGACCTGGGGTGCATTTCCCATACAACTACATAACTCACTGCTTAACCACCATAGTACGATGCATTGTTGAATAAATTAACTAGTTAGTCACGACTGTTTCTCAAAACCATATGTGACAGTGCAGATGGCAGGGCTGAGTCATGTTGCTACACAAGCTAATCAAACCTCAGAGAGGGATAAAGCCCAACTGGAGACTGCAGTGGGACAGAGAGAGAGATTTTCGAGCATCTGCCCGACACCTTTGTGTGTTTGTCTTTCTGTTTAGTTTATCATTAAAACTTTTATTTATATCGTCAAGCTAGTTCTTGCCTCCTCCTTTCCCTTTAACCCTTTTACACCATAGTATGGCAAACTTTTCAAATTATAATAGCTCATTTACAAATACTTCAGAAAGCTGTTTAACGAACAAAAGCTGCTGAGGAAACGAAAGCTGCAGGCATGTAATGTAACAGATGATTACTCTGCAATAGTGTGGTTTCCCTTTACATTACACTTCGGGGTTCCCCTGACACACTAGAGCACATACGCAAATGTACACTCTTCAAAAACATATAAGAAATGTAAGCGTAGCGTAATTCTTGCGAGAAGACCTGCAGTTGTACATCATGCCATTATCTAGGTAGCTCCTAGCCAATCATGTATCAGCCATTGATTTATACTCATTGATTTATGCTTACACTCTATCCCATTGCTATTACAGTATGCCAACACAGCAACCTCCTCCTCCCCACTGCCACAGGTTGAGTCTCATCCTGCACAGAAGTAGACTCCTCACTCCTGCCTCCAATCTCTGGCAGGATCTGGTGGTTCAAGTAGCAATTTCATCAGACCACCAGACAGGGCTTATGCCAAAAACAGACATCACATTCCTGTTACATATTATTCATCATATAAATGTCATGCCAACTTAAGTCTGTAAGTCTTTCTGATAGAACGTCACTTATGCGTCAACATCCCTTGAATGGCTGTGTTCGTGTCTACGTGATATCACCCCGGAATTATCAGTTTTCTTAAGTACATGTAAACATAGTCAAAATCTTGAGAGAATAAAATATATATATGGAATAAAAGATATAGAAGCCTCAGCGAAGTCAAATGATGTCCATACAGCAAACTAATTTAGGAACTATGCTTCTAACCACAGGTGGAGTGTTGTAGTTCCAACCACACGTTTTTGTGATGCTGCTTGCGGATGTGATGAAAACATAAAATCGTAGAACTATGTTGATAACGATGGAACTTGTGACAATAGTTAGCTATTGATGCTTTTGGGAAATGCACCAAAGGTTATTTTCTCTCCTTTGGAATTTTATGAAAGTTGTGGAAACTTTTATTTTATGTATTTATTTATTTAGCTGTTGGAGCAAATGGGAATATTTATATAATTAAATCTCAGCATTTTGTGTTTCAATAATCACACTGGTGTAACGTAGGCAGGAAAACAGAAGCTAGACGAAGATGATGACGAGATGAATGTGAGAACCCAAGTGAAGTTTATTTAACAGTGCTGGTATCCAAACACATGAATCCAAAGAAAACAAAACAGAATATAAACCAGATTGTAGAGCTGTGAGCACGCTGTGTGAGAATCGGAAGGCGGAGCCATGGGAGGCTCGATGAAGGAAGGCGGAGCCGTGGCAGGCTCAGGGGACATGGCGACTTGACATGACGGGATAGGCGTGCCGTCTTGACAAGGTGGGCCGACGTGGTGACATGACAATGCAGGGCTTGACTAGGCATGGCAGACATACCGGCTTGGCTTGGCATGGCAGGTGGGACAGCATGGCGAGGTAGGAAAGGCAGACGTGGCGACATGGCCGGTAAAGCCTTCATGTCAAAATAAAAGTTTGATTCAAAATAAAAGCTTGACTCATGAAATTGAAGAAATTGTGACAGAAATGATCAGTGTTACCAGAAGTCAAATGTATTTTATTATTTTTATGTTTAAACTATATCTCACAAGCAAGAGTGCTGTTGTACAGAATACACGTTTTCATCAGTTTTAATTTATACTGTGATGCTCAGCACTTCATTTAATGAATATAAGACCAATGTTGTGTTTTAGATTATGCTGTGAGGATCCGCACTTCCTTTGATAAAAAAATAAATACATTGCAATGGTATGTTGCAAAGTAATTTTTCTATTTTCATTTAAGTTTGGATTCATTTGATTAGGCAACATTTTGATGATGAAATTGAATTAAACTTTAAAACATGGAATAAAATAAGAAAACGTGGAATTTGGGGAAAATAAAACATTGTTTAGAAAAAAATATTTCAAAGGGTCCTACTTAAAACCTTAAAGTAATGCTTACTTAGTTGAGAAACACTCGAAGGAAATATTCTAGTGTTTTAACTTAATTTAAAATGTAACATTTTAATAGGCTAAAGGAGTGTGTTCAATAGCATGTTTCCTATTTTTTTGCATGGTATCAAAACTGGTGTTGAGAATCGTGAAAATTCTTTGATATCGGTACAGACTACTGAAATATTGGTATCGTGACAACACTATGCACAGCCATGATGTGTTCTGGTTGTTCAAGCCTTTTTTGTGCAGTTTTGCACCCAAAGTGTTAACATTGATTTGTGGCTTGAGCCTGAGGTTTGTGAGTTGAAGCTTGCATTGATTTGTGCAGATGGTCCAGTGATTAAAAATGAAATATAAGCATTCTTATACCACTTTACACTGCAGACTGCTCAGGTGGTCTTAATTAGGCACTCATTGTCAAGTTTCTTGTTATCACCTCAATGGCAGCAGAGCACATTTAACCTTGCGCTTTCCTGCTGCTCAGAATTAGAATTCACAGCACATTATGGAAAGATCCGGTGCCAAAAACAATACAACGGCAGATAGTCATAGTGCATCCACTGGTGCAAATAAATAGAATGTCTGATTCAAACATGTACAGACACTCAAAAACAAACATCCCGGCTATTCTGATTCATAAATAATTAACAGCACAGCACCTCTTCACGCATGAATGGAAAGAGCGAGAGAGCGCGGGGCGCCGGGTGCCTGGGACCTTGTTTAGAAACGACAACTCACTGCTGCCTTGACACCACAGATTCTTTGATTCTCCAAATCAGGTCTGCCACTACAGGTCAACCCATAACTAAGAAGAGCAAAGATGGCACAAATTAAGTGCATTTTATGCAGCTGCTATCGAGAACTCCCTCCCTGTTCCTGGCCACCTGTGAACAGCCATTCATCTTGACAGGGCAGAAAATAGCTTTGCTTCTCATTGTTTGTTTTTTTTTTCTTTCTTTTTTTCATAAAACAGTGAAACTACATTTGGGCGCAAAACAGCTACTGTACAGGTGAAAGATATTTTTGAACAGTGCTGCCAGGCCTTTTTAAATTCATGTCCTTTATCCAGAACAACTCATCTGACAGTAAACGGATGTGTTTTAAGGTAGGTTTGACAGTGAAGAGATCCTTGCAGCTTTTTCTAACACACTTCACCAGACAGTGGCTGCCCGAAATGAAGAGTTGTTGATTGCCATGCTAAAGGATGAAATGCTTCCTGGCATTGTGTTTCTTTTATACCTACCCTTCCATGCTTTCCCACTAAACTCCTTTATTCTCTTGAACTAAGAAATGCATTATTTCTTTTGATAATGTGTAATAATGCAGCATGAATTTGAATTTATTCATAATGTCTCACCAGATGTGTCTGCACTTCTTGCAGAATATTATGTACAAATAGAATATCAAGGGTACAGGCTGATATTAGGGGGGGAAAAAAGCTGAAAAGGACACAAATGTGGACAAACTGACGGTCAAAGATGAGAGAGATTCATTCAGGAGATTAGTATAGCATCACACACCTCATTCTAGCTTCTGTTTAATTCTGATATAATAATTTGTGTTCAGCTGTCATTGTTGTAAGATATTTAAGTTAACTTGAGGCATTGAAATTCCTGTCCTTCATAGTTCTTAAGAGTCATAATTGGTTTATGCATGAAAAGAATTGTATCATAATATAAAATCTGTTATTTTGTGGAATATATCTGTGAAAAAGCCTTGTGTGACTTCAGCAAGCTTAAAAGGTCTCTAAAGACTTTTTTTCCATATGTCTTGTACATGACATATACAATATATGTCATGTACAAGACATATGCAACTTTAAATGATAAAAACGCATAAGTATCAATAAAAATTAACTTTAACCTAGATTAGTATGTGCTGTATAAGTATTCATGGTGTTCATAGCTAGCTCATGTTAAATAATGTAGTTAACAAATACAAATGAACAAGTACAACCTTATTGTAAAGTGTTACCTGTGACGAGGAGGAGGGTGGGTCCAGGTAGTGACTATGCACGCCCAGTCCCAATCAAGCTAATCAGCCGAGGAGAGGGATAAGTGCAGCGGAATGCGGCAGCTTGGGAGAGAGAGCTGCAGTGTGTGCATTTGTGTTCTGTGACTTTTTGTTCAGGTTTTCATTAAATATTATTCTGCCTTCTCATTTCCCATGTCAACCTTGTTACATTAACATACTGTATATATAGTTTTAATCAATATTATTTATTTACTTATTTATTTTGCACCAAAACTATTCACTGAAAATGCATAATCATATGAAAATACAGAGAAGAATGTATCGCAAACAAGTCAAGACATGGAAGAACTTGCTATTAATAGGTGTTGTTAGCAGTGTTAGGTGTAATCTAATAACAAAATAAACTGATTAGTTTTAGCACAAAATGTATTGTAATGGATTAAATGTTAAAATATTGTAGTCTGATTAAAACTTTATATAATCCCTTTTAGTACAAAAAAGTAGTGTTATGGTATTACATTTAAATACTTGTAGTCAGATTGCAGTTTCTGCAAGTAATTTACTTGGGTTACACATATTTCTAAAATAAAATTATTTATGTAGAATTCATTTAAAACATGAATTCTGCTAATATGTGTGTCTATTTGTGCTTCTGTGAATGCTAAAGTGTGTGGCTACAATTACTAAAACACCCTATAACACCCTGTAATTCATAAACTAATGAGAGACAAACTGTTTCATGTACAAGTCAACTACATACATTTACACTTCTATTCACTCCACTCCTCTTATTTCTAGATATAAATACCACAGTGAAATCCGTCAACTGAATTAATGCCCCGCCACACTGTATTATAATTTAAAACAGACAGATATTACTTCAGTGAATTGAAGACCCACACAACACGATTATGCTATATATATTGTAGCATCTGGACCAATCAGACACACAATTATTCATTATTAAATGAATAAGCCAACAGATGTCTCAAGGCTGTAAAAAGCAAAGGTACAAGTAGGCCGAAGCCGACTCCATTATGTCTGCGCCGCCACTGATCACTATCAAGCCTTTACACTGTCTTTATAAAGTCCAGCAACTGTGGCATCAGTGACATCAGTGGGCATCAGTGACATTCCAAGCGGGGGGAGGATAGCTGCATGCCAGAGAACTCCTTTCCCCCATAGGAAATGGACATAATACCCAGAACACAGACTTTTCTTCATTCATTTATATACAAACTATAAATTCACATGTATATCCCCAGGGCATTGTGTATATGATCATTACTGTCTTGTAAAGAGTCTTTTTACAGTATACTGTTTTATGCATGACTTATGACAGGACTACCAGCTAATGTAAAATTATTTAGTATCATGTTTCCTACCAAATGAATCCATTGTGTGACATGCTGCACAATGGTATATATATATATATATATATATATATATATATATATATATAGAATCAAAAAGTATCAGTCCCAGACATTTCTGGGGGGAATCTGTGGAGAGAGTGATGATGGCCCCGTCTGCTGTCCTCTCTGTCATTGGCAATATTTAGGTTTTTTCTTATGTCATCTTTAATCACAAGCTGCAATACGACGCTGGTTTAAGACCACCTAACACTGTTTGAAATCCGTAGCATGGTTGTTGATTTGGCCAAGTGTGAAATTAATGGATTTCAACTGCCCCGCCCCCCCCCCCCCTCCCCGCCCTTCCAACCATACCTTCCCGCTTACTGGTGTTAGCAACCAGTTGATGTTCCCCGGAAAAAACACCTGAGGAAACGTGGTAAGTGGGATGGCATTGCCACCAGGATTAAATCTGCACATCGCTGGTGTCTGCTACGCAGCCTTACTCCTTCCATGTTGGGTCGAAGATGACCCACGGACACTGTGCATCTTGGCTTTCACTGGATGTACCACATCGGTGGCAGCGGCCTGTTACTTCCAGTTCCTTCATTATACCTACCCATTGCCTTTCTCCTCATATCCATCGAGACGGAGTGAATCCCCGAAACCTTCGACCGCTATGCCGAGCAACACAGCTTGAGGATGATTCATCACTACTCAAGGTGGCTCTGATCAACGCTTATTCATTGGTAAACAAAACTTGTATTTTAAATGACTTCACTTCTCATGCTCTGGATTTTTTATGTGTCACTGAAACATGGATTAATGTATGTAACCTCCATTCCCTGATGGAGGGAACGAGACGTTGTGTCGAAAAAGCAACACTAGGGGTCTCTCTTGAGTGCTGAATATGCCTCTGGTCTATGAAAAAAGACTAATGGGAAGTTGGCAGAAAGTATTTGCATACCCCGCCCCGGACATACGTGTATAAAAGCGGGGAAAAATGTTGGGTTCATTCAGGATTTTTCTGAGGAGCCGGAAATGGTCCGGCCACTGCAGTGGCTCGGCTCAGCGACGTGGCCAGGAGGACACAACGTCTCGTTCCCTCCATCAGGGAATGGAGGTTACATATGTAACCTAGACGTTCCCCGTCTGTCGCTCAATTCGACGTTGTGTGCACAAACACCTGAAGCTCTTTTAATACAGGCAATACACTAAAATAACAGATAATTCCGCTCAAAATGTTGTGTTTGTGCTGAGAGAAACAGCGTGCTGTATTTTTTGCGCTATCTTTGTCTTTACTTAAATTGTTGCACTTTAAATCATGCAGTAACACACTGACATGTGATTGATGTATGTCATCATGAAACAGAGACCCTCACCTCCAAATCGGGACACAAGTGGTCACAGGAGTTGCATTTAAGTGACCAGGTGTAAACAGCAATGTGTCTCACATGACCACATGTTATCGGATCACCCGAGACACATCGTAATACCAGGTGGAAACAGGGCCTTTGAGTACCACAACACTGATTGTTCGACAAAACGCAAAACAGAGTTTTGTTGTTTACAGTTGCCTAGAAACTTGCTGTATTAACATTCAATACAATTCACATGATGATTGCTCACAGGTATACCAGCTACAGTATTTCAAATTTAGACTTAAATGTGTTGTAATATTTGTTTTACTCTGAGTTAATAGTTTTTTAACTCACATGTTACACAATGTGAAGCTATAATGCAGTGATGCCAGACGTATTCATTTATATGTATAATCTTACCTTTTGGGTTGTGTCAATCAAGTTCTTCAATAAAAAAAGAAAAAAATGAAATTAGAAATACCTTTTATTTATTAAGTATTTAATTTACTTGAATACCCAACATATGCATTATAACAAGGTATATACAGAGTATAAACAACTTTACATTGAACTTTCAGCAAAAATAACTATAATGTGACCGACATCGTCACTGTGACATAAAAGCACTCATAACATCATTGCAATGTAATATTTCAGACTTGGTGTGGTGGAGTTTATAGATATTTCCTTTTGAATCCCACCTTGCAAGTTTTTGTGCCAAACATTTGGTCTTGTGCAAATAAGCCTGTAGCCCTATAGTGCTGCGCTATAAAGACAGCCTTTAAGAAATAAGTCAATTAATTTTTCCAATAGTTTAATGGCAAATGACAATGGAACATGGTAATGAACCTTTTAAATTTTCCAATAGATCTCAAAGAGAGGCTGGGATCCATCTCTGCTGTTTCATTTCTGCTGTGCTTAATGGGTACTGAAGCAGTCTTGCGCAGTCTGAAAGTGAATTCCTGCATCTGCTCTTTGCCCGGCCAGCTCTGCTGAGTTATGTTTTTTTTTTATATATATATATATATATATATATATATATATATATATATATATATATATATATATATATTTATGATTTATGAGGTAATTTAGTTACACAGTCAAAAAATACTGGTGTATTAAACCTCAAGAGGGAACACTTGTTTTGTCCAATGTTGCAGCTAATTTTCATTATAGAACAGATTCAATCTTGAGAAGCATGGACAAAACAATAACAATTACTTTTTTCCATCTTATCATGTATTTCCAAAAATTCAAGAGTGTTTTTGAACACTTATCTTAGTATATCTTAGTCTATGTCAGATATATTTGACATAACCTACTGTAATCTAAATATATTTTAACATATTTGGATTGATGCACACTTTATGATATGAGACACTATAGCTTGCGATACTTTACAAAGTAATAACCACACATCAAGTAAATGAAGACTGCTTTTAATCATTTATACATTGAGTTTTTTTTAATTATTATATTATTAATTTATTTTCACTTTTCCATTAACATAGGCATGGAGGGTGAAGTCTAAGTCCACAGCTGTTTTCGTTTTTGAAAAATCCTGCGTAAATTCCAGTCGCCTTTGAAGGAATGCAACGTGAAGTGTTGAACAAAGTAACATTTATCTTTAATAATGTTAATGTCTCGGGTTACTTGGGTGTAACCCTTGTTCCCTGAAAAAAGTGTAACGAGATGCTGCGCTGAGAAAAGTGCTTTGGGAACATCTATAGTTGTGACCAGCTTTGAATATGTGTGCAACGCGTCAATGAACACTGACCAGAATTTATAGCCTCTGCTGGTGTAATCACTGGACACACCTGGGGCAGGGTTATAAATAGATGTGTCACCGGAGCATCGTCAGGTATTTTGTCTGAAGAGCAGTCCTGGGGCATCCCAGTGCAGCAGTGAAGCGCAGCATATCGTTCCGCTTTTTTCAGGGAACAAGGGTTACACTCAAGTAACCCGAAACGTTCCCTTTACAAAAAGCTTCACTTATGATGCTGCGCTGAGAAAAGTGCTTTGGGAACGAGAATATCCACTCGCGCACTGCGGCTGTCCGGACCCCCTACGGTTGTGTAGTGTGCTCACAAGAGCGTGAGAGGGCTCAGACATGAGCTTGAGATGTCGACTCAAGGACATAAGAGCCCGGAGTGGCATGAACATCCAAACTATAGAATCTAATGAATGTGTGCATCACAAACATGCTGCAGAGGGACCCCTCTGGCCAAGGCTTCAGAGGAGGCAACCCCTCTGGTAGAGTGAGCCTGATGCCTACTGGCGAAGCTTGACCGCGCACCTCGTAGGCCAGGGCACTAGCGTCTCTCACCCAATGCAACATAGCCTGCTTGGTGGCGGCCACCCCCCTGTTGCAGCCCCCATGGCAAACGAATAGTTGCCCTGACTTACGCCACTGGCTAGAGCGGTGGACATACGTCTGAAGGACACGGACTGGACAAAGTCTGAGAAGTTTTTCCTGCTCTGCCGTTGTAAACTGCGGGGAGCAGAAGGCTTGGAGAGTGACAGGTAGTCAGGATGAGGGTGCAAAATTTCTTTGGTCCTTCCTGGGGCAAACTCTAAACAGGCTGGCAAGACAGACGGAGCCTGTAGGTCCCCAATTCTCTTTAGAGAGGTAATCGCCATAAGAAAAACCATCTTGAGAGTCAGAAGTCTGTCAGACGCCAACTCTAGAGGTTCAAAGGGGGTCTCAACCAGACCCTCAAGGACTATTGCTAAGTCCCATGAAGGGGTCCTGGTCCTAGCAGGAGGCCTAGGTCACCTAGCTGCACGAATGTAGCGAGAGAGTAGAGGGTGTCTCCCCAACGGCACCCCGTCCATCAAGGCGTGGCATGCCGAAATGGCGGCCACATAGACCCTGAGAGCGGTGGGGCATGTGCCTGCTGACAGTTCTTCCTGCAGAAAGTCCATAACTGAAGCAATCTGGCAGTTGACTGGATCATCATTATGTGTACTGCACCATCTTTCAAGACACCCCAATTTTTGGCGTAACTTCTAGTGGAGGGAAACACACAGGCGCATTCTGGACCATGTATGAGCCACTTCCTCCAGCCACAGGGGTCCCTGGGTAACTCAGGGAGAAGTAGAACATTGCGCAGTTCATAGAGGCGAAGAGGTCCTCTTCTGCCCTGTAAAATCTCACACAGATTTGTTCCAAGTGGAGGGAGCCCTAGCACTTAAAATGGTCTTGAAAGCCCTGTGTCCCTCAGTTGGTACCCCTCAGGAGCCAAACATGAAGGTTCCACAGCTCGGGCCGGGGATGAAATATTGTCCCCTATGCCTGAGACAGAAGGTCCCTCCTGTTCTGAATCACCCAAGATGAGCCGTCGAGACCTTTGCTGGCGCACACTGGCCAAGACTTCCAGGAGCAGAGAAACCAGGGGAAATGCATACAGATGCATTCTGGGCCATGTATGCGCCATCGCGTCCAGACCCAGGGGGGGCATAGAGAAGTAGAGGGGACACTGTGCTGTCTGAGAAGAGGTGAAGAGGTCCACTTCTGCCCTCACTTCTGCCCTGTAAAATCTCACACAGATTTGTTCCACTACCTCGGGGTGGAGTTTCCACTCCCCCATCGGTATTTTCTGTCTAGACAGTAAATCTGCTCCCACATATGGGCATCCATGGATATAAACTGCCCTGAGTGACAGGAGCTTGCTCTGGGCCCCAAGGAGAATCCAACGTGCCAGAAATTCAGCTGATGTGAATGTGGACCTTGATGGTTTATGTAAGAGACTACCGCTGTATTGTCCACCCGCACCAAGACATGGCTGCCTCTGGAGGAAGTATTTCAGGGCCAGAAATACGGCCATCAACTCGAGACAGTTAATGTGACAATCGAGCTGCTGACCCTCCCATTCCCTTTGAGCTGGACGACCACTTAAGACCGCAACCCATCCTGTTAGGGAGGCATCTGTCGTTAGCAGCCTGCAACGACAAGATGCACCTAGAGTGGGACCCAAGGTAAGAAACCGTCCTATCCCTTATTTGCCTTAGGGGACTGGCCCTTGGATGAAACCCCCTGGCTTTTAGCCACAGCTGGAACAGTCTCATGTGCAGAAGGCCCAAAGGGATGACCGTGGACGCAGACGCCATGACACCTAGTATTCGTTGATACTGACGAGCAGTGCAACCTTGACCTAGCCTGACTTTGCTCAGGGTGTTCTGAATGGAAATGATTCAAGCGGGAGACAATTGTGCCCACATCTTGATAGAATTCCATATAACTCCCAGATAGGTAATTCCCTGGGTGGGAGAGAGAAGGCTCTTTTGACGTTGAGCCTCAGACCCAGAGAAATATCCCTGTGCTGAACTGCCAGTTCTTGGAACTTGCTAGTATCAGCCAGTCGTCTATGTAATTCAGAATGCAGATACCCCAGAGTCGCAAAGGAGCCAGTGCCAGTGTATCCATGCATTTCGTGAATGTGCGGGGTAATAGGGCTAGGCCGAATGGAAGAACCCAATACTGGAAGGCTTCACCCCCGAAAGCAAACCTCAGGAACTTCCTGTGCTGTGGCAGAATTTCTATATGAAAATATGTATGCATGAGATTGATCATGACCAGCCAAAACGTGATGTTGGGCTTGTGACACAACCGTCGTGTTAGCATCCTGAACTTGAACACCCTGACTGAGCAGTTCAAGCCTCGAAGATCTAAGATCGGACGGAACCCCCCACCCTTTTTGGGGACCAGGAAGTATTTGCTGTAATATCCTGACTCTTTTTCTGGAAGGGGAACACATTCTATGGCCCCTTTTACTAAGAGATTTTGCAGTTCTTTCCACAGTAGACATGCCAGCTCCAGTTTTATGGTAGTGGGGACCACGCCGTTGAAACACGGAGGGCGGCGAGCTAATTGAATTCTGTAGCCTTTTTCTACTGTTCTTAGGACCCACATAGAAATACCTGGCAGAAGTTTCCACACTGCCAGGTTCTCTGAGATGGGTATTCATTTCGACACTTCCTGTTGAGGGGATGTCGAGTGTTCCGCGTCCTGGACTAAGGCAGGAAGCAGCGGTACACCCAACTTTTTGTTGGAAGCCTCTAACTCCCGAAACACCCAAGGTGGCGGGAATGGAGAGGATTCGTGGGGGTACCGGGAGGGGCGAAGTGGATGATACACGCACCCCGTCCCGAGGGGAGCTACCCTCACAGGGCTGGGCACAAGACAGTCAAGGTTTATTTCTCTTAGAAATTACTCCTCAGATGTCTTGTCCCCAGTCTTTACGAGGGGGAGCACGACTTGCCACGCTTTGCTTCTGAGCCTCCATTCTAACAGGACCGGGGCGGAGAGGAAAAAACTGCTCAAATGCTTCCTCGTGGCTCTTCGCCTCCTGGAACCTGGTATGTCTGTAACACTGCCATAGTGTGCAGAGCAGCACCAGCCTGACCCACTGCTTGATAAGCCCTCCACACTAGCATGGAGGTAGTCCTGCATGGCTTTGTGGGGAGGGAGGGTCTTTTCAATGATGATGCCGAACCCGGCGAGAGATAACGTGCAAGTGTCTCCTCAACCGGCGGCATCATCGAATACCCCCGTGTCTCAGCACCCACGATAGTCGAATATATAGACGACGAGGGCACATGGACACAGGAAGTATAAGGCTTCCTCCATGAGCGAGACAGCTCGTCATGGAAGTCATTAAAGAAGGGAAGGGACTCATGAGGTGTTCCCTTTCCCCGGCCACCAGACAGAAATCTATCCTCCAACTTGGAGCATTTGGGGGTCTCTTGTTGGCATGGCCAGTCTAACTGAAGCCTGGCCACCGCACGAGTAACCACGTCAAGTAATTCCTCCGCTGATTTACTATCATGCCCAGAATGCTCTGAGGTGGGTAACTCTAAATCTTCCGACTCAAGAGATTCAAAGTCCCCCTCATGAACCGAAGAGGTGCCGGAGCACGCTTCAAGATCACAGGAAGGACCAGCTGGGTCTGGGGAGAGAGCAAGCGAAAGGGACGAATCCGTCTCTCGCTCCTCAGCCAGATACATACGAGAGCCCCACGAATGAAGTGTGGGTGCTGACTCCCGGAAGTAAGCAAGGCGAAGCATTTTGCCCGAAAGCAGATCGCAATGCACGCACCCGCCACAATGCAAGAGCAGCATGCTCTTCCCCCAAACAAACAAAGCAGAACTAATGCGTGTCCCTCTCGGCCATAGAGCGGAGACAGGGGAACATGCATCATTTGCCCTGATTTTCAGTCATTCCCAAACCCCCCCCCCCCCCCCCCCCCCTTTTTTTTTTTTGAAGAGAAAAGAGAAAAGGTTTTCTGCGTACTGCTAAACAGATTCTAACTCCTAACAGAGAAAAGAAAGTTTGACAGGCTCGTGATAGCACACAAACACAGAGTGATCTGAAGACAAAGATCTGACGATGCTCCGGTGACGCATCTACTTATAGCCCTGCCCAAGGTGCCTCCAATGATTACACCGGCAGAGGCTATAAATTCCGGTCAATGTTCATTGACGTGTTGCACACATATTCACAGCTGGTCACAACTATAGATGTTCCCAAAGCACTTTTCTCAGCATAGCATCATAAGTGAAGCTTTTTGTAAAGGGAACTAACTGATGCAGGCACAACAATGCCAATACAACATGGGCCACCATATTGATTGTTGTTGGGTTGAATGGATCACATGACTGCATCACATGACAACAAATACATCATTGTTTTACTAACAAAACGTAGAGATAATATTTTTTTTCAAACAAAAAAGTATTAGCGTGGATGTGGTCTAAGGTGTCCCCCTCCTTAAAAGTACATTTAAAATAGATTTCTTAATCTAGACCAGAACCAAACATTGCATACAAAAAAAAAGAGCCATACTACTTACTGTTGCTTTACAGATCAAACCTGTAAAATGCTTAAATCCCATTCAAGGCACTATAAGGAAAATATTTGTTATTGTTTAATACCACATACAGGCCAATCCTCACCATTCTGATAATTACTGAAGCGAATCAAGCAGGCATTTAGCTATGCATGCTTTTTTATTTATTGGCATGGCAGTCAACATAGTCAACTGTATTAACCTTTGCTTGAACCTGGCATCATACTGCATGCTGTCCATGCCGACAATGGGTGTGTTCCATTCAGAAGTGAACATCCCAATCACCTATTATTTTTGAAGACTTTTGCCTCCAATGTGAGAGCTTTGGATGGCTGATTAACCATCATTCAGAACACTTTGAGTGGTGTTCAACTAAATATATTGATTTTGGACGATATTGATATGGTATTGTATGGTGAAATACAGCAATACTTTGAAATATAATTTCTCTGCCCGATCTGTTATATCACCTCAAAATTGCAAACAAGTTCCACAGTTAGGCCTCAAATTTCATTGGTGTGTGCCCGCCTGGCATCAATCCGAAGTAACTTAATTTCCTCTGTGACTCTGTGGCCAGGGTGGCAAAAGGTGTTAACATTACAGTCAGGTCAATTGAGCTAATGTCGATGGAGTCACTTTCTCTGCTCACCTCTGTTAATGAAACCGTTGAGTACAGGCCTGCTGCCACATGAAACCTACTGCTTGTTACGATGCTTTGCTTTGCAAAAAGGATTTTTGTCCTTTTAAAAAACTATTTGTAAGTATATACTGTGTGTGTGTGTGTGTGTGTGTGTGTGTATATATATATATATATATATATATATATATATATATATATATATATATATATATATATATACATACATATATACAGAGAGAGAGAGAGAGAGAGAGAGAGAGAGAGAGAGAGAGAGAGAGAGAGAGAGAGAGTTGAAGTTAGAAGTTCCACAGATTTCATAATAGCTGCAAAAACTGTAGTTTTGGCAAGTTGTTTAGGACATCAACTTTGTGCATGACATGAGTACATTTTCCAACAATTGTTTACAGACAGATTGTTTCAATTTTAACTGACTATATCACAATTCCAGTGGGTCAGAAGTTTGCATACACTAAGTGTGACATTAAACCGCTTGGAAAAGTCCATAAAGTTATGTCAAGTCTTTGGGCAATTAGCCAATAGGATAGGAGTCAATTGGATGTGTACCAGTGGATGTATTTTAAGGCTTTCAAACTCAGTGCCTCTTTGCTTGACATCATGGGAAAATAATCAGCCAAGACCTCAGAATTTTTCTAGACCTCCACAAGTCTGGTTCATCCTTGGAAGCAATTTCCAAATGCCTGAAGGTACGACGTTCATCTGTACAAACAATAGTACGCAAGTATAAACAACATGGGACTACACAGCCATCATACCGCTTAGGAAGGAGACACATTCTGTCTCCTAGAGATGAATGTAGTTTGGTGCGAAAAGTTAAAATCAATCCCAGAACAACAGCAAAGGACCTTCTAAAGATGCTGCATGAAACAGGTAGACAAGTATCTATATCCACAGTAAAACTAGTCCTATATCAACATAAACTGAAAGGCTGCTCAGTCAGGAAGAAACCAATGCTCCAAAACTGCCATAAAAAGACAGATTGCAGTTTGCAAATGCACACAGGGACAAAGATCTTACGTTTTGGGGAAATGTCCTCTGGTCTGATGAAACAAAAATTTTACTTTTTGGCCATAATGACCATTGTTATGTATCGTGAAGCATGGGGGTGCTTTGCTGCAGGAGAGACTGGTGCACTTCACAAAATCGATGGCATCATAAGGATGGAAAATTATGTGGATATTTTTAAGCAATATCTCCAGACATCAGCCGGGAAGTTAAAGCTTGGTCGCAGATGGGTCTTCCAAATGGACAATGACCCCAATCATACCTCCAAAGTTGTGGCAAAATGGCTCAAGGACAACAAAGTCAAGGTATTTGAGTTGTCAACACAAAGCCCTGACCTCAATCCGATTTGTGGGCAGACAAACCTGACTCACCAGTTCTGTCTGGAGGAATGCGCCAAAGTTCCAGCAACTTATTATGAGAAGCTTGTAGAAGGCTACCCAAAATGCTTGACCCAAGTTAAACAATTTATAGGCAATGCTACCAAATATTAACAAAGTGTATGTAAACCTCTGAACCACTGGGAATGTGATGAAAGAAATCAAAGTCGAAATAAATATTTCTCCCTACTATTATTCTGACATTTCACATTCTTAAAATAAAGTAGTGATCCTAACTGACATAAGACAAGGAATGTTTCCTATGATTAAATGTCAGGAATTGTGAAAAGCTGAGTTTAAATGAATGTGGCTAAGGTGTATGAAAACTTCTGACTTCAACTATATATATATATATATATATATATATATATATATATATATATATATATAAGCCTGCTGAGCTTCCCAAATCGCCTCCATCGCCAGCTGGGTCGACCTCCATCCCATGGGAGGAAGGCGCAATGCAGGGGGCGGCTGGAGTGGCCGCGACCACAACATTGCCATGGTCAAGTTCTCGCAGTGAGAACAAGAACCATCCACAAACAATGCCTCTTTGTATGTACCCAGACACATAAGGCAGCGCCTATGACTGTCAGAGGCGGAGAAATATCTGCTGCATCCAGGAAATACACACAGGCAGATAGGCATCTTCAAATGTGTTACTCTTTTAGATAAAATTATATTTATTTTAGTAGCGCTGTCAAAGCGCCCAGGGGTGTAGACAGCACGGCCGTGCAGAGAAGAGAAAGCCGCTGGTAAAGTGCTGTAAGATCAAACAGCAAAAGCTCTGTAGAGGTTTGAGTGGAGCAGTCATGAACACCAGCTCGCTGGACACACAACCACTCAGCTCCGAAGAAAAAATCTGACTAAACAGATGCACGATTCCCTCCTTTTATACCCGTATGTCAGGGGGAGGGACATGCAAATTCTGTTTGCCAATTCTCATTGGCCTTTTCTCAAAGCTCAGAGGCAACAGAGGCTCTCAAGAGAGACCCCCTAATATCACTTCAACACAATGTCGAGTGAGTGACAGAAGGGGAATGCATCTTAATACCAGGTGGAAACGGGGCTTTAAGATTTGCACCTCAGCTAAGGAACAGGTGATGGACTATTACTAAGTAGCAAGTGTTAAAAGAAAGTGTGTCAGAGTTTTGAGCTGTTAGCTTTGTCGTAGCAATGACATTGCTGTTGATTTCAGATTCATTGCTGTTTGTTCATATAATGTTTCTATTGGTTTGTGCACTTCAAATTTACTAGATATGTTTTTACTTTTTTTATTTTATTTCTTACTACCTCACAAATGGTGTGCAGTTCACACACTGAACTTAATTGCCTCAAAGAATCTAGTGGATGCCATCTCTATGGGTCCATTGCAGTTGACTTTATGGCCATTCATTTTTGTTCATTTTATGATCGTTTTACTGTATGTTTATTTTATGGTCATTAACGTTTGTAATGCTGCTATTGTTTTATGCACTTAAAATTAACTTGATGTCTCAGTGTTTTGAATTATATACTCATCCATGCACTGTCATTGCTGTTAGATTGAATGTTTATTTAATTCATGTAATGTTTAATGCACTTTTAAAAAATGTCATGAGCTCTTTTTGTGAGGCTCTTTTTGTTAGTAATAAAGAATGGAATACATTTTCTTCCTCTGTACGTTTATGTTAAAATTATTATCATACTCAGATGCATGTGACAAAATAAAATAGAATAAGGTTTAGATTTAAGAGAGGACAGAGGACAATGGCTTGCAGTTACTGTAGATCAAGCCTCTCTTGCATCACTATTCTACACAAAGCAGCAGAATTTTGAGAAAACGCCTGGGATATTCTAGGTGATGCCATATACTTCAAGTAGCAAATATCTTTCTGTTCAGCAAGGTTGTGACTATATGCCAAGGACTGATCATGATGCCATAAACTGGTGCATTATTGAAGATGCCTGTAGAGCTGATCAAACCAGTGAAAAAAAGAAAGAAAGAACAAAACTTGCATTAACTTTAATCTGTCGTATTATTTCACATTTTTATCTCATGAATCTCTGAATACTTCTACATGAGCAGATACAAGATCCAAAACATATCTTAATGTTTTTATCTCAGTTCATTAGACACCTATGGTATCATTGAATACGTGATTTATAGGTGTGTAATGTGCTATTTGATCAATTGTTTTCTTAATCTAAAATTAGACATTTTTATTCATTTCCATCAATAGAAGCTATTAAAAGCTGACCAGTCATACCCAATCCTCCAGCAACTGCGGATACTGAATTACTTCAAGCCTAATAACATACCCATGCTGAGAAAAGAGCTACTTGGAAAGTTTCCAGATAAAATGAAAGGTTATAATCAGAATATGCCAGCATGCTCAGTCTTTAATGTCTTTAATGACAACACAACTATTAATACCTGCACGTCACAAGCTATAGAAATTTGGTGCAAACTCATTTTCTGCATTTTCTAATTAATAATTCAATAAATATCAAAGCCCACACTTCATTTTTCATTATGGGGAATTATTATTTTTATTTTTTACTATTAGGGTGCATTCAGACAGGACATGTTTTTTTTTTTTTTTTTTTTGTAATCTATGTGCACTATTTTTTCATTTTATGTCTCTCTTAGACTTTTCAGCCATACACAACGCACATGAGGGAAAACTTGTTGTCATACATTTCAACATTAATAGAGTTTTTCTTCATGTTGTCAACCTCAATAATTTTAAATGACATATTGCTCACAACAGGAGCAGTCTCCAATTCGTTCTGACCAATTAACTTACATGGCTGGAACAAACTGATTACCTAGTTTTGCTCAATGGATTGGCCAGATATCAAACAATGGTGAAGTTTACCATAGCAGTGTTAATCACACAGCCCAGTGCTCTGTAATAACTTGCACAGGCTGTGTGCACACTGTTAATATAACAAATGAGTGACTGGGGTCATTGACAGGCCTTTGCAGGCTTTATCATGCAAATTTGTGCTGAAGGTCAATACTCATTACTCTTGTGCAGATGAACATTTTACAATTGTACAGATTACACTATAGGAGAACAGGGAATAGCACTGGATTTCAGCAGGCTTGACAGTATTCAAATTGAGCGGTGCAAAGGGGTCCCAGACCCCCCCATATGAGTTAAGGGACCCCTATTACAGCAAAAAAAATAAAAATAATAATAATAATATTGTGGCAGCGGGGGCGTGGTCAAGTGCCCGTCCGAAGGGAGAAAGCGGTAAGGGCGCTTGCACCTGAGCTAAATTATGTCTAACACCTGTCTCTAATTTCAGTGAGTATGGGGAGAGCGACATAAGGAGAGCACCAGTACCTCCAGAGATGAGAGGAGAGCGCCAGTCTAGTGTTGGCAACCCACGATAACTTTGGGAAAAAGTTTAAGTTTGTTATAAGAAGAAGTTTGTGTTTGTTTCATTAAAAGCTTACTTTGAGAGTGGAACCCCGTTCCCGTGTCCTCCTTCCTGCCCCGACAACGAGACTTGTTACACTGGTGCCTAAACCCGGGATCATTAAAAAAAAAAAAAGAAAATATATATTCGTCCATGGAGAAGGGTCACCCCGTAGAGTCCTCCCAGCTGGCCGAAGTTCTCCAGTCCCTCGCTACTTTACATCAGAGCCACCAGCAGTCTCTGCTTGAGCTCAGGCAGGACCAAGATCGGCGGTTTTTTGAAATCATGCGGGCTCAAGCGGAGGATCGACTCGCCATCCGGAGCCTACTCAGCCAGGAGGCCGCACCAGCCACAGCCGCGACCCCGGACACCCACGCCATGCCGCCCCCGATCACATTACAGAAGATGGGGGCGAGTGATGATGCAGAAGCGTTCCTCGATCTCTTCGAACGGACCGCTGAGATTTGGGGCTGGCCGCAGAGTCAGTGGGCAGCTCGCCTGATTCCTCTTCTGTCCGGGGAAGCCCAACTTGCGGCTCAACAATTGCCGGCATCAAGCCTCCTGGTTTATGGGGACCTCAGAAAAGCCATCCTGCAACGGGTTGGTCGGAGCCCCGAGGAAAGCCGTCAACAGTTCCGGGCTATGAAGCTGGAGAAGTCCGACCGCCCGTTCGCCTTTGCCCAGCGGCTCCGTGATGCCTGTCGAAGGTGGCTGCTAGTGGGGGACAGCGACGTCGAGGGACTTGTCGATCAGGTGGTGCTGGAGCAGTTCATTCATCGGTTGCCAGGGAAAACGGCGGAGTGGGTCCAGTGCCACCACCCGGCGTCGCTGGAGGAAGCCGTCCAGTTAGCGGAGGACCACATGGCAGCGATCCCAAGGGCGGATGAGCTCTCTCTCTCTCTCTCTCTTCCCCCTCCCCCTGTGTTTTCTTCCGCTCTTCCCCATCCCCCTCAACCCTCTCCCTCTGTCCTCTCTCCAAGTCCCGTTCCTGCCCCCCCGCAGGCGAGGAGCCTGGCTGAGACCAACGTCCCAATCATCAGTCTCATCCCGCCCCTTCCCCACAACCTACAGCCGCTCTCCCCCTCAGGTGGGAGCGTCCGCCGAAGCAGGTACGGGTGTCGCGCCTGGGCCGGCCTGCTGGAGATGCGGCGACCCGAGCCACTTCCGTGATCAGTGTCCGATGAAGGAGGTGGGGATGGTGGTTCGGGTTTCCGATCCCCCGCATGTCGCCCCCGATCGGGCTGGAGCGTACCGGATTCCGGTAAGAATCCAGGGGGGTACACACCAAGCTTTGCTGGATACCGGTTGTAATCAGACCACCATCCATCAACGCTTGGTTCAACCCGGGGCTTTGAGCACGGCTAAGCGGGTAAGGGTGAGGTGTGTGCATGGGGATATTCACAACTATCCGATGGTGACTGTGCTAATTAAATTACGAGGGAAAAAACAGAGTGGAGGCAGCGGTTAGTTCCCGCCTCACCCATCCTCTGATTTTGGGAACCGATTGGCCTGCATTTAGGGAATTATTAGGGAGTATTTGTAAGGATGGGTCCTGCACTAAAATAGGGAGATGTGCGATGCTTTGGCAGGGGAGGCGGAGCCGGGGCCATCCTCGACCATTACGGATCGGGATGACGAGGGAAGGGGCGGGCCTTCCGCCCCTCCTCTCCGCAGGGAATTCCCTGACGTGGATTTTCCTTTGGAACAGTCACGGGATGAATCCCTTAAGCACGCCTTCGACCAGGTGAAGACGATTGATGGTCAGCGTCTTCAGCCGGACATCGCTCTCGCTTATCCCTATTTTGCAATTATAAATGACCGGTTATATAGAGTGACGCAGGACACTTAGTCAAAGGAAAATATTACTCAGTTATTGATTCCACGGAGCCGCCGGGAAATGTTATTCCAAGCGGCTCATTATAATCCCATGGCAGGTCACCTAGGAGAAAGAAAAACACTTCTCCATCTAATAGCCCGTTTTTATTGGCCGGGTATTAGCGGTGACGTCCGCAGGTGGTGTGCGGCGTGCCGCGAGTGCCAGCTGGTAAACCCACCGGCCACCCCAAAAGCGCCATTGCGCCCTCTTCCGCTAATCGAGGTTCCCTTTGAAAGAATTGGAATGGACCTCGTCGGGCCATTAGAGCGGACAGCACGAGGACATCGCTTTGTGTTAGTCCTAGTGGATTACGCAACACGATATCCGGAAGCAGTGCCTCTAAGCAACATCTCAGCACGTAGTGTTGCTGGGGCACTCTTCAAAATAATCTCCCGGGTGGGGGTTCCAAAAGAAATCCTCACCGATCAAGGCACAACATTTATGTCACGCACACTTCGCGAACTTTACGATCTGTTGGGCATTAAATCGATTCGCACTAGCGTGTATCATCCACAGACAGATGGCCTAGTGGAACGTTTTAACAAAACCCTCAAGAACATGATTTGTAAGTTCGTACACGAGGATGCTAAAAATTGGGACAGATGGCTCGATCCCCTGTTGTTTGCAGTGCGAGAGGTCCCGCAAGCCTCAACCGGCTTCTCTCCGTTTGAGCTACTGTATGGTCGACGCCCACGCAGTGTCTTGGATATCATACGTGAAGACTGGGAGGAGGGACCTTCGAATAGTAAGAATGAAATTCAGTACGTCCTTGATCTCAGAGCAAAACTCCACACTTTGGGGAAATTAACACAGGAGAATTTGCTCAGGGCTCAAGAACGCCAACGCCGACTGTACGACAGGGGAACGCAGCTAAGGGAATTTGCACCGGGAGATAAAGTTCTTGTATTGCTTCCCACATCGAGCTCCAAATTACTCGCAAAGTGGCAAGGGCCCTTCGAGGTCACACGACGAGTGGGGGATCTCGATTATGAGGTTAAGCGAACCGATAGGGGGGATGCACATCAAATATACCACCTCAATCTCCTTAAATTATGGAGGGAGGCGGTCCCTGTGTCGCTGGCTACGGTAATTCCAGAGAGGGCGGAGCTCGGACCGGAGGTTAATCCAAAGCCCGATCACAATGCCCCGGTCACTTGTGGAGAGCACCTCTCCCCGTGCCAACGATCAGAGGTTGCCAGGTTGCAAAGAGAGTTTGCGGACGTGTTTTCTCCTCTACCGGGTCGTACGAACCTCATCGAGCACCACATCGAGACCGAGCCGGGGGTGGTGGTTCGTAGCCGCCCTTATCGCCTCCCCGAGCATAAGAAAAAAGTTGTTCGGGACGAATTGAATGCGATGCTCGATATGGGGGTAATAGAAGAGTCCCACAGCGACTGGTCCAGCCCGGTCGTTCTTGTCCCCAAGAGTGACGGGTCGGTGCGGTTCTGTGTCGACTACTGAAAAGTCAATGCGGTGTCTAAATTTGACGCGTACCCAATGCCCCGGGTTGATGAACTGCTCGATTGGTTAGGTACGGCTCGCTTTTATTCGACCCTGGACTTAACAAAGGGTTATTGGCAGATCCCCTTGACACCAATTTCCCATGAAAAAACAGCATTCACTACGCCGTTCGGATTACACCAATTTGTGACACTTCCGTTCGTTTGTTCGGAGCCCCAGCCACGTTCCAGCGCCTGATGGACCGTATCCTCCGCCCGCACTCCGCTTACGCCGCTGCCTACTTAGATGACATCATAATCTATAGTAATGATTGGCAGCGGCATATACAACATTTGAGGGCGGTCTTGAAGTTGCTGCGGCGGGCGGGACTCACAGCAAACCCCAAGAAGTGCGCGATTGGGCGTGTGGAGGTACGGTATCTGGGGTTCCACTTGGGTCATGGGCAGGTGCATCCCCAAATTGATAAGACCGCGGCGATTGCGACTTGCCCTAGACCTAAGACCAAAAAGGGGGTGAGGCAGTTCCTGGGGCTGGCTGGCTATTATAGAAGATTTGTGCCTAATTATTCGGATGTCACCAGCCCGCTGACTGACCTCACTAAAAAGGGGGCTCCAGATCCGGTCCAATGGTCGGAGCAGTGCCAACAGGCGTTTACACGAATTAAAGCCGCACTCTGTGGAGGGCCGCTCTTGTATTCACCTAACTTCTCTCTCCCTTTCCTATTACAGACGGACGCTTCGACAGAGGGCTGGGGGCCGTACTCTCGCAGGTGGTGGAGGGGGAGGAGCGCCCGGTGCTGTACATCAGTCGGAAGCTCTCCTTAAGGGAAACAAAGTACAGCACTGTAGATAAGGAGTGTCTGGCCATCAAGTGGGCGGTCCTCACACTCCGCTACTACCTGCTGGGGCGGGCCTTCACTCTCTGCTCGGATCACGCCCCACTGCAGTGGCTCCACCGCATGAAGGATACTAACGCCCGGATCACCCATTGGTATCTGGCTCTCCAGCCTTTTAAGTTCGAGGTGGTCCACAGACCGGGGGTGCAGATGGCTGTCGCCGACTTCCTCTCCAGAAATGGGGGGGGAGTGGTAGGCAGGCCGGATGACGCCCCGGCCTGAGTCGGGCGGTGGGGGTATGTGGCAGCGGGGGCGTGGTCAAGTGCCTGTCCGAAGGGAGAAAGCGGTAAGGGCGCTTGCACCTGAGCTAAATTATGTCTAACACCTGTCTCTAATTTCAGTGAGTATGGGGAGAGCGACATAAGGAGAGCACCAGTACCTCCAGAGACGAGAGGAGAGCGCCAGTCTAGTGTTGGCAACCCACGATAACTTTGGGAAAAAGTTTAAGTTTGTTATAAGAAGAAGTTTGTGTTTGTTTCATTAAAAGCTTACTTTGAGAGTGGAACCCCGTTCCCGTGTCCTCCTTCCTGCCCCGACAACGAGACTTGTTACAAATATATATATATATATATATGGGCTGTCAATCAATTACAATTTTTAATCAAATTAATTACATGGTGTACCGCTTGATTAATCGCAAATACAAATATTTGCTGAGAGAGCCCCTCATATAACAATAATTGAATATATAATGATTATACATATCGACCATTGCATGATTGCTGGTGCCAGACGGGCTAGTGTGAGTATTTCAGTAACTGGTGATCTCCTGGTATTTTCATACAACAGTTTCTAGAATTTACTCTGAATCGTGCCAAAAACCAAAAACAGTGAGCAGCAGTTCTGCGGACGGAAACGTCTTGTTGATGAGTGAGGTCAATGGAGAATGGACAGACTGGTTCGAGCTGAAAGAAAGGCTACAGTAACGCAGGAAATCACTCAGTACAATTGTAGTGAGCAGAATAGCATTTCAGAATGCACAACATGTTGAGCGTTGAGGCAGATGGGATACAACAGTAGAAGACCACGTCAGGCTCTTGATTAGGACCAAAGTGTTCAGTGCTCAGTGAGTATGTGTGTGTGTGTGTGTGTGTGTGTGTGTGTGTGTGTATATATATATATATATATATATATATATATATATATATATATATATATATACATATATATACATACATACATATATATACAACAGTTAGTTCCAGTCCTCGAATCTGATTGGACGAGAGATGTTCCATGAAGCTTCAATGTGTGCATCACTCCGCTTGTGTTCGTGCTGTTCTAAACTAAAGTGTAAGTGTAAGTGTAGTGCATATGTGTTAGGAGTTACTGTCTTTATTATTGAAATTACATATTTTAACAAGCAGGTGGTGGCAAAAGATAATTTTTGTGTGTAATATGAGCCAGTTGGTGACGTAAAGTGAATCCGTTAGTCATTGTTTACATAGAACAGCGCTCTGTGAGTTTCCACATTGGATACATACTGTTTAAAATGGCTGAGGACATCGCTGTTTCTATAGTGAATGACATTTGCGCACCGGCTACCCTGAAATAGAGAGGAATACCCAGCTTGTATTTCTATATTAGACTGAGAAAACTGACCTTCAGAAAGCTGTAAGCATCTCTGATTGGGTTTGGCAACAGGTGATCGCACACGCTCCATCTCTCTCTCTCTCTCTCTCTCTCTCTCTCTCTCTCTCTCTCTCTCACACACACACACAGACAAACACACACATTCATCCGTCTATACTTGTTTATCCAATGACTTGTTAGAAACAGCACAAGCCGTGATACTATTTCTGAAGTGAACATTTTACTTCAATTACTAAGGGAGGCTTGGACGCATCATTTGTTTTGAACCAGCAATGGCAGATTCTGATCGGTTGCATAATAAAGTAGTTCCATGGACAAATGTGTTCCCCGTCTGTCGCTCACTTCGACGTCGTGTTGAAGAAGCGACACTAGGGGTCTCTCTTGAGCGCCGAAAGATACCTCTGATCTATGAAAAAAGGCCAATGAGAGTTGGCGAACAGTATTTGCATACTCCGCCTCCGGATACGGATATAAAGGCGAGAGAAATACGCTCGTTCATTCAGTAATTTTCTTCGGAGCCGATGGTCGTGTGTATGCAGTCAGCTGCGAGTAACACAACTGATCCTGCTTCTGATCCTCTGACGCTCTGCTTTGCTGTTGGATTTACGGCGCACTACAGCGGCTTTTCTCTTCACTGCCGGCGTGCAGTTTGCCCCTGGGCGCTTCGACAGCGCAGAGTTAAAAGAGTTGAAAGAGTGATTCTCTCCGTAAAAGAGTTTATTTTTCTGAAAGAGCATTACACAGCGGCGTTGAACGTCCTTTTCAGGACGCGTCTTTATAAAGATGTAATTTCCGCCCCTGTGTAGTTTCTGGATGCGGTGATTTCTCCCCACCTCTCTCGGTCATAAAACACTGTCTTGCATGCCTGGGCTGCGATCACATGCAGGCAGCGTTTTATGAATGGTTCATGTTCTCAGTGCGAGAACATAGCCATGGCAACATTGCGGTCGTGTGGCTTTCTTTTGTAATGAGAGAAAGCCGTTTCAGCCGCCCCCCGCCTCGCCTCCTTCCTACGGGATTGACGCAGGCGCCGCGGGCAATGAACACGTTTTGGGGACAATGACGGGCTCTGTTCGCCGGGTAAACCCCCTCGAACCTCCCTCCTCCCCGGCACGCTTGTTTGCTTCCGTCTGAGCCCGGGATGAGCATTCTCTCCAATGGTTCATCTTCTCAGTGTGAGAACATGGCCGTTATAGCATTGCGGTCGCACGGCTTTCTTTTGTAATGAGAGAAAGCCACTTCAGCCGCCCCCTGCGCTTCGCCTCCTTCCTACGGGATTGACGCAGGCGCCACGGGCGATGAAGGCGATTCAGGGAATATGACAGGCTCTGTTCGCCGGGTAAACCCCCTCGAACCGCCCGCCTCCCCGGCATGCTTGCTTGCTTCAGAATTGGATGACATCACCGCTGCATCGGAGAGCGTTACAGCGGCATCGGATGCTGATCGCTCGCCTGGGCCGCCACCTTCGGGTCTGCCGCCCAGCCTGAGCCTGACGCACGGAGATCCGCTATGCTTTCCCGGGCTACTTGATCGGTCCCGTGGGCAGGTGCGCCGCTCACAGCCACGCCCCCCCCCCCCCCCACCCGTTCCTTTCTTCCCGGACGTGCATGACGAGTTGAGCAAAGCCAAGGCTTCTTCGCTCCTCCGCTCTCACTACCCTCGCGGTGGAACGGTCCCAGACCGCTTCCACTCTGCACGCCACGGCCCTTCCTGCAACCAACACCAGGCCAAGGCGCTTCAAAACTTGCACCTTGGGTAGTCCTGTTCTTGATGTGCAGCAGGAACTGTGCTGGATGACCAACCGCGCCCCCGGGCCACGGAGGTCAGAAGCGCCGGCACTCGAACAGGCAATGGCCACCCCTTGTGGTCCAGAAACGCACCTGTGGACTGGACCTGGTCGAGGCACACCTTCTCCCACACCCCCGTCTCCCAGCTCTGTCTATTCGGCGCCACCGTTGACGACTCTGCCCAGCAGTCCTCAGCGGTGAGGCAGACGGAGGCCACTGCACATCCTGCCCCACCACAAGCCTGCCGCCATGGGCCATGCCCCGTCTGCTCGCCGAGGGCGTCCTCCTGTGGTTTTCACATTCTCATATTCTCTGTAACGAGCTATTTCCTTTTGTCTCTGGGTCACCTGGCCCGCAAATGCCGTTCCCACGGCACTCTGCCACCAGATCTCAGCAGTCCCGGCTTCCTGGACACGGACCACCCGTCTCCAGCCCCACGACTGCCCCCCCCGGCCGGCCGGTTCCGACCAGTCTAGAGGACGCCTACCCGAGACCTCCTCCTCAGTCGCTAACCCGCCCCCTGCCGGGTGTGCGGAGCAAGGTAAGTGCTTTGAGTCTTTCTCAGCACCCCAGCTGCGGGTCACCCTGTCGCCGCCCAACGCTGCCCTACCTGCTCCGCCCCGCTGCGAAGCCCCGCCGGGTATGTCCAAGTTAACCGTCCCCTTGGTGCCCCTAGTGCAGAGGTTGGACGCGTGGCTTTCACTTCCCAACCCGTCTCGCTGGCTGGCCCGGACCATCTGACTCGGTTACGCAATTCAGTTTGCCAGGCCCCCGCCCCCCTTCATGGGGCGTCCGCTTTTCCGCAGTACACGGCGAACACGCCCACTCTCTGCGCGCGGAAATTGCGACTCTTCTGGCCAAAGACGCGATAGAGCCTGTCCCTCTAACCGAGATGAAGAAGGGTTTCTACAGCCCCTACTTCATCGTACCCAAGAAAAGCGGCGGCTTACAACCAATCTTGGACCTTCGAGTTCTCAACCGAACGTTGCACAAACTCCCGTTCAAGATGCTCACGCAGAAACACATCTTAACCTGCGTCCGGCATCTAGATTGGTTCGCAGCGATAGACCTGAAGGACGCGTACTTCCACGTCTCCATCCTGCCCCGACACCGCCCCTACCTGCGGTTTGCGTTCGGGGGCCAGGCGTATCAGTACAAAGTCCTCCCCTTCGGCCTGTCTCTGTCCCCTCGCGTCTTCACGAAAGTCACAGAGGCAGCTCTTGCCCTGCTCCGAGAAGCCAGCATCCGCATACTCAACTACCTCGACGACCGGCTCATTCTGGCCCACTCGCGAGAGTTACTATGCGCCCACAGAGACCAGGTGCTCAGGCACCTCAGCCGTCTGGGGCTTCAGGTCAACTGGGAAAAGAGCAAGCTCACCCCAGTTCAGAGCATCTCTTTTCTCGGGATGGAGTTAGACTCGGTCTCAATGTCGGCACGTCTCACCAACGAGCGTGCCCAGTCAGTGTTGAACTGCCTCGCCGCCTTCAGGCCAGGCACAGCGGTCCCCTTAAAACTTTTCCAGAGGCTCCTGGGGCATATGGTGTCCTCCGCGGCGGTTGTGCCACTGGGGTTGATGCATATGAGACCGCTCCAACACTGGCTCCAGACCCGAGTCCCGAGACGAGCATGGTGCCACGGCACGCACCGGGTAACAATCACCCCCGCCTGCCGTCAGACATTCAACCCCTGGACAGATCTCTGTTTCTTACGGGCTGGAGTGCCCCTACAGCAGGTGTCCAGACGCGTCCTGGTCACGACCGACGCCTCCAGATTGGGTTGGAGCGCCGTTTGCAACGGACATGCAGCCTCAGGCCGTTGGAAAGGGGCCCAGCTGCGTTGGCACATCAACTGCCTCGAGTTGTTGACCGTCCTTTTGGCCCTGCGGAAGTTTCTCCCGTTAATTCGGGACGAACATATCCCAGTCAGGTCGGACAGCCCCTCCCTGGCGAATTCCCCTAAGGAAGGATCTTCTTTCTCAGGGAAGGGGCACGCTCTGGCATCCGCACCCAGACCTTTGGAACGGGATGCGGAAGATCTAGCTGGTCTACCACCCACGGTCGTAGCCACGTTCATCCAAGCCAGAGCCCCTTCTACCAGGCAACTCTACGCCCTGAAATGGCGTCTGTTCGTGAATTGGTGTTCTTCCCGTGCAGAAGACCCACAGAGGTGCGCAGTTAGGCCTATACTCCTGTTCCTACAGGAGAGGTTGGAGGGGAGGCTGTCCCCATCCACCTTGAAGGTGTATGTTGCCACTATCGCAGCTCAACATGACCCAGTAGAGAGCAAGTCTCTGGGTAAGCATGACTTAATCATCAGGTTCCCAAGATGTGCCCGGATGTTAAACCCCTCCTGGCCAAACCTGTTCCCTTCCTGGGATCTCTCGGTGTTCCTCGCCGGTCTTCAGAGATCCCCCCCCCCCCCGAGTCGCTAGAATCAGTTGGCTCAGGGCCTTCTCCTAAAAAGACGGCCCTGCTGATCGCGCTCACTTCCATCAAGAGGGTCGGGGACCTGCAAGCGTTCCCTACTAACGACACTTGCCTGGAGCTCGGTCCAGCAGATACTCATGTGATCCTAAGACCTCGACTGGGCTATGTGCCCATGGTTCCTACCACGCCCTCTGGAGATCAGGTAGTGAACCTACAAGCGCTGCCCCGGGAGGAGGCAGACCCAGGAGCAGAAAGGGAACGCTGTCTCCAAACAGAGGTGTCTCACTGGGTGGTGGATGCCATTCAGTTGGCCTATCTTTCCCAGAGAACCTAGGTCCCTGGTTGATTCCTCCCTAGCCCTTCGGGCCCGCAGCAGTTCAGCGGAGGGACTTGCTGGTCCAGTCCACTACGGGTACCCCAGGCTACCCCTACTGGAATAGGTTCTCCACAGATCAGGCCTCCTACGGGACTCCTCCTGTGTGTACTTCCGCGGTACGGTCACCTTACGAGCTGACCCGCATCTCCCTTAGGCAGTCTTTGGCTGCCCTCCGGTTGCCGTGTTGTAGCAACTCCCCCCTCCTTGAGGCGGGATCTACCACCGCGCCATTTTTCCCACATGTGACCCAAGAGGCCATGTGATGTATTTCGCCACCTTTACCTCCCCTTTCGGGTGGGTGTGGCCTCCGCAGCGTCTTTTCCCCCTAAAAGAATAGGGATTCTGGAATAAGACCCCCTTCCCTCGATGCGGTAAGGGCCCCGGCTGCTCTTGCTCTATGCCGAGAAAACATAGAGAGAAAAGAGGCCCAGCTAGGCTTGGCCCGTTCCCTAGTTGGGAGCATCACCTTGTTCCCCCCTAGGGTAACCAAAAGGATTCTGACGCTTTTTCGGGGCATTGGGGAAGAGTACGTGCAGCCTGAGCACAGTTGGTCGCTTGTGCACGTAGAAATACCTGCCCGCTTCTGTGTCAGCAGTACACGTACACGGCTCAGCGCATGGCGAGTTTTGAAGTGGACCCCTAGTGTCGCTTCTTCGACACGACGTCGAAGTGAGCGACAGACGGGGAAAGTCTCGGTTACGTATGTAACCTCCGTTCCCTGATGGAGGGAACGAGACGTCGTGTCTTCCCGGCCACGTCGCTGAGCCGAGCCGCTGAGGTGCCCGGAACACTCCCGGCTCCTCAGAAAAATCCTGAATGAACGAGCGTATTTCTCTCGCCTTTATATCCGTATCCGGAGGCGGAGTATGCAAATACTGTTCGCCAACTCTCATTGGCCTTTTTTCATAGATCAGAGGTATCTTTCGTCGCTCAAGAGAGATCCCTAGTGTCGCTTCTTCGACACGACATCTCGTTCCCTCCATCAGGGAACGGAGGTTACATACGTAACCGAGACGTTTTTATGACTTATTAAAAACTTTTTTTTTATTTAAATTTTTTTTAAAATATACTTGTTCATTGAACTGTTGTATATAAACAATATCACACTCGCATTCGTGCTATATGGCCCCAATCATCAGCACTGCTGTGATTTGGCTGCCTGTGTTAAGATCTATCTGTCTCTTTACATTTAATTTTGTGACATTAAATATTTTAGCAAAAGACAATTTTTGTGTGTAATATAAGTTGATGATGTGAAATGAGTCAGTGTTTATATTCAGCAGCACTTCTGTGATTGCTCACATCACGACTACACTACTAAAGCTAGAAAATAGCTTTAAATGGCTTTAAACGAACTATTTTAGCATTAAGGCTCATCACAGCTGATAGACACAACAGACTGATTAATTACACAAATTCAAGGTGCTTACCTCTTACCAGAGTTTCCACATTGGAGAGGACACACTGTTCAAAATGGGAGAGGAAATTTCGGTTTCTATAGTGAATGACTCTTGTGCACCGGCTACCATGAAATCAACAGGTGACAGCACATATCTCTCTCTCTCTCTTTCTCTCTCTCTCTTTCTCTTTCACACATACACACACACTCACGCACATAAATCCTTGTTTCTCCAATAACATGTTAGAAACAGCCCAAGCTGTGATACTAGTAGTTCTAAAGTTATGTTTTTGAGAGGCTTGGATGCATTGTTTGGTTCGAACTAGCAACGGCAGATTCTGATCGGTCTCGTAAGAAAGTAGTTTCATGCACAAATGCATTTTTTATGATCGTATTCAGTTTTTCCTAATTTTTTACAATTTACGTGTTCATTGAACTGTTGTATATAAGCAATATCACAATCGCAATCATGCTATTTAGCCCTAAATCAGTGCTGATGTAGAACCATATCACACACTTGCTCATTTGATATTGCTAACATATATGTTTTTGAGTTTTTTGAAAGAAAGAAAGAAAGAAAGAAAGAAAGAAAGAAAGAAAGAAAGAAAGAAAGAAAGAAAGAAAAGAACAATGACTAAGATAATTTTCTTCCCTTATGCAAATTTTCATTAGTGACTCAAAACTGTTTTAAAACTGGCACTAGGTGTGTGTGCTCTCACCTTAAATGTATAACACCCTCAGTTCCCACAGTGCATACAACCTTCTTATTAAATCTTCAGGGTCAACTGCTTCTTGCATTTGTGAGTGTTAACCAGCAGTGGATGGGCGGCTGTCAGTGACCTTCGGTAAATGTTGCCTGGGCCGAATCGAAAGGTTTGCGGTAAGACATGCTGAGAGCATGCAGGATGACACATTTACAAGCATTCTGATGTTTTATTTGTTCCTGTTTGACCAGCACTGAGCCGCCATTTGGTGTGCTGCCTGCTAAAAAAAAAAACACTTTCGTTCTGCTAGTATGTAGAGTTGGTGCTTTAGAAGCAGATAGTAAACCAAATCAAGTCAAACTCTAGTAAAATTATTCTTTATTTCTTTGTAACAAGGGTGTGGTCAGATATACAAAAGTCTACGAGATTCTTGCTCTCGCCACTTTCGAGAACTAGGCAGGTAATTACATAAATTTTGAGCTCTGTAACTTTAAAAAAAGAAAAAAAGAAAAAAGTATGCTAGCATTTTAATTTAAAGGGTTAGTTCACCCAAAAATGAAAATTCTGTTATTATTTACTCATTTTTATGTTGTTCCAAACCAGTATGACTTTCTTTCTTACATGGAACACAGAAGGATACGTTAAGAAGAATGTTACACACTGACAGCGTCAGTCACCATTTTATTGACTGAGAACTTCTCCTGTGATCCAATGAATAAAGAAAGTCATAGGGATTTGCATCGATGTGAGGTCGAGTAAATTATGATTTTTACCATGTTATTATAAATGATTTGTTTTTTTGGGTGTTAGAAAAGAGTGAACCTGACTTCATATATATGCTTTGGTCAAGCTTAGTCACTTAAACTTGATTATCTACACATTGACAAGAACATAATGGAAATAAAGGCATGAGCTGTGTCCCAAACGACACACTATAGACTATGCACTTACAAAATGTATAATGCACTCAGCATTGTAGTGTATGACTTTTCAAAGTGTAGTATTGTCCCAAATGGAACACTTAAGCTTCCAGGCACTTGTGCTAAGCACCTCTCTGGGCCACTCTAACCTTTATGGCAGGATTTACTGTGGTGTCAAATGTTGTTTCAGTCTTGTAAGTAAGACTGCTTACTGCGAGGTACCATTTGATCAGAAATCACAAGATTTGCCATGTTTCTTGTTAAAGTATGAGTGCCTTGTGCTCATTAAACAGAACATGCTCCAATTATGCTACTATCAGAGAGAAAAAGTTGAAACTAAAACTAGAAATGCAATTACCTTGAGAAATCACTTGGTTATATCTGAAATAAAAGTGTTCAAAGGCGAATCGTGTTAGATGGATATTCTAAGGTCTCAGTGTAAAAAACCCCCACCAATAATGTGTTTCAAGATAAATTCTTGCCATTTATACATTGAAAACTTGGGAAACAACATCCATTTGACATCCAAGTCCAAGAGGAAATGAGAGTCTGGTGAAATGGCTGAGCTGAAAACATTTTTTCCATTACAACAAAATTATAAGCAGGGTGAATGAGACACATGATTTGATTTTACAATAATGCATTTTTCTTTATACGGAGACTGCGATAACAGAACGCCATTAGATGCCACAAATTTAGGCGAGAATGGTGACCATTCCAGACTCTGTCCATTATCCTTTGTGATCGAAACTTGGAAACCCACAAGCAGAGATCCTCTATTGTATATGTCTATTGGAAAGTGTGCCATTGTGTATTTCAACATACATGTTGTAACCCAGACTGCTGTAAAATTAATCCAATCCCACAGCACAAACTGTTAAGTTACTGAAACGCAACAGTGACTGACACACAATTTCCAGTGTGTCATCTCAACATGAGAGCAGAGGTGGATTCAGCTGGAGAGAAGGTTAATATATTCCAGAGACCACATTTCCATTCCTTTCATTTTGAAATGCTCAACATTCCCTTTTCAATTTGCATCCTCAATTGTGTGCGTGACATTACATTAACACAACAGTATGATAAACAAAAAGTTAATATCGAGTCAATATAAATATGGAGAAAAAAAGATACAATGAAAGTGAATGGTGACTGAGCTTACATTCTGTCTAAAATTGATTTTCAAAACAGATAGTTATATATTTTTTTTACATTGGTTGGGAACAACATGGGGGAAAGCTCCCCATTTTTGGCTAAACTTTTCATTAATGATGCTGCACTCAGTCCTTTTTCGCACATCATGTTACCACGTTGACTGATATTGACGTCTGGCTAATAAAATCCTGCTCTGATGGGTCCAGAAAGGCTTAAGAGAAACTGGACCTCAGTGACATTATCTCTCTCAGCACATTCGTTTAAAGACATGCTCACAAGCTGTCATATTAAAGCTTCATGAGGTCTGATGCACGCTGTACTTGGCTGTTAGGTGTTCATATTAATAATTTAAGCAAATTCAGCACAGGTTGAGATTTGTGTCTAAATGCGGGAGATCAATGAGATCAGAGCATTGAGGAGACCAGCAATAGGGTAAGAGTATCTCCTCTTCCCTTAGAAACACTCATTACAAGGATGCTGAAAATTCAGTTTATATGAAAGTCACACGTGTCATACAAAGTTCAATTTCAGAGCACTGATTTGCCCAGAAGAACATTTAAAGTAAAAGAACAGCAGCTAACATAATATTATGAAGGTTACAGATTAAAGGACACGTTGAATGGAAAAATGTATTATCCTTGTTTTTTAGTAATTTTTCTGTGTCTGAAACCACATACTGTCACAGTATGTACTGTATTTGATAAAGGACACACTTATCTGCCAGCAAAACAGTAGGTTCTTTAGTTATGTATGCGATTAGTATGAATAGATTTCGGACATACTTCATCCAGGGACATGGGCATTGTCTTGTGACCTGAATATATGACGTAAGAGCAACAACAGCAAAACGGCTTTGTTAAACAAGTACAATTTATCTGTGAACACTATATAGCACTTATAATTGATAAGAGCTGTCTCATGGTTCACCACCATTCTTTAAATACAATGTTTTGAACCTGATGTCGTCTCATATCATGATGGTTAATGGAATAGTGTACAGCCGATCCACACTTCAAAATCTTGCAGGAAATAGTGGGTCATACAGGTATTTCTCACTTACTGGTTCATGAACACTCTAAATTCGGACAAACTACTCCATTGGCATACTGTTTTTGGCATACTATATAGTAGGGCATTATGGATATTTGGATGCACCGTACGTGACCTAATGTGATTATTAAATCACAAATTGCTGCTATTTAGTTAAATAAACATGTAGTCTGTATGTGCCTTGTGCTACAAATTGAATTAGTACTCTGCTCACTGTTATCTGCAACAAACAAAGCATTCAGTACTCATGATGGTGTTTTCCGTGTATGAGTCAATGAGTTTTAAAAGATATGAGCACTTTGTGTCTTTATGTCTGCACAAAACCACACACATACTATTCACACACACAGTATATATATATATATATATATATATATATATATATATAATCACATACTTTGTGCTTTAATAATCATAACATGATTTTCATTAGTGTGATGAATGTTTACGTAATGAAATTCGTATGTCAGATGGTATTGTTTTTTGGTATTGGAGCATACGAGCACTAGTACATTAGCGCGGTATCGGACCTTATTCCGATACCAGTATCGGCATCAGGACATCCCAATATAAAAGCTCTCAAATCAAATAATTAATAAAGCATTTGAATCAAATATGGGGACTACATCGATAACATCAAACCTCATTAGTCTTTATTGCTTCTGGTGACCAAATGTTCAAAATGAGTAATGAGTGACGTATACAGGACACGGTGAGAATCAAAAACGTTTAACATCATCCATGTAGCCGCAATATTTGAGTTAAGCATGTTAGTTTATTAATATGATTTGATTTGAGGTTTATTAACAACTTCAATTTCGTTCTGTTCAAAACACAAAATGATAGTATGGCTTCAGTAGACTTTTCACTTATAGTAGACTGTTGTTATTGTTGTTTCTGTAGTTAAAGTCACTATTTACTATCACTATGGCGAATATACCATCTGAAGACTTTTTAAAAAAGAATATTTTAATTTAGGGAGGGATAATGACAGATTTTATTTTTGTCTGAACCATCTCTTTAATTCTAGGGGTTGGAAAGAGGGTGAAAAATTATCAAGTAGAACTAAATTATGACATTTTTGGTGCAAAGGAAAAAACAAACCTTGACTGTCATTTTCCTAAAATCCACTTATAAATGTTAAAGATAATAAAATATGCGTCCGTCAAAAAACAAGGTATAATGTTGATACTAACTAAACAACATCAACCAAGGTTATGCTGATAATATCCGAGTAATAAAAAAAAAAAGATATTGAAGATATTGCAACAAATTGAAATCCATGAGATTTAACTTTTTAAGAGATTCTCGTTTGAAGGATTTTTTTTTTCTTTATTACAACAAACTAGTGATCTGTATCTATGTATCTGTTCTATTCTGCTACATTCATCAAGCTTATTCTCTTGTTCATGCACATACAGTATTCTACATGGGTAATGATTGAAACGCATACACCATGAAGCGCTAATATTTTTTCTATTGGTCACTGGCAACCTGTTTCAGCCACAGCGTTTGTTCCAGCTGCCTCTGAATCTGAAAGGTCACTTGTCAGTTCTATGTCCAGCGTTGGCCTGCTTTCTCCCTATACCCATCAACACACCTCTTTGAATTCTTGCATTCTTGCAGTCCCTCTCTCACTTTCTCTCGCACTCCCTCTCCTATACAATTATACTAGGCCTGTCTGAGGGCAACCACTGGACACAGTTAGCCTGAATGACAGGTAATGACACCCACTGGGAGATTGCAATTTCCCAGAGCACCCCATCGCCCACAATAGGATGGCTGCATCATTGCACTGCCAAGAGAGGATCTCTCTCTCTCTCTCTCCCTCTCTCTCTCCCTCTCTCTCTCACTCACTCACTCACTCACTCACTTTCAGTCTCCCTATCTATCTCAACTGTCCCCTTCTCAACAGCAATGTGCAGCCATCACCTGGATTCCAAAGGATGACAGATTGTGGTTTGATTAGAAAAATAAAAAAATTGGTTGATCAGTCACAAGGCTGTTTGACACAGTCAGGATAATTTTAGCCAAGCATCTTGTGATCTGATGAAAAGTTAGACCACAGGCTGAGCTACAGCTGCTGCAATCACACAGGTCTATAGAGCTGCAGGTCAATTCAAAGGCTCGTTCTTAACACCAACCTAAAGAAGTCACAGTTGTTTATCTTTGGCAATATGAGTTGCATTGTGCAAATATTGGAATACATACTGTTCAGGTGTTTATTCAATATAAGCCAGGCCTGATATAAAAGCTTCGACTCAATGACAAATTTCCTGTTGTCTGGTCAGGAAAGGTCAAAATAGTGATGTGAATTCGAAAATTACAGAAAAACTCTTTTTTTTGGACATTGCACCATGGTAGACATAAAAAAAGTAGATCAAGTACATGTAGAGTGAGTACAGGATGATTTGTCATCGGTGTTGGTTCTCAAATATTTTCCAAATGGCTACATATATGTCCTCCCATACTAGATTCATTTAAAGCTGATTTTGTAAAAATAAACACGAAATTATAAATCTTTAAGAAAAGTGTTCACTTTACCAGCTGTCCCACTTTAGTGGACCCCCACTGAAGTGACATTCAAATGAAAGACATAAAAAACACCTTCTAATCTACTATCTGTTGGAATTTTCACGTCTTCTTATAAAAGCAATTCAATGCCATGTTAAAATATGATACAAATCTATGACTTCTAGGATAAAGTTTCAACATTGTGAGAATAAATTATTATTGTTTGAGAAAAATCTTATAAAAGGCCTTTTATGAGAATATAGTCAATACATAGCAATACTAAAGTAGTAATATTTAGAGAAAAAAGTAAAATTACTAGAATAAAGTTGTAAAACTATAAGATTCAAGTCATAATATTATGAGAATAAAGTCATAGCATTATGAGATTGAAGTTACAGCATTGTAAGATTAAAACTGTAATATGAGAATACAGTCACAGCATTATGAGATTAAAGTAGTAATATTTTGAGAATAAAGTCAAAATTAAAAGAATAAAGTAGTAGCATTATGAGACTGAAATTGTGATTTTTATAAAAATAAAGATGTAGCATTATGAGATTAAATTAGTAGCTTTATAAGATTAAAGTCGTAATATAATGAGAATATAATCATAGTATTATGATATTAAAGTAGAAATATTTGAATAATGAATAAAGAATAATGTACACATTTCAAGAATAAAGTCATAGCACTGCGTGATTAAACTAGTAATATTTTGAGAATAAAATCTAAATTATGAGAATAAAGTCATAGCATTATGAGATTAAAGTCACAATTATTAGAAAAATAAAGTCACAGCATTATAAGATTAAAATAGTATTATTATAAGATTAAAGTCAGAATTTTGAGAATAAATTTGTAATGTTACGAGAATAAAATTGTAAATTATGAGATTAAAGTCATAGCATTATGAAATTAAAATAGTATAATTTTAAGATCAATGTCCTAATTTTTTAAATAAATTTGTAATATAATGACAATAAAGTATTAGAACAATAACATTAAACTCATAATTTTATTAGAATAAAGTCGTAGCATAATGAATTTAAAATTGAAGAAATATGAGATTAAAATAGTAGCATTATAAATCACAGCATTTTGAGATTAAAATTGTACAATTTTAAGATCAAAGTCCTAATTTTGAGAGTAAAGTTGTAATATAACGAGAATGATGTCATAAAATTATGAGAATAAATTTGTAGCAATTTGAGATTAAAGTCATAGCATTATGAGATAAAAAATATAATATTATGGGAATAAAGTTGCAGCACTATGAGATAAAAGTCATAATATTTTCATAATAATATTGTAGTGTTACAAGAAATTAGGAGATTAAATGCATAATATTTATTTTTCATAATTGCTTGGAACTATTCACAAGCAATGATTGTTGATAAGCGTTGTCCAGAGTGAAGAATAAGTGACTAAATGCCATTACAAAATATCAATGTCAAATGTACAAAGTCAAATGTCACAAACGATTCCCCAAGGACAGAATAACATTCAGTACTTAAATAGCTTAGGCTGATTACATGCCACTCTCTGAGGAGAAGTTGTGACAAAACCCATCAAATTGTTATAAAACTCAGTCATGATTTAAGGCAATTTCACAAAAACTAGCAGAAACCTTTCAAGCTTGTTCAGCCGTGAGATCCTGAGAAATGTTGACTGTGTGACATACTATTATAGTAATCATTTACCTACACATTACACTCAAGGCACAATTATTGTGTCCAAGAGCTGGATACCATGGCTTATAAAATTGTACATGCATCTGCAGATTCAGGTGTTCACGTGGCTCAAATGGTAAGACATTGCACAATCAGTACCAAGGTCATGAGTTTGATTCCCAGGTTGGAGACACCAACACAAAAATGGCCTAGCAGCTAACTCTACCAGCTGCAGTCCAGTTGAGTAATATACAGGCTCTCCCTGGGCACACACAAACACATAAACCTGCAATGTACTTGTATACACACACACACACACACACACACACACACAGGTTACCATTTGTTAGGTACAATAAACTGGAAAGGGTCTTCTGCCTCATAGACACCACTGAGTCAATCTACAACAACTCTAATATTATGTTAACATAATATTATGTTAGCTGCTGTTCTTTTACTTTAAATGTTCTCTATATCACATTATGTCATGTTTAAATGGACTTAAGATGCAGGAAGTGACAGTAATGGCAGTCTGAGATGGTACTTGGCACAAAACTAACCAGAGCAAAATCCATACATTTCTCTTTACTTGTTGTCCGGTTATGAACGATTGCTTGTACTTAGAGATTGAGAGTGAAGGGGAGGCGACAGCACTGATTTTTTTTACATCCTCAAAGTTTATGGTTTTGTAGTCTGACAAGCACACTGTCAATTATTCAATACACATGAGAAAAAGTAATATCAAAGCAATTCAAACTCTGTAACTTACAGCTTATTGGTTTATAGCCAGACAGAGAGAATCATTCAAAAAAGCAATTGTATTAATACAGATAGAGAAAAGACAAAATGGGATCAGAAAGCTTCATGAACTGGAATTGAACTCATGACACTATGGCCCTTTTTACTCCTTGCATTAACATGCCTTATCAGTGATCAGATCGCTATCGTATAGCGCTTGACTGCATTGAATGACAGGTTTAAATGCCCCCAAATGCATTGTGAACAGATAGTGATCGGATCACTGAAACCACATTTGGAGGTGGTCAGGGATGGATTCTGACCACATTCAAACAAGGTGTAAATGCAAATTAGTTTTCGTTATCCAGATACAACTACGTAAGTAATAAATGATGCAATGAGGTTACGCTGCAGTCATTCGTTGTTAAAGTGCGGTGTTGTGTATTCTTGCCTATTTCTGTTAATATTTCCATTGCGATGTAAAGAACACAATTGACATGGCTGTCAATAAACAATATCCCATTAATTATTAATACACTTGGAATATCATATCTCTCTCCAAAAATCCTCACTCGCTCACTTCTCCGTCCTGTTTTCTATTTATGCGCATCACATGTGAAACCAGGCTTCTCTTGCGCATTTGAGATGAAGCATTATTACCCAAGCGACAAACACGAGACAAACCCTAAGCCTAATCATTATTTATTACAAAAATTTTGGCAACCCGAAATTTAGCTTTGGCGGCCACCAAAAACTGTATGTGTGTATATACTGTGTATATATAGTCGTGTGGTTGTGGCGTAGTGGGTTAAAGCACATAAAAGTTAATCAGAAGGTCGCTGGTTCGATCCCCACTGCCACCACCATTGTGTCCTTGAGCAAGGCACTTAACTCCAGGTTGCTCTGGGGTGTTTGTCCCTGTAATATGTGCACTGTAAGTCACTTTGGATAAAAGCGTCTGCCAAAATGCATAAATGTATATATATAAAATTATTAGAAGTGCATGGTCAAGTGCTCATGGAAAAGTTGCGTCTTTAGTCATTTTATGAAGAAAGAGAGGGAGTCATTCCACCAACGAGGTACAGTGAAGCCTAAAGTCCTCGAAAGCGATTTGGTGCCTCTTTGTGTTGGTACAATAAGGTGCCACTCATTAGCCAACCGCAGGCTTCTGGTGGGAACATAGCTTTGCAGAAATTATTTTAGGTAAGCTGGAGTATATCCAGTGACTGTTCTGTATGCCCAGCATCAGAGCCTTGAAATTTGAATTATTTGATGAAGAAACAACATGGAAGTAAACTATAGCAAGTACAACACATAATAGCATAATTTGGCTATTGTAATTTGGGTGAACTACTTAAATGATGTAATTTGTGCATCTTATCAAGCTCAAAAAGTGCAGAGAGAATACTTATGTTTAGCTTATGTGTAGCTTGTTTTATGTGAAGCTCAATATGTTTTTGACAGCCATTTGTGTCATATGAAATTTCAGTGTGAATGTAATGAATCCTGTTTAATCCTGTCTTCAAACACATATAGAGCTTCACATAAAACATAAGCTACACATAAGCTAAACATAAGTATTAAACAGGATAATACATGTAAGAGTGTTTTGTGAAATTCTCATGCATTTAAGGGTTAAACAGAGGCTTCCTGAAATCACCATTGTTTACCAACCAGTGGCATGCTATATTGGCATGATGTAATTCAGTGCGAATTCCAGACAGTGACATTCAGGTAGCAGTGTAGTGCCGTAGGACTAGAGGGGCAGCAGTGTTTTATATATATGCTTCTGCAGAGCTGTCGGCTTCATGTCAGCATGTAGGGAAAGAAGAGACTCTAATGCCGTCTGCATTTTTACACAAGAAGTAGAACCTCACCTCAGAGCACCGAAAACAGAAACCACACATTTTAATGAATCGTCAACAAAACGAGTCAGCAATACACAGGCCTTGTGTTGGAGGTGCTTTTGAAGGTGCAGGATATGAAGAGATGGGAGAGAATTTGAGGAGGAGAGCAACGTCAGTTAATTGCTGAACCATGCCGGCAAAGTTGGGAGCGGTTTGTTCCATGTTTGAACGATGAAGGAGATGACAGAGGCAGACTCAGGAGTGGCGCGGATGGCATTGGCTGCTTAATAATTGATCTATGAAAGCAAGAGCTTGTTTTGTGCAGATGAGAGCATGCCGCCTCATCTGATCTCCGAACCGGCGGAGTCAAAGGCATTGTTTTATAATATGCCACCAAATACGCAGATCAATGCTCCTTTATAGAGCACACAAATTGCACAAGCCAGCCACACCACAGCAAATTAAGAGCTTCACACTTCTGTGCAGAATACATGCAAAACCACACGCATATCCTTTGCTAAACCAGCTGGAACTAAATTTACATTTTGTACTGCTCAATATGGCGTCAGATAGATTACACAGAATTATGTTATCCACATCCAATTCCACATTAAATGGGCTCTTTCGCTCTTTCAGTTCAGATAGACATTGCCGTTCCAAACTGTAATATAGTCAGTTAAAACAGCTATATTCATTTCCTTAATGAGAGGAAGGTCCTTTAGAGTTCTTCTCCACTGAGACAGAGGCTGTGAGTGTGCTAATAAACACAACTCACAAAAACAAAATTTCTTTCCCAAGTATCCGAGCCCTTAGCTAATTTTTGTTAGTATTCAATTATACTTCAACATTATGACTGACATCATTACAGTGCTCTCTGGGAGGATGTAATTGACAGTAATTTTATATTAATGGGGAGTCTGAAGAGCTCTTAAAAAAGAATAAAAAAGCATCCAGAGCAGTGTTTTGGATGCTAATATCAATGATGGTTCAATGCAAACTGGCGTTTCCAATCTCTTGTGAACAATATAACTGCTTTAAAGAGCAGTTTGCTGTAAAGAATGTCATAAATAAAAAGAGTGTTTTGTTACTTTTAATAGCACCTATTTCCAGAGGTGGGTCCTAGTCATTGTTTTACAAGTCACAAATTAAAAAAAAGTATTTGTATTCAAGTCTCAAGGCAAGTCCTCAACTCTTAGCTTCAAGTCTTAAAGAATGAATGTGTGCTTTTTGCAAAAATCAGTGTTTGAGTATTAATTACTATAGTAATTTATACTCATTTATATCAGACAGGCTTTTAAAGTATGTTCATCACTTCCCAGCTCAATTTCAAGATGAGCTATAGACTATTTTCACTAAGAGCACTGATCTATCTCAGTTCAGTTTGTCTGCCTAGGGGTGTGCTTGAAATTTACAAGTGTGTCTTTAAGGAATATTCCGGGTTCAATACAAGTTAAGCTCAACTGACAGCATTTGTGGCATAATGTTGATTACCACAAGCATTTATTTTGACTCATCCCTGCTTTTCTTTGAAGGGTTTAAAAGGCAGAAATGTGAAGCTTATAATTTAATAAAAGCACTTACATTCATTCTTATGTTAAAACTTGTGTATTATTTGAGCTGTAAAGTTGTTTAAATCTTAGTTTTTTATAGTTATTTAAGGGGTTTAGGGTTTGTTGACATTACATCCTCATAGCAACAAAGTAGTAAAATTGGCTATATCTTTACATAGAAAATATTAGTAAGTGACTGTATCACTAAAATCATGTTTACACGCATATTGTTTATGACTTGTGGTGATACTTTTTAAACTGAGTATTGTAACGTTTACAGATTGGCCCTATTAATTTCCATTGTAAGTGAATGCAACCCAGATTTGTGCCTTTTTTTTAGAAAAGGATAATTTAATATTTTATAAATGAAATAATTTTTTTGTGGTAATCAAAATTATGCCACAAATGCTGGTGATTGAACTTAACTTGTATTAAACCCTGAATACTCCTTTAACAAGCGCAAAGATGGAATTGTTGCTTTAATAGAGCAATGAGCATCTCACAGATATGTGCATTAGGGATGGGTGATACCACTTATTTTCTTTTCAATCCGATACCAATAATTTCAAATCCAATGTCACTGATAACAATACAAATATATATATATATATATATATATATATATATATATATATATATATATATATATATATATTGTATTTTTTTTATTTTTTGGTATAAAATGGGTAATTTAAAATAGAATTTTTAGTCATAATTCAAGTCATATCTTATTTATTTTTTTTTTTTACATTAGTGAGCCTAAACAGAAAATTATTAGACTTCTGTTTTGTTTACCATTACAAAAATAAACCATGGTTTTCTGTGTATAGTGAAATTGTTTTCCTACTTAGAAATATAAATTGAAATGATTTGATATCACAAGAAAATTGCACCACCAACAGCAGTAAAAAGCCAAAAAAAGCGCATCAAAACTAGCAGGGGTGCAATAACATGCAGTATTTTCACAAAGTTTAATTGCATAAGTCAAATTTAAATGTATATACATATAGTTAAGTTTAGCAGGGAAATAAATTTACATTGCAAATTATGGTTACTCCTTGCGCATTAGATGCTGGAATTGTCCCGCCCCTTACTGAAACGGAAAAAATTATTGGTTAGCCTAATCCTTTTTATTTCACTTTGAAGCTTATGATTATTGCTCATGTTGATGGTAACCAAATAATAATATCTTCATTTTAATTTTTTTTTATTTTTTAGAGTCTATATTTTTGTGTGAGGATCGATATTTTTGATACAACATGTATCAGAAGTATAAATAATTTAGGGTTGATCTGATCACTAACATGCAGGTGTCCCGGTTTACTAACAAGAGAGAAGCCTCTCTTTTTTTAGTGCATCCTTGCTATTTGTGATTAAAATTCATATTTATTTTTTTATCTGACTGTAAAGAACAGAAACAATATGAAAAGAGACATAATTCAAACAAAGTGGATTGCAGGATCTCATCTTGATGGACACATTACATGGAAAAATGTTCTGTTTTAATCTCAAGCACTTTTCAACAAAACAAGGTGATTTTCCAGGTATTTAAGTATTTTCATTTCTAAAAGCTAACTTTAAGCACTTCAAGCACAAGTGCCTTGTGCGAACCTTGTAAACAGTGTAAAAAATAAATAAAAAAATTGCAGTTGGGGTAAAATCAAGCAATAAAAAAATTAGGATGCTTGATTTTTGTCGAGCCTTGACATGGTTCATAATTTTTTAGAAATTCAACATACTGTCCCATCCCTAGCTAGCTAGCTAACCCAACTAACACAATAAGTTAAATGCTACTGAACCATAGCTGACGTGTAACAGTTAATAAACATACCTTTGTCAGTGGGTTTTCAGATGCCTCACAAAATTGGACATTGTTGATGAAACATCTGTCATTTTTGAACCACAGGTTCTACATGTTGCAATCCTTTTGATAGTGTATTCGTTATATCCAAATTAAATTACCTTTGGATTAATTTTGGCTGTGTCATCCTTGAATGTGCTAACTTCAAACATGGTCCTACTCTATTGGAAGTTGATTGATTGTTTATTGTGGAGCAAATGAATTGTTTATTGGAGAAATTAATCACTGATTTGTTGAAAATGTTTAAATGTACAACTTTGAAAAAATTTGTGAATCGAGTCCAAGTCAAGTCCAAATCATAAAAATGTAGTCCACAAACCTGCCTATTGCGCTCAAAACTGGATATCATATTACTGTATGTAATTCTATGAACATCATAATTTTAAAGATTATGTGTGTAGTTAATGTTAAAATACTGTAACACCTGCTGTTGTGCTTTGGGACTACCTATTGGCAATTGAATCCTAACATATAATAAGGAAGGTCTGTGCAAGGTTTGGAGACTGTTTGGAAATGTTATTAGAAATTGGGGTTATAATTCTGTTTTCAGTTCCAGTTGGTGTTAATTATGTAGTTTTATGTAAGTCATTGTTCCTTTAAATTACATGTGGTTCTGTTTAAATCAGTTTAAGTTTCTACTATTTGTTAGTGCAATATTAGAGTCAAACATTTATTGCCTGTTAGTATTTGAAGAATAATTTACTCCCAATGTCTAACTCTGTGTTTGATCATTTGTTCCCATTGATTTCCCATAGTACAGAACTCTCTTCAATCCTACTTTAATTAGCATTAATTACTGCAGTAGAAGTACTGTAAGTCATTCATAGCTTGAATTTCCAGAAAAGTGTATACACTGTGGCTCTGTGGCACAATCATAACATTGCTCAAACATTGTTTGTTTTGCCTGTCCAACATAAAGTAGCAACAATGGCTCAACCACCTTTGGGAACCACTGGATTGTCTGAACCATTGAAAACTGGGAAAGCATTTAGGAATCTGTTTTGCATTAACTGTCACAAAACATAGGAAGTTTGTCCAGGACAGCACACAACCTTCATTCACATCTCCTTTGAGGGTCAAAACACCTCCTCGTTCTTTGGTCAGGTCAAATATAACCCAAATCAAATGGCTATCATGAAGCTGGAATGGGATTACTGCCTGGAGTTTTACGATTGTGGCACGGTGGAGGGCAGGACCGGGGCGTGATTACGCACGCCCGGTCCCGTATTAGGCTGATCAAGCCGTCAAGAGGGATAAAGGCCACTCGCAGACGGCGGTGCGGGAGAGAGAGAGAGATCGTTCACGGACATGTCCGTTGTCTTATGTGTTTGTATTTTGAGTTCTCCATTAAACTATGATTTCACGTGTTCAGCCGGTTTCTCCGCGTCCAGGCGGCTGGGCTCCTCCGTCCCCCGGCAGATGGCCGCGGCTGCTCCGCTGGGCAGTGGCGAGAACTCCGCTACGGCGCATCCCTCTTCCTTCCCGGTTTTGGCACCAATGTAAAACAGATCAAGGTCACGGGCAAGGAAGAGGCGAGAAACCGGCTTGGCATATAACTGAAGGTTTAATGTAAAACTCAAAATACAAACACGATCTCTCTCTCCCGCATCGCCGTTCGCGAGTGGCCTTTATCCCTCTTGACGGCTTGATCAGCCTAATATGGGACCGGGCATGCGTAATCACGTCCCGGTCCCGCCCTCCACTGTGCCACAACGATTCACAAGCATCCTCCCAAGACAGCGAACTAAAACATATTCAATGCAGGAATGACCCCTTTGAACTCAGAAACTAATGCTCTTTTCATACTTCCAAATATACAGAGTGAACTTTTCTTTTCCTTTAATGCCTATTTTAGGATATTTCAGATTATTCCTGAGCCATGGACACAAAGGACAAAAAACTCACATTATGCTGCACAGTGCAAAAAAATCTATGTCTGCCAAGCCCAAGTGCATAAAACCATAAAAAACAAGGTTTAACAAGATAAAAAACCTGGAAGTATGTTATTATGACTTCTAATCACTCTTTTAACCAACACATTGAAAGTTATGCTCTTAAATATTCTATTATTCATGTCTTAACACATATAAGGTAATCATAAATAATAAGTACATCATATTAACTAATGTTGCGTTTTGTTTTGCATTTCAAGAATATTAATATTAAGGACACATCAATAATTGTCATCATATTCTCAGTATAAAAATATGAGGTTGAATTACATACTGCCATAGCAGAAAGACTGAGAACATGGACCAGAAGAATGTTATGTGAAATTAGCTTGAGGGGAGGAGAGAGGTTATCACATGCCATCACCAATGTAACTTCTGACTGGCTTAAACCTTCTTTGGGATGTGGCCACCCCCAACTCAACAAAACAACATGCCTTGTCGAACAATTCGAGTTCTCAGTTTCTCAACACCCATAGCGGCCGAGTCCTCCTCAAGTTCTCAAATTCAACGAGTTGTCCCATCATGTGAGTACTCATTCTCTGAGCCCTCAAAGTTTCTAATAATGTAAAAGTTTCAAACTTTCTTCTGCTGCCACATCGAGGCTCTGCCCGGTCATTCCATCACATCTGACGAAATCAATCCCTACATCGGAACTCCTAACATAGACTCAGCGCACCACAACGAGTCCCACAATCCAAGCTAAAGTACTTCATCGCAATGTAATGTAACGACAGCACAATTACCTCCACACTTTCGCTAAATCTTGCGCTTTATTGTAAAATTAGAGTAACCCGATCTCAAATCGAGGTGTATTTAATGAACTTCTGATGGCTCATTCAAGGCATGGTTTTTAGTAACATTTTCTCTGCTATGGATAATTTCCATTAATTTTTTTGGTTAAAGCTCATTCATTAACCTGTGTTATTTATGTCTATGTGTGTTAGTTTATTTTTTTGTTGCAGATTAGTCAATGAAGTCTTGTTCGTATTCAAAGAGAAGTTGACAGTGGTATGTGTTTGTAATGATTGGTCACTTAAAATCTGTCTATCCTAAGAGATTTTGCTTCTAAACAGTGTTTCAATATATTTGTGATATTATTATTTTTTAATCAATTGCCATGAGAGTAATATTGCTCTAAGAATTAACGAGCATGTGCACATCAACTCATCGATTGCCGAATACGTTGATCAGGCATAAACGTTAATTCTTTTAATATTTCCAATATTAATTATAATTTTTACAAATAAAAACTATTTTCTGCAATGGAAGGTCTTGAGCATGGGACTTTTCTCCCAGGACCTTATTATAGAGTTAAAGTTGGTTATGTACTGGGGGAGGATGCCAAGAGATGTGTCAAAGACGTAGTGAAGTAACCGGTTGATTAAATTTCTTTGCTTTGTGATTGACTGCATTAAATGAGCATACACCTCCAAAGCATTAGTTTGTAACTCCATTTATTACTTTCGATTTCAGCTATGTTACAGGAAATCGAATAGGCATCTTTATATATATTGTGACCTCCATGAGTCAGCCGTAGTGGGTATTACCAGAGATTTCTCCATAGTGTTGCAAAACTGCAAAACTTAATTTATTTTTTTATTTTTTTATTAGACTTTTTAAACAACGTCACCATAAAACAGGCAGGGTACACGCTCCCTTTCTTGTTTGTTTATTCTAAGATTTACATTTCCACCCTAAGGCAGCAACATGGCGTGAAACTCTATCACTTTAATTAACAGTAATTACAAATTATACCGCTCAGCATAAGGCCTAACAAGAGATAGAGTCCAGAGATAGTGATGTGTTTTATGGCTTGAAAACATGAGGCATTACTCACCTAATCTGAATGAGAGCGGGCCACTGGTGGCGTTTCTCACCCACATGGCTAAGAAGAGCAGAGGCGCCCAGGCTGCGAGCATCTTCTTTGACTCCTCATGGGTCCAGCCCTGGGGGTCCCCCTTCACACAGGCACCTGCCAGACCAAACACAAACCAACAATTCAGAGAGGTTCTACACACACACTTTTCAGTCAAAGAACCACCTGTATCACCATACATATATACTGTATTTTAGGTGCTTTATCGGTTGGTGCTTAACAGAAGAGATTTTCAAACTGGGTTTCACATACCAACAAGAATGTCGCTAGAGGGTTTGTGGAAAATATGAGAGAGAAAACAAAAAGATTTTGACAAAATGTTCTGTAAGGGCTATTAAAGTTAACACATCAACTATGTTATTTTATTTTTTATTCCATTCTGCTTTCTGAATTAAAAAAAAAAAGTATATTTTCTATGCATGAAAGGTGTAATACAATTCAATTATTCTAGATTTGCGTTGAGCAGTGCATGCATTTCCTGTATGTTTTGATGCAGTTTCGCAAAAATTGCTTTAATATTGGCTTCAGTGCTTTTGGTGACGTGATGGAGGAGATGAGGAAAGATCCTTGTATGTATGTACAGTAGATGTACATATACATAATTTGCTGCCTTTACTGTATATTTTAAGAAGAGGGTTATCATATTTAGGGGTCCTTGGCATTAAAAACTTAAAAAAAAAACAACTTGGATTTGGCCAAGGTAAACATTGAATGAAGTAGTTTGGCTGAATTGTAGTAAAAACGTTTCTGCACTCAAAAAAATATTTTAGCCATTTTTTAAGATTTACACATTTCAGAACAAAATTCCAACAAAATGTTTAATTAATAAAACTTAAAATATTTAGTTGTATTTATTTTATTTTGTTAAAGATTACTCTTTAAAGTTTACAATGTGATTGAGTAAAATTATAATGTGTAAAATTATAATGAATACATCCATCCATCCATCGTCAACCGCTTATCCTGCGTACAGGGTCGCGGGGGGCTGGAGCCTATCCCAGCTAACATTGGGCGAAAGGCGGGGTACACCCTGGACAGGTCGCCAGTCCATCGCAGGGCCACACATATACAGACACACACTCACACTCACATTCACACCTAGGGCAATTTTTTTTGGAGACACCAATTAACCTAATCTGCATGTCTTTGGATGGTGGGAGGAAGCCGGAGAACCCGGAGAGAACCCACGCAGACACGGGGAGAACATGCAAACTCCACACAGAATGGCCGGGGCAACCGGGGTTTGAACCCACGACCTTCTTGCTGTGAGGCGACAGTGCTAACCGCTGCACCATTTTAAAAATTACATTTTAAAATATTTTTTTATTTTTTTATTAAGTGTGTAAAACTATTGCAATTCACATGGCATGATGTGCTCTTCTATTTGTTAACATAACAGCCTCTTATTAAGACAAGAGTGAAAGACAATCTAATAAGAGGATTGTAATCTCTATGTCTAATTCTGGTAATGTAAATTTTCTACCAACATATGTTCCATATCAGCTGCATTATTCAAATATAATTAAAGAAAGCAATCAGAAGAGCCACTTAAATAAATCAAGATTCAAGTGCTGTACGCCCTTTTTTTCTGGTTTAAAGCTGAGCCTCTTGTTTTTGTCTTTTTTTTTCTCCCTAATTTGGAATGCCCAATTCACAATGCGCTCTAAGTCCTCGTGGTGGCGTAGTGACTGGCTTAGAGGACAAATCTCAGTTTGATTGTTATCAAGTGGTTTGTTGAGCGTGTTAACGTGGAGATGCTGTTCTCTGCGGCATCCATGCACAACTCACCACGTGCCCCACCAAGAACGAGAACCACATTATAGCAACCATGAGGTTAACCCAACATGACTCTACCCATCCTAGCAACCGGGCCAATTGGTTGCTTAGGAAGCCTGACTGCAGTCACTCAGCACGCACTGGATTTGAACTTGCGACTCCAGGTTGGTAGTCAGCGTCTTTACTTGATGAGCTACCTAGGCCCGAGTCATCTTGTTTTAACATTTATTCAAGTGAGCTATTACAAATAGCCTAAGTTGCAAAATATTTGACTCACTTTGGAAGTTAAACATATAAATCACATATATTGATTTTACACAAAATGCAGACACTGTTTTGAGGAAGAGGATGTAGTTTTATTTATTTATTTATTCAAAAAGTAGGAATGAGAAATGAGAAAACTTTTCTCACAAATCTGTTGCATTTGCTTTGAAGAAGCAAAGGCAAAGGGAGAATATAAAGTTTCTCTCAATCCATATTCATTTCTTTGAAATATTATTGCTTGCTCCGAACACCTTTATTCATTATATCTCATTCTCTTGCTTAAGCGATGAATAAAAGAATGAGTCATGGATAAAGCAGCCAGCCACAGTGTTCATGAGACGGCACACTTCAAGAAACACAAGACTAATGCATTTATTATAGCAGGATAAAATTACAATTAGAACACAAGTACAGTACATTCAAAACAATTAGCTCAAATGCAATTACAACCTTCTCAACTGAATGCAGAATACACTGGGCCTGGTACATAACAAGCATTGTACAAATACTTGTAATTTTATCTTACTGCCGCACAGTCAATAAATCCCTCTAATTTTACACTGTGGAAATCATTTTTTTCTTTCATGCTCGGGAAAAGTGAGAAGCGAATAATAAGGCAAATCATTAAATAAATCTAAATGTTTTAAAGGTTGGTATGAGAAGATGTTCAGACCAATTGGAAACTCAACCCAAGAATAAAGTGTGCTTTTTCACATGAACTGTATCTGGTAATGGAGCTGACAGGCAATTAAAAATACACTAGAGTACTCACAAATACCACATAGCGTGTTTCAATATTGTCTTTTGACTATGAATAGGGGGATGAAAATTGATTGTGTTCCCTTTCTATGTCGTTTATGAAACTGTCATTGTTCTCAAAGAGAAACATGTGAATCAGACCTGCTGTGTGAGATCATTTTCATCGCTACCTGTCTGCCCACACAAGCCATGCTGGGGTTTTTAAATAAAAATAGTTTGAGAAAAAACTGTAAAAGTAGGAATGACTTGGTGACATCGGAGCTTGAACACTATTTAGTCAACAACCCCAAAATCAAACTTGCAGGTTACACATTCTAATTATTTTAGAGACCTGTGCTTTTTTCGCTTAGATAATGGTGATGTGATAGCCCACAAGGGAACCATGTAAGTGGTTTATTCTACACAGCACTCACAAACACAAACACAAACATACAAGGACCATGTGCTCTTGAAACAGTACGCTAGAGTGCTCGTAAGTCTTGGAACATTAAACTAACTTGACAAATGTATGGTAGATATGGCAGTCGAAGAAACAACTAAGAAGCTTAGTGATCAATATCTAGTTTATTATCTAGTTAACACGTAATATTTTGAAAACTCAATTAATGCTGTATCATGTTTTTTTTTTTTTTCACTTCCAGAAACTTTACTAATGTTTTTCTCTAATTCCTTTGGCTAAAATTGGCATATATATATATATATATATATATATATATATATATATATATATATACATTTCCAGGAGGTATAAATTTGACTCGACTGCTCATCCTAGCACAGAAACTGATTGTGTGCATGATTGCACGCTTGTGCATTATGAGTGACACATGTTACAGAGTATGGAAACTTCACAAAAGCTCTCTCACTGTCATCTGAACCAGTGTCAAAAACGAAACCTTGCAAAAGAGACCCAGCGTGTGCATGATAGAGGATGAATAGCAGCCAGAGAAAATAATAATTATGAGATTTTAAACTTCAACATTCATTTTGTTTTGTGTCTGCATGTATAGTGTCTTATAATTCACTGGCAATGCACACTTAAGTTTATCTTGCCAAGAAAGTTTCATATAAATTGAATCTGCCCATTGGATCCTATAATTTAAAAAAGTCCACTAGAAAACTAATTATTTTGCTCAACTTTTAATAACAGCATCTTGACTGATTTTATGGCATGTAAACATATACTTGTGAGATTTCTTCCTGTAAAAATGTGTCTAATTAACTCTATCCACAAAAGGGTTATTTAATTTAATATTAAACAATTGACACAATTAAAATAATTGTTACTAACCAATTTCTTGCAAGTTCTTTGAGACAAAGTATAAAGTAAATATGTTAATGATTATATATATATATATATATTTGAAATTAATATGCCATTTACCATGATTAATTACAATTAATCACAGAAAACTGAGCAATTAATTAGTTAATTGTTTGAATAATTTCGAAGCCCTAATAATTTCTCATTTAAAAAGCCAAATATTTCTTTATATCTGCAGCTAATTTGTAAAGGGATGTTAAGTTTTAAGAAAGCTCTATATTAAAATAAATATAGATATGATTAGTTTTATTAAAATTATTTTTGGTACAAAAATGACAGTTTTTAAATGAATGAATGATCTCAGTTAGTGTGACAGTATCTTGAATTTGAACAAATAAAACATGTTAATTTATATAACCGAGTCAAAAACACATAAAAACAGCAGCTTTTCACAATATGTTCCACTATGAAATAAGAGATCTGAAATACCACGCAGGGACTAAAATCAGTGAATCTGATCATTGAAATGAACCATCCTAACGAACTGATTCACTAGAATGATTCTGACTTTCCAGTGCTTCATATGAGAGAAAGGACCGTTCGGCAATAACAGTTGCATGTGATATGACATTAAAATATAAAAAATAGAATATGACATTAAAAGCAGTGATGTAGCATTTGACCTCACTTCACTGCTAGTCATAGTAAAAAAGTAGTTTGTTGCTAAAAAAAGCAACACTAGTTTGAAAACTGCCAAGCTACTGTCACACTACTGATAATTGTAGTTACATTTTAGATAATTGCTTTCCAAAACACACAGACAGCCAATGCACACTTTCCATTTAAATTTCCTTTTAGCATATACACAAAGGTTTTCCCTCTGTGCATTCGTGTTTGAGAAGTGTGTCTAATTGTGCCAGAGAATATGTGTAACGTGTGTGTGTGTGTGTGTGTGTGTGTGTGTGTGTGTGTGTGTGTGTGTGTAGAACTGAGTAATTTAAGGGGAACAAAGGCAAAATCACCATGTGTTGTTCAGAACACACTCTGTTGATGCCGTGTGGTGAAACCACAGAGACAAAACAAAGCAGGCAATATCATGAGATGTTAGAAGAACACTGCCATGTGGCTCACTATTAAAAATCATCTCACTACAAAAGCCCATAGACTGATTTTATACAATTCAGTCTATAGTAATTCAAACATTAATTGTTTCTGGCTCAATTCCCAGGATACAACTGTAAAGAAGTTAAAGGCAAGGAAGAGGCGAGAACCGGCTTAACGTACAAATAAAGGTTTAATGTGAAACTCAAAAGACAAACACATAAGATGACGGACATGTCCATAAGGATCTCTCTCTGCCGCACCGCCCTCTGCGATCGGACCTTATCCCTCTCGGTGGCTTGATTAGCCTGATACGGGACCGGGCGTGTCGAGTCACGACCCGGCCCCGCCCTCCTCTGTGCCACAACAACCATCTGTGAAGGCATCAAATTAAGGTCTAGATATCATAATCTTGTGGTCAGTGTGAATTCAACATATTGAGCTTTGGTGCTTGTGTGGGAGACCCAGGTTTGAGTACAGCCTGGGTCATGTTCCCATTCCTCTCCCCTTGTTTTCTTGTCCTCTTTCAACTATGTCTGTAAATAAAATATAAGTGGTAAAAAATTAATAAATGAAGGGGCTCCTTTTAATTAAAGCAACATGAAGGCTGCCAGACCACAAATATAGAGCCTGTATATCAAACCTGTCACTCAGAAGCGTGGCTTCATATTTTCTCCAAATAAGAGTCCATCAAAGTCCTCATCTCAAAAACAGCAGGTAGTCAGAATTGTTTCAGCATTTTTGTGTTGAATTCATTTCTGACATCTGCTGCCAATCTAAGATAACACAGGGATAGGATCCCTTTTTTAGATATCAATAAGAAGGGTGAATCACAGGGTAAATGCTTTGTAAATATATGAATGCATAATTCATTAGCATATTCAGGGATGGATAATAAAACCTTAATTTCCATTAAGCTACACTATGCAACTTTGTTTTTAAAAAGACAACAAAATGTTATTAATGAGACTGCAACAAAAATCAATTTTCCAAACCATGGCTTTACTTTACCCAATTGCACTTTGAAAAACCTGTAATAATGATTTATATTTTAGAGTTGTCGGGACAGATTTCATGGGAAATTCCAGGCATACATCATTTGTCTGTACTTGTCACTTTATATCCGTACACAGAGAAAATAAGCTCCGGCTACTGTAGCACGTGTTTGGTGTGGGAGTAGCTGAAGCTGAAAGCTTGTTGTTACAACGAACAAGAAAAATTCACCATGGATCATGGATCATAACAGCAAACCTCCGGGGATTCACTGGTTGTAAAAACAAAGAAACTCCAAACAGAGCAGAGTCTACAGGCCAAAAGGGAAAGCGACAGAGTTCATAATAAAACCCAAATCAATATCGGTTTGGCTTTTCAGAGGTGGTGACAAATGAGATATCTGAAAGAATTTAAAAGCGACCCAGAGATGGCTTTTTTCGAACCACATTCATCCACGCAGAGGAGCAGAGCTGAAGCACGACATTTGTAATTACCAAAACAATGTTCTTCCGCAAGACACATGCAGTTTTATTTTTTAACTGCTAAATGGCAAAAAGTTACATAGTGTAACTTTAAAGAATGAATTTATGGTTGATATTTTACATGATGTCTGTCATGTTCTCTGTTGTCTTTTGTTTTTGTGCTTTTATGTTGAAGTTTAGTTTAGTTCCTGTTTGTTTCTTGTAGTCCTTTGTAGTTTTATTTTATGATTGGTTTTCCCCTGATTAGTTCTCATTCCTTGATTGTTTACCCAGGTGTTCCTCATTCCATTGTTAGTCCCTTTATGTATTTAAGTCCTTGGTTTCCCTGTGTCCAGAGTTAGTTATTTCATGTTTTGTTTTGCGCCTAGTTCTCCGTGGTTTTTGTTGTCCCAAGTTTGCTTGTTTTTGAATTTAATAAAAAGCTGCACATAGATCCTCTCCCGTTGCCTGTCGTTACAATGTCTTCACATTACCAATAAGTAAATGACTCAAAGCAAATTAAACAAATTAATGCACCAGGGATTAAATTAATCCTCTTTCAGAAGTAAAAATGACATTCCATCATTAAATCTGATTTATTATTTATTCAGAGGAAACTAATGTAAACAATGCTAACATTAAATCTTCAGCAGGATTGACAACACTCGTGCATTTGCGTTGAGACACAAGCAATCTGTTTCATGGTGTCATGCTGCCAAAGCAAATATCATGACACACTATGAGTAATCATTAAATGCCCTTTTCCAAGAATTTTAGTAATAAAGTCTAGTTGTAACTAGCACATTTAGGCATACTGTTAAAGGAAATTTCCATTGTAATTTCTGCGGAATAAAAATGGAGAAAAAGCCATGTTGATATTTGGTAATAATAGTGTACTTTTTATTTACTTATTTATTTTTATTTGTGTGTATGTATATATATATATATATATATATATATATATATATATATGCAAGTGATTTTTGTGCCTGGTTACAATGTTTAAATAAGATGCTATTTTTGTACCTTGTATACTATTCTTATAGAGGAATAAGAAATAAAATTGTATTATTATTATTATTATTATTATCTTTTTTTCTTCTTCAGTTTTTTTTACCACTCTCCTTGTATGAAACGTCTCGGTTACGTATGTAACCTCCGTTCCCTGATGGAGGGAACGAGACATCGTGTCGAAGAAGCGACACTAGGGGTCTCTCTTGAGTGCCGAAAGATACCTCTGATCTATGAAAAAAGGCCAATGAGAGTTGGCGAACAGTATTTGCATACTCCGCCTCCGGATACGGATATAAAGGCGAGAGAAATACGCTCGTTCATTCAGGATTTTTCTGAGGAGCCGGGAGTGTTCCGGGCACCTCAGCGGCTCATGCTCAGCGACGTGGCCGGGAAGACACGATGTCTCGTTCCCTCCATCAGGGAACGGAGGTTACATACGTAACCGAGACGTTCCCCGTCTGTCGCTCACTTCGACGTCGTGTCGAAGAAGCGACACTAGGGGTCCACTTCAAAACTCGCCATGCGCTGAGCCGTGTACTGCTGACACAGAAGCGGGCAGGTATTTGCACGTGCACAAGCGACCAACTGTATTCAGGCTGCACGTACTCTTCCCCAATGCCCCGAAAAAGCGTCAGCATCCTTTTGGTTACCCTAGGGGGGAACAAGGTGACGCTCCCAACTAGGGAACGGGCCAAGCCTGGCTGGGCCTCTTTTCTCTCTATGTTTTCTCGGCATAGAGCAAGAGCAGCCGGGGCCCTTACCGCATCGAGGGAAGGGGGTCTTATTCCTGAATTCCTATTCTTTTAGGGGGAAAAGACCCTGCGGAGGCCACACCCGCCCGGCAGGGGAGGTAAAGGTGGCAAAATACATCACATGGCCACTTTGGGCATGTGGGAGAAAAATGGCGCGGTGGTAGATCCAACCTCGAGGAGGGGGGGGTTGCTACAACACGGCGACCAGAGGGCAGCGAAGGACTCCCTAAGGGAGACGCGGGTCAGCTCGTAAGGTGACCGTACCGCGGAAATACACACAGGAGGAGTCCCGTAGGAGGCTCCTATTCCAGTAGGGGTAGCCGGAGGTACCCGTAGCGGACTGGACCAGCACGTTCCTCCGCTGAACTGCTGCGGGCCCGAAGGGCTAGGGAGGAATCGACCAGGGACCTAGGTCCTCTGGGACAAAAGCGCACTGTTTTGCCTTGGCAGAGGGAAACGGCGCTGGAACAAGCGAATCACCCGGTCAGATCGTCGACGTGTACCGAGTTCTACGGGCTCGGACCTGAGAGAACACGGGACGAGACTGACTCAACCCTGAGATTGTAGAATCTCGTAAAGGTGTTAGGTGCTGCCCAGCCCGCAGCTCTGCAGATGTCTGCTAGGGAGGTGCCCCTCGCCAGTGCCCATGAGGATGCCACACTCCTAGTGGAGTGGGCCCGAACCCGTAAGGGGGGTGGCACGGCCTGGGTTTGGTAGGCCAATTGAATGGCCTCCACCACCCAGTGAGACAACCTCTGTTTGGAGACAGCGTTCCCTTTCTGCTGTCCTCCAAAGCAGACAAAGAGCTGCTCAGAGCGCCTAAAGCTCTGGGTGCGTTCCAGGTAGGCACGCAAGGCACGTACCGGACACAATAGTGAGAGGGCTGGGTCTGCCTCCTCCCGGGGCAGCGCTTGTAGGTTCACTACCTGATCTCTAAAGGGTGTGGTAGGAACCTTGGGCACATAGCCCGGTCGAGGTCTTAGGATCACATGAGTGTCTGCCGGACCGAACTCCAGGCAAGTGTCGTTAGTAGAGAACGCTTGCAGGTCCCCTACCCTCTTGATGGAGGCGAGCGCGATCAGCAGGGCCGTCTTTAGAGAGAGGGCCCTGAGTCCAGCTGATTCTAGCGGCTCGAAAGGGGATCTCTGAAGACCGGCGAGGACCACCGAGAGATCCCAGGAGGGGAACAGGTTTGGCCGGGAGGGGTTTAACCTCCGGGCGCCTCTTAGGAACCTGACGATTAAGTCGTGCTTGCCCAGAGACTTGCCGTCTACTGGGTCGTGGTGAGCTGCGATAGCGGCAACATACACCTTCAAGGTGGACGGGGACAGCCTCCCCTCCAACCTCTCCTTTAGGAACAGGAGCACCGACCTAACTGCGCCAATTGACAAACAGACGCCACTTCAGGGCGTAGAGTTGCCTGGTAGAAGGGGCTCTGGCTTGGTTGATCGTGGCTACGACCGTGGGTGGTAGACCAGCTAGATCTTCCGCGTCCCGTCCAGGGACCAGACGTGGAGGTTCCAGAGGTCTGGGTGCGGATGCCAGAGCGTGCCCCGTCCCTGAGAAAGAAGGTCCTTCCTTAGGGGAATTCGCCAGGGAGGGGCTGTTGCGAGGAGCACGAGGTCCGAGAACCAGGCCCGGGTGGGCCAGTAAGGAGCCACGAGAGTGACTTGCTCCTCGTCCTCCCTGACCTTGCACAGCACCTGTGCAAGAAGGTTCACTGGGGGAAATGCGTACTTGCGCAGCCCCACCGGCCAGCTGTGTGCCAGTGCATCTGCCCCTAGGGGAGCCTCTGAGCGGGCGTACCAGAGCGGGCAGTGGGAGGTCTCTCGGGAGGCAAACAGGTCTACCTGGGCCTTGCCGAACCGTTCCCAAATCAGCTGAACCGAGTGGGGGTGAAGCCTCCACTCTCTGCCAGGCAAGCGTTGTCGTGACAGCGCGTCCGCCATCACATTGAGGTTGCCGGGGATGTGAGTGGCACGCAGCGACCTGAGTCGGTGCTGGCTCCAAAGGAGGAGACGACAGGCGAGTTGCGACATGTGACGGGAGCGTACGCCGCCTTGGCGATTTATGTACGCGACCGCAGTGGTGCTGTCCGACCTGACCAGGACATGTTTGTCGCGAATTAACGGGAGAAACTGCCGCAGGGCTAGAAGGACGGTCAACAACTTGAGGCAGTTGATGTGCCAACGCAGCTGGGCCCTTTTCCAATGGCCTGAGGCTGCGTGCCCGTTGCAAACGGCGCCCCAACCCAATCTGGAGGCATCGGTCGTGACCAGGACGCGTCTGGACACCTGCTGTAGGGGTACTCCAGCCCGTAAGAAACAGAGGTCTGTCCAGGGGCTGAATGTTTGTTGGCAGGCGGGGGTGATTGTTACCCGGTGCGTGCCGTGGCGCCATGCTCGTCTCGGGACTCGGGTCTGGAGCCAGTGTTGGAGCGGTCTCATATGCATCAACCCCAGCGGCGCGACTGCCGCGGAGGACGCCATATGCCCCAGGAGCCTCTGGAAAAGTTTTAAGGGGACCGCTGTGCCTGGCCTGAAGGCGGCGAGGCAGTTCAACACTGACTGGGCACGCTCGTTGGTGAGACGTGCGGACATTGAGACCGAGTCTAACTCCATCCCGAGAAAAGAGATGCTCTGAACTGGAGTGAGCTTGCTCTTTTCCCAGTTGACCTGAAGCCCCAAACGGCTGAGGTGCCTGAGCACCTGGTCTCTGTGGGCGCATAGTAACTCTCTCGAGTGGGCCAGAATGAGCCAGTCGTCGAGGTAGTTGAGTATGCGGATGCCGGCTTCTCGGAGTGGAGCAAGAGCTGCCTCTGCGACTTTCGTGAAGACGCGAGGGGACAGAGACAGGCCAAAGGGGAGGACTTTGTACTGGTACGCCTGGCCCTCGAATGCAAACCGCAGGTAGGGGCGGTGTCAGGGAAGGATGGAGACGTGGAAGTACGCGTCCTTCAGGTCTATCGCTGCGAACCAATCTAGATGCCGGACGCAGGTTAAAATGTGTTTCTGCGTGAGCATCTTGAACGGGAGTTTGTGCAACGCTCGGTTGAGAACTCGAAGGTCCAAGATTGGTCGTAAGCCGCCGCTTTTCTTGGGTACGATGAAGTAAGGGCTGTAGAAACCCTTCTTCATCTCGGTTGGAGGGACAGGCTCTATCGCGTCTTTGGCCAGAAGAGTCGCGATTTCCGCGCGCAGAGAGTGGGCGTGTTCGCCGTGTACTGCGGAAAAGCGGACGCCCATGAAAGGGGGCGGGGGCCTGGCAAACTGAATTGCGTAACCGAGTCGGATGGTCCGGGCCAGCCAGCGAGACGGGTTGGGAAGTGAAAGCCACGCGTCCAACCTCTGCTCTAGGGGCACCAATGGGACGGTTAATTTGGACGTACCCGGCGGGGCTTCGCAGCGGGCGGAGCAGGTAGGGCAGCGTTGGGCGGCGACAGGGCGACCCGCGGCTGAGGTGCTGAGAAAAGACTCAAAGCACTTACCTTGCTCCACACACCCGGCTGGGGGCGGGTTAGCAACTGAGGAGGAGGCCCTGGGTAGGCGTCCTTTTGACTCATCGGAACCGGCCGGCCGGGGGACAGTCGTGGGGCTGAAGACGGGTGGTCCGTGTCCAGGAAGCCAGGACTGTTGAGATCTAAGGGCAAAGTGCCGTGAGAACGGCATTTGAGGGCCAGGTGACCCAGAGACATAGGAAATAGCTCTTTTATTGAGAATGTGGGTACCGCAACCCCGTCTAAGGGGGAGCGGCAAATTAAATTGTTTGAAAACAAAAGATTCTCCTCCCGGCCCTCCACCGGGGGACGGAGTGGTCTTACCACCTCCGGAGCTAACGTCTGTGTAGCTGGGTTGTCCGTCTCAGGACCGCCTAGGAGCCTTCCGGGTCCTCGGGGGAGTCCGGGAGACGGGGGCCGTTTGCTTCCTGCGGTGTGCTCGACGCAGGGGCCGAGAGCTGGGCCCGGGTTGAGGCGGAGCAGGTTTCTTAGCCGCAGGGGGACGCCCTCGGCGAGCAGACGGGGCAGTGGCCTTGGCGGCAGGTTTGCGGTGAGGCAGGATGTGAGAAATAGCCTCCGTCTGTCTTCTCACCGCGGAGAACTGCTGGGCGAAGTCCTCGACGGTGTCGCCGAAGAGGCCAAGCTGGGAGACAGGGGCGTCGAGGAAGCGGACTTTGTCGGCCTCACGCATCTGTGCCTGCGCGGTGACCTTCGTAGCTCTGAGGGCGAGGTCGGTCGCTGAGCGCAGTTCCTGCAGCACATCGGGGTCAGGGCTACCCTCGTGCAGACCTCTGAGCACCTTGGCCTGGTGGACTTGCAGGATGGCCATGGCGTGCAAGGCGGAGGCGGCCTGTCCCGCGGCGCTGTAGGCTTTGTTGTTCAAGGAGGATGAAGTCCTACAGGCCTTGGAAGGGGGTACAGGGCATCCGCGCCAGGTGGTAGGGTTACCGGGACAAAGATGGAGCGCAACTGCCCTATCCACCTGGGGAATAGCAGTGTACCCATGGGCCTCTCCGCCGTCGAGGGTAGCGAGAGTGGCGCCCAGACCCCAGGAACCAGTCATCCAACCGTGACGGGTGTGGGGAGGGTGGAGGTTTCCAGTCCAACCCCACCCCGACGGCGGCCCGGGCAAGCATGTCGGACATCTGCGCGTCCGCCTCAGCCTGGGCCTGCTGGCCCGAAGGCGGCAGTCCAGGGGAGGAGTCAGCGTCAGATGCCGCGCTCTCCGACGGAGAGGCGAGCTCATTGGCTTCAGGCTCCAGAGGATAGGCAGACCGGCCCAGAGGCGAGTCGCCGTTACCTCGAGGCTGGACGGAGGTAAACGAGCGTGTCGGGGGGCGGGTGGTCCGCGGGGACGTGCCCGGTGGAAGCGCACCCGCTGCCCTCCCCAAATCGCCTCCAGCGCCAACCGCATCGTCCTCAATCCCGTGGGAAGGAGCGATACGGGGGGCGGCTGGAGTGGCGTGCTTTCTATTGAAAGCGAGCCGCGACCGCAACGTTACCATGGTCATGTTCTCGCAATGAGAACATGAGCCATCCACAAACGCTGCCTCGGTGTGATCGGCGCCCAGACACACCAGACAGTGCCTGTGGCCGTCAGAAGCGGAGAGCACTCTACCGCATCCAGGAACTACACAGGTGTTGAATGGTATCTTTATAAAGACGCGCCCTGAAAAGGGCGTTCAACACCACTGTATATTGCTCTTTTAGAGAAATAAACTCTTTATGAGGAAATATAACTCTTTTAGAAAGGGAACTCTTTCAACTCTGCGCTGTCGAAGCGCCCAGGGGCAAACTGCACGCCGGCAGAGAAGAGAAAACAGCCGCTGAAGTGCGCCGTAAATCCAACAGCAGCAGAGCGTTGAGAGGATCAGAAGCAGGATCAGTTGTGTGTAGCACAGCAGACAGCATTCACACGACCATCGGATCCGAAGAAAATTACTGAATGAACGAGCGTATTTCTCTCGCCTTTATATCTGTATCCGGAGGCGGAGTATGCAAATACTGTTCGCCAACTCTCATTGGCCTTTTTTCATAGATCAGAGGTATCTTTCGGCGCTCAAGAGAGACCTCTAGTGTCGCTTGTTCGACACGACGTCGAAGTGAGCGACAGACGGGGAACATTTATTAATAAGTGCTTACAATACTTTTTTTGATAAACTATTCTTTCTTCTGCTTCATAAAACATTAATTAAATATAATGCTATTTTTGGATATGTGTGGTTTAATACAGTAAGTAATAATGTAGTTGTTTAGTATGCTTTCTATTACACTATAAATTTTACATATGTATAATATATATTATTCTATTATATTACATCTATATCACTTCGCCACACCACCCCCTCAATACATAAAATATTGTTCTTTTAACATTTGGCTCAAACAAGTATACATACATTAAATATTTTTATGGACAAATTTTGTAAGCATGTCTTTAAGAAATGGCTATCAACTGCCCATATACCACCATTAGCACAATTAGAGTTCATTAAAAATTGGTGCTAAATTGCCAGTGGAGATGCTTAGGTAATGTTTTGGTTTGTGAAAACCCAGTAAACAAATCATTTTACTCCAATCAAAAAGCCAAAAAAACTTAGAAGCAATAACAAGAGATTGCATTTTAAAGACTTTAAGGGACAATCTCACTGTGATCAGTAAAGTGATAAATCTTCAAAACGTCAGTTAGATGGACAACGGAACAGTTCTGGATACTTGACAGAGTTAGCCAACATTTCAATGATCATGGATCACATACTGATTTAAACATAAATATATTTACATAAATACATTTAACCTTGTGCAACCCAGCATCCACATGCTTCGCTATGCACAACGCATAATTTAAATAAATTTAAACTGACTAAATACTATTCACAACACTCTAGACTGTAATGTAAGGGTTACATTTCTGACGCACCGAGCCATGTGACTTCAGCATGATGTTGATTTCATGACATGAGAAGCTTCTAGGGGCTCAGAGCCAACAAAAGTGTCTCTGGTAAAAAAAAAACTCTAAGTTTCTCATTGAACCTGCATAGAGTAGCATCTCTTGTTTTGTTTGATTTAAAATTAAAATAGTGGAAATCAAGACAAGCTCTTACACATTTTATGCATCAGGGTAGGTTTATTTCTAAATGTCACTTTCTGCATAGTTAAAGTCTTGGCTACAACAAAAAATCCTATTACCCACTCAATAGTGGGCCATGAAAACCAACATACAAAAATGACTGCTAGAGAAAGAACACATTTGTGTAACTGGACTGATGACTCAAAACTACAAATGACTAGCCCAGAAGAAAAATACAAAACACCTGACAAACAACATCTGAAGGCTAATAAAATTCCATCCCTACTGTAGATTTGGCAAGGCATAAACAAAAAGCTTGTTAAAGTCAGTGGGTTGCTGCATGTTAAACCAGACCAGTAAAAGAGTGATTGCTGTTTCACGGTGCATACTGAATCACCATGATACTGGAAGGTTAAGACTTTACTGCCAGGAAATCTGTGATCACTGGATAAATCTGGCTGCCAGCAGCAGAGTACATGGTGTTGTTAGCAGTCTCCAACAGTCTGTATTCTCTTACACACTACACTATAAAACCCACTGGTGATTTATTTAGCCTCTATGATAAATCAAAGGTAAAGCAAGCTCTCAGCTTTCAGCTCTTTCAGGGTCAAAAACACTAAACTAAATAAAGAAAATATATGCTTTATTTTTGTGATAAAGAGAGAGTGCAGAGTAATGCAGCGTTCCATTCAAAGTCAGATGGAATATGAATAGTTCATCCAAAAATGAAAATTCTGTGCCAATATACTAACCCTCATTTTGTTAATAATTTGCTAATAATTTATAAAAACCTTAAATTATTTCAAATAATTTATTTAAAATTTGAGTATTTTTTAAGATGTAAATTCGATTAAGTTTAACTTGTATTAAACCCAGAATATTCCTCTAACTCTTAAATGTATGGTGATTGTCCTAAACATTCTTAGATATTCAGGTCTTTAGAGACTTGGCACTTATATCTATCAAAAATTGATGCATACAATACCCAGATAGTGTCAAAATTTCCAAATATTTTCAAAGCAATTAGAAAATTTTTTTTTTGATATATTTAGATGCTTTATTTTTAATAAATCAAAGAGATAATGCAACAAAGCAGTACAAAATTAGAACAGGATTAATTATTTTCACACTAAAATTTCACGAGATTCAACTGTCTGTCAAAAACATACTGAGCTACACATAACACAGTCTACACATACAGTAAGATACACATCAGCTACTCTTAAGTAACACTGTTGTTACACATATGTATTTTCTCAATCACTTATTGAGTCTGAATAGATGAACAACTTTCATTATTTCCATAGTACACCCAAATGACAATAGTCACATCATACTGTTCATGTGTTTTACTTGCTATAATTTAATTCAATGTTGTTTGTACATCAGCTAGCGATGTTAAATGTAAATCAAATCAATCACTGAAACATCAGCTCCACCTTGAGTTAGAAATAACAAGTATAATATGTGTGTGTATACACATATATGGGATATAGATATTTCAGCATGGTTAATAATTCATTGTTGCACAGAAAATCAATGTTATATATGTTTATTTGTATGAATATACTACTAATTTCTCTTGTAATAAACCAAGAAATAGATATACTGTGATAGTAAACTTAAAAAGATATTAAATAATCCTAAAAATAAAATATCATTTATGGAAGTGCGTAAAGAAAAACAACACTCTTACATACCTTGGGTCTTTAAAGACCCTATCCACTTTTGATACTTAAACAAAAAAATTTTACTTAAAAAAATTACATTTGTTCATATCACACTGTTTATAAGAGATAGATTGAGGAATACTAAAGAGGTTTGGATGAGGGACAGGAAGGGGTGAAATGAGGTCCCTGGTCTCTAAAGACCCAAGGTATGCGTTTAAGGGTTAAAGGGGTCATGATATGGCATTTTTAATATATCAAAATGTTTCTTAAGGGTTCACTTATAATATTAGTAAAGTTTTGCCGTCTCGCTGCTCAACGTTACTGGGCGGCATGCGGAAGTGATAAGGTAAAGTAAGCATTGATGTGTTGTTGCGGAGGAGGTCAGATGCAAATGTCTACCACAGTGTAACATCACAATGTGGAGGAAGTAGAGAATGAGTCACTTTGGTAGCTTGGTTTCAACAAATACTCTTTTTGCAGTGAGGAGAAACTTTTGAGTTGTGAAACTTATAGTATGTTTTATAGTACAATGACCTCTTTCTCATGTCATGACTCCTTTAAGGCTTAAAAAATGAACCATAAGTGTAACAAAATCACCAGCCCACCAGTTAGATAGAAATTCACGCTTATCTATACTCACTAAGGATAGGTTTCCATACTACTCAGGTCTCGTAAAAATGACAAATCAGAAAATCATGGTGCATTTTTGCATTTTGTAATATAAACTTTCACATCAGTCTCAGTCAGTAAGCTCTTGAAGTTCAACTCAATTTGAATTGAATCTAAGAAAACATCTTCTGTCTAAAATAGATCCTTACCAATAAGGCAGAGGCTCCTTGCTGGACTGATGGAGCTTTGCTTGTGCTGACAAGACAAAAAAAATATTATTTAAGTGGCAAGGGAGGAATCGACAGCTGCATAAATAGTAATGACCAAAGACAGAACTCCAGAGAACACATTAAAAAATTATACCTGTCGACACTGCTGCAGTCCCCTGATCAAGAACGGAAGAGTGCTAACAGAAGATGGCTAATTCTGCTCTGATAGGAGGCTACTGACAGCGAGGCAGAGTAAAGAATCTTTATCTGTAGTCACCAAGGACATGTATTCATATTCTTCAATACTCTCATCATATAAACACTCCAATCAAAGGCTTTTCTGCAGGCAAATTTAGAAAGGTCTATTCCAGATGTTATAGACTTGAGCTTTTGGGTAAGCAAATTAAATACACTCTCAAGCAGATAATTTTCATTATTTGTAGGATCTGATCCCCAGGTGTCTCAGGTGCTTTTAAAAAGTCCCACCACTAACAGAGGTATTACAATAATACAGTTATCCAGTTATCGCAGGATCAGTGGGCGAAATGCATTTTTTTTTTAAATATGAAAGGTGTATTTAGCTTCTGTTGTGGCTCAAAGAAAGAGTGTAGAACTCAATGTCCTAATACAGTAGACTGAGCATAATGATAGCAAATATATGAAATATATTAAGTTCATGCATGAAAATCTGAATGGCACAAGCTGATAGGTTCTTTGAACTTGTGATCTGTTAGCAGCTCGATAACATGTGATATGTCAAGCTAATCGGCTCACATGGTGTAAGCTGATAGGATCCTTTGATGCATAATCAGGAAGCCAATCTCAAATTTTGCCTAACATTTCAAATTGCTCAGTTTGCAAATAAGCTGGTTTCACTGCAGCATTCTTAGACAGTTTTCTTTAAGTCTTCCAACTCCCAGCTTCACATCTCAGTATATCTGCTACACAAGGATTGTATTTTCGTCTGATTGTACAGCAGCATGTCATACATGCTGATGCAGCATATCTTGTGTTTTTTGTCCACATGCTTAACTCAGAATGTCTGTGAATGTTTTAGAAGTAGCAAGTCACCATAGCAGATCAAGCTCACCAAGAGCAAAATCCTATTAATATGTCATACCTACATTAACATGCTAACAAGTTCAGTTGTTAAAACTGAAATGTACATATCATGTTGCATAATTCTGATTAAAAAAAAAACAAAGCAAACACTCTTGCTCCATCAAATGGCTGACAACAGGGATGGAACAGGATGGTCAGCTATTACTTGATTAGTTACGTCTACTAGATATCGACAAGTCTTATTATTTAGATTTTTTTATTTTCCTAAGCAAATGCGTTAATGTTTAGACTAAGGCCCTGTCCCAAATGGCACACTTGATGTGGGCTTGCGTTCTCGTGGCCTTCATTTGCGCATTCCTGCTGAGCATCAGTGCAGGCTTCACAGCGGACTATTACCCAACCGTAATGAGCATTACCAAGACAAACTGACCCAAATCCAGAGGAACAGTTCAAAGGATTTATTTACAATAAATGTGAGCATTCAATCTGGAGGCTGAGGAATAGATTTGTGGACATTCAATCAACACTGAACAACATTTAACAATAAATCAGACAATCCAGAAAGAATATGACACACGAGGGGATTAATATAGTCATAAACAAACAAGGGGCAGGTGCCGCTCGCAGCTGAATGTTGGCATGATCAGAGTTCCCATGGAAACAATCAGGGTTCCCATGGAAATGCTGATTCCGCATGCCAGCAGCACCTGAAACACATGAGGGCGAAAACGTCAACACATTTGGAACAAAACAAATCAAAACTGAACCAGACAGGAAGTCAGGATCCAGACATCATTCCCCGGACATGAAACACAAGACAGACAGGGAATAATGATGCCACAATCCTCGTCAGACATAAACCCAACCTGACAAGGAGACAGGACAGAGCACAGCGGTAATTTGCGCACGCCGTCACTAGCAACCGGACCTGCGCGCTCACACAAAGAACATACACAAAACACAAAACAAACGGGAAAATTATGACACGGTCTTCGTCACACAAAAACACAAACTGAAAAAGTGACAGACCAGTCATCAAAGATGACACCAACAGTCACCGCTACTGATTCTCTTGACCAGTCACAGCGGGCTGGAGTTTCCCTTCCAGAGGAAAAAACATGGCAGACGAGGCGATGATTAATCACGGATTAAATCGTATTTCTGTAATAGTTTTTTACTGATTGTCCACAGCGGATCACTTAATTATCATGTGCATATAGTATCACTTTTATGTCTAAAATGTAGAACTAATTAAAATTGTTATTTTATTTAATTTTCCAGAGATATGGAATTACTGAAAGTTTTACGTTCATAAATGTAAGTAACAAAAAATTAAACCTTTGCTATTGTTGTTTCAAAGAGGATTGTAGAATTATTGTGAGTCTAAAATATCAAGACAGTTGAGAATAATGTAATGCATATGGCTGTAGCTTGTAAATATATTACTTAAATGTATTGATATATAGCAACATTCGGTCTAACAGTGCTGAAGTGTGGCTCTGTGTATATTATAACTATTTTTGCGTATGTATGGTGGCATGTTCTTTTTATGCATTTTACTGTGTTCTAAGCACCTGCCTGTGGTGGTTATCCATGTGTCTGAAAGTGATGGGGTTTTGTTGCTGTAGTTATATGTGCACTTTGTTTTTCAGAGGTTCTTAATTAAATGATCTAATGCTTTATTGAGTTGCTTGAAATGATTTCATAAAAAACAATATTCAACAGTGAGTATAGAGTGTGTTCCGTTACCCTATCTATCAATGCCATGACTTTTTCAATTAATAAATTGTAAAACTGCATGCATATAAAAACAATGTAAAAAAATGCATCATCTGATTTAAGTCTTGAAGTCTATTCCAAATGCACACTTTTACCACTTATGAAACATCATGGACTTGCTGACTAGTGCCCCATGGGTCTACACTCGCTTACATCACCAAAGTCTGCACTCAGAGGAAGTGCATGCTACATATAGCATGGATGTTGTAAAGAAGCCATTCGACCAAACAAAGAATATTGTCAAAATCCATGCCAAAGGTCTTAAAGAGACAGTACTATTTTAGCCCTTGTTCTACATGTCTAAGTAAATACTTGTCAATAGTACAAATGTAACCAGTCCTACTCAACCTGCTTTGAGCGGAATTCGAACTGGTATCTCTGGCATGGGAGGCTGGTGCACTAACAAGGAGGCTAAAGGCTACAGCCAGTGTTGTAGTCAAGACCACCTAAACTGAGACCAAGTTAAGACCAAGACAAGAGCAAGACTTTGAGGGGTTAAGAGCAAGTCAAGACCAAGTCAAGTCCAAGACCAGACCAGTGAGAGTCCCACACTGCACACTTACGATAAAATGTGGAACATGCAAACCATAGGCATTCCCATAAAAACACCCACAGAAAACAAATGAAGATTCCTCTTCATTCACCTCTTTTATTGCCATATATAAATGTGTGTGTGTGTGTGTGTGTGTGTGTGTGTGTGTGTGTGTGTCTATCAGTGTACCATGAGAAATGTCTTGATAAAATAATCAAAAGGCATCACAGAGGTGAATTTTATGTATGTGAATTTTCCTTTGTTTTCTATGAGCAAACAAATACAAACAAACACTAAGGAGTTTTACCATCCACCTAAAACAATAACAAAATTTGTGCAAGCATCGCATCAGGTTTTCTGGATGATTCTTCGATCTCCATTACTCGGTCTCCACTCTCTGCTGTCACATCTCTAGCTCTCGCACCCAAGTGAGGGAGCGCTACCCCAGCATATAGCCTTTATGTCAGATCTGACATTAGCTAACGTTGATGTAAAGTAACTTCATATCCATTATCTACATAGCTTTATGTGGCCTGTCTTGTCATTGTTCATCCAAAACAAAAATGTAACTTGGGAAAAACAATTTGTCACTACATGCCCTGTGCCCTCAATCTCTCACAAATTTAACACTGCTTTAGCTGCATCCCTCAATATATGTTAACTAAATTAGGTAGCTTGCGCACCTAGCTAGGTAGCAAATAGCTGGCAAGCAACTGAAACTAGAACAATAAAAAATAACAAATTCATAGGTAGCTAATATGAATAGCTAATACTTGCTAAATCTCTTTGGGTGAGGGGTGAAGATGAGTATAGGTACAGATGCTGCGTTCCATTCAAATCGCATGTGGGATATTCCAGTTGATATCTCCGATCTCTGACTAAATGCATTCCAATGCCAGATGCTTGGAAGATATCATTAAAGGAAACAAAACTGCAACACTCCCATTAGCTTAGCAGGTGTTTGACTGTCACCAGAGACATCTCCTCACAACCTAATTCATAAACAATTTGCAACCTTTGTGCTAAAGGTGTACGATTATCAAAAGAGAGTATAATTTATCATGTTTTAAACACCTGCTACTCTGCTAACGTTTGTTAAACAGGCTTTAATTGAAGGAACTTTGACTAATTTATTGCTATTATTGAATAAAAGTGAATGTTCATAACTTATACTGTACATCTTACTTGGGTGATGTCACGCACCTGCATCTCGTCGAAATCAGAGTTTAAAAATTTACGCACGACTTTCCAAGTTGTAATTGCAACTTCAAGTGGCGTTCCATTACACTTTTCCCAGAAAGAAGTTGGAAAATCCGACTTTTCTATTTCAATGGAATGCAGCAAGAGGCAGATTGCTAATGTTAGCTAGCTAGCTTTTCTAGCATCACTTACACTTTGCTTACCTTTCTTTATGCTTCCGTTCTAAGTGCCGATAAAAGTTTGACATGGTCCCAGCCATCTCGGTAAGCATTGCATTGCAGAATTTACAGTCTGCTGTGTTTTCTTTTGGATGCTTTTTTGCAGATGCTTTGTGGTTTAGGTCAGTGTTTCCCAACATTATTTCTGCCATGGCACACTTTTTACGATTAAAACTTTAAAAATTGTACACCACTATCCAGGGATGGGCAGTATTTCAGATACATGTATTTGAAATACAAAATACTTTTTTGTACTTTGTATTTTAAAGTCTTTGAAAAAAATCTAATGTAATTTGTATCTGAATACATTTAAGTTTGGTATTTGTGTATTTTCAAAATACACTGTGCCAGTCAACCTCTTTATTGGGCTGCTGATTTCCTGTATCAACTAGTTCAGTCATTCCCCCCAACCCCAACTTTAATGCACGTGAGCTGCAGATATCAGAGAGAATGCCATCATCTAGCATTGGGTGAGCAAATGTTCTGCGTTCCTTCAAGGAAATATGTAGTAACATATGGTCAGGATGTGATGGTCGATTCTACTTGTTGCAAAAACATAATAATTGCTGGCAACTGTTATTTAATTTCCATTCAAATATGAAGGTAGCTATGGTACTTATCGTTAAGGATGGGCACGAGTACTCGAGTACTCGGACGTGGCAGCAATGATCGATCATGAAAACAATGATCGATGGTGATAATGTATGATGTGACTTTTCAATTAATTTGAAATTCAGTGACAATCACCTGACAACTTAACACAAACGTGTCAAAGAGGGAGCTTATTTAAAATTTTATGATTGATTACGTTGTGGTTTTGAGGGGTATATTGATTGTCAGAGATGTCTTTTAGCAGCCAAACTGATATACGGCACTGTAATGCTATCATTACTATAATCAAATGAGAGTGTAATTAACCATGTTTTCAACATCTATTGAGTGCCTATTATGATTTTTAAACATAAAATAAATCAAAACTGTGTTATATTTTAGCATCTTCAAAGTAGTCACCCTTTGCCTAGAATTTGCAGACATGTTTTCTTTATTATTTGGTCCAAGTATTTTTTAATACAATTTTAGTTTTATAATGAAATAAATGAATATTGTAGCACAATTTATTTTTGTCTACAAATCTCATTTCAAACATTTAAGCATATGCCTTCAGATCAGAAGATTTTTAAGATTATGAGAAACATTTCAGTCAAGTGTTTCAAAACTTTTGACTGGTAGTGTACAGCTATGTACATGCCATTACCCCTTGAGTATTCGACAAGTACTTAGTCCGAGTATTTGAGTAGACAAAATGACCAAAATGAGCATCACTACTTTTCACCAGCCAATGCAATGCATGTCAAGTGTGACAAAATCAACACTTGTCAGCAGCCAGCTAGTGAGTTAATCTAACTATTGATAACAAGTTCACTAGTTATCATTAGCTAGATCACTAATTAACAAGCTAAAATGGAAATTAATTCAAATAGTGTTAGCACTAACACTGGACATTAAAGCAAGCTTGTCAGTCTAGCTAGCTAATCGGTTGTTGGATTTAAGGTGCCGTCTCACTAGCTAATTTTTCCAATGATTTTCAGGTGTAAGCTTCATTAGCATAATCATTGGCCAGGCAGAGGGAGACAGAGCATGCATTAGCGTCTCACAGCGGGAGGTGTTAATCCCCTGTCAAGACTCCCTGCTGAGTTAATGGCTTCAAAGACTGAAAAAACTCATCTGGTTTGTTTGAAAAAATTATTCTGTCACTGAGGTAGGGTCTTGTGTTCTGGTCAAGTGACCAATGAGCTTCTTCTTTTACTGAAGAGCGGACAAGACGTCAAGTTAATGTAAAGGTTTTCATCACACTCAGATTCTGTCACCAAGCTTTTTTCGTGCACTAAAATGAGCCAAAACAGTCTGTTTTTATTGTATGCATTATTTTACTCACAAGCCTCAATTGGATAAATAAACAATTGCACGCTTTCACAAGGACTCCATCTTCACGATCACTTCTTTAGTGTTGCAGCCCAAAAGACAGAAAGAGAGAGAGAGAGAGCTCAGTGAATGTGAAAGCAGTTACTTTTGAATGCAGAAATAAAACAAAAGCAACTAATGACAGATAAACATAACTACAACTTTTTTGGTCCATTTTAAAATATAACCTTTCAAAAGCCGACTAAACCTGCATTTGGATGAGAAGCTTATAGCTCTTTGCAGTCAACAAGTAGTTTGCATGACAAATCTAATGTCATATCATGGCAGACTATTAAAAGAAAACATTTATTGCCAGATCTTTCCACAATGTGACTATAAATGTGTAAAACCTTTTACATTTAATAGTTAGGACTTATATTATTTTATATATGGTAAACATAAGCTTATATAACACCTAATAATGGTACTTCATTAAATGGAAAATCTTTTCAAGATTTTCAAGATACAAAATACAGTATTTTATTTTAATACATTTTGCCACACAGTATTTGGTATTTATTTTAATACATTTAAACTGAGGTATTTAGTATTTTCTATTTTAAATACATTTTCATGTATCACTACCACTACCCCACATAACCATTGTCGATAGTTTTCCTTTTCAAGAAATTGTCCATGTTTTCTGCCTGTCTTAGTAGCGTGAACTCGTAATGTTTGAAATTTGGCTATGCAAGAATGCAAGTGTATAATGAGGTCACAGATGCCAAGAGCGCTAATTGGATAATGAAAAACCAACAAATTTGTATCTTTTCCAATTTGCAATAATTCTTGCAATGGCACAGCAAATAATTATATATATTTTTTTATTTACTGTATTTTCCAGAAATAAAGTGGCATCTGACTATAAGTCGCACCGGGTCAAAATCGCATTGTTGATAGAGAGGAAAAAACTTAAGTTGCAATGACAGATGTTGAATAGGGCACGCACTAGTACCCGGGAGTAGCTGCCCGGCCTCCATTCAACGGTTCAGATGTCAAACGCACTCCTTGAAGAGTACAGTACTTTTTACTACAAGTGTGATGATGAAGTATAATTTTGTGGGCATGTGAGTAGTTGTGATTGACAGCGGACTAAAGTTTGTTAGAACAATAATGTTATGATGGACAAAATATTTAAACTGGTTGCATAAAATACATTGTAATGGAAAATGTACTGAATTGGCAACTTTAAAACTCTTCAACTGTCTCTATGCCTTCACTAAAATACTGGGAAAAAAAACAATATTTATGTATATATTTTGAGAAATTTGATAATTTTCCATGGCACACCTGACAATCTTTCATGGCACACTAGTGGGCACAGTGGTTGGGAAACACTGGTTTAGGTAGCCAAATTGTATTACAGAAGATTTGTCTGACATCTCTCAGACAGACACAGTTTATTCTCCTGTCTCCTGCATTCATTTTCTTGGAGTGTTTGAAGGGGGGCAGGGAGAGGTGACAGCTGTTAACAGTAACAACAATTTCAAATTAGAAATTAGTAAAGTTATTGCTTGCATTTGAGGCAGGAAGTTTTTAGGCCGGCTGTGGCTCAGGTGGTAGAGCGGGTCGGCCACTAATCGCAGAGTTGGTGGTTTCTATTCCTGGCCCACACGACTCCACATGCCGAAGTGTCCTTGGGCAAGACACTGAACGCCAAGTTGCAGACTAGCGCCTTGCATGGCAGCTCTGCTACCATTGGTGTATGAATATGTGTGTGTGAATAGGTGAATGAGTCACAGTGTTAAGCGCTTTGAAAACCGTTAAGGTTAAAAAGGCGCTATATAAGTGCAGACCACATCCATCATATTAATGAATCAATTATATTCAGACAAATAAATCAGACAATGCACAAGCAATTTAGTGATATCCAGTTGAAGTTGTGGTCTTGACCTGTCTTGAAATAAAATCCAGAGCCCTCCTTATCTGAGACCGAGACAAGACAGAGTAAAAATGTGGTCAAGACCGAGACCTGATTGTGAGGCCAGGAGAGTGAGGTTTACACAGACCGCACAGCTATCACGTACCTGCTGGTTTCCATTACAAAAATTAAGCATGTATATAAAGGTTAGTAAAGGAAGACTAAAACTAAATGTATATTTTTTTTCCCCTGTAAACTGAAATTAAAATAAAAAAAATTCCATCATTGGAAAAACTGAAACTAAACTAAAATGAAAATCCATGGCTCTGAAACTAACTGAAATAACATAAATATTATCTTGAATTAGTTTTCGTTTTTGTTGCGACGTTTTTAATCTTTAAGCCCACCATTACTGTAACATGAAGATGTGACTAGATGGTGATGATAGATGACCTAATACCTTATTGCAGAGTGAGATATACTGCCATAATGAAGAGAGGGTAGATAACAGTCTTTTAAATCATTCTGTCTTACCCCGTCAATATGTGATTTGATTTAGATTTAATATGGAACTGGTAAAGAGTTTCAGCAGGGCTCGACATTAATGCTTGTCTGGGACAAGTGGATTTTTGAAGGGTCAAGTAAAAGAGAAAAGTAGCCTGAATGACAATAATGAAAAAATAAACAGCAATATTTGTAGTTTAGCGAAGGCCTTATTACAAAGTTTTTATAATTATTTTGCTGTTGAAAATAATACAGGGCGCATAATTTTATATTTCGCTAGCAATCTAGGAATAGCTGCACGCTTTGACTGGGCAGGCAGCTTTTTGTGGACGCTTGAAATGCGGATACACCCTGAACGATCATAATGTCCATCTTGATGAGGTATTCATTCAAAAAAAAATTGAAAACCACACACTGTTCTTGACTGGATAACAGTATTAGTTTTAAAAAGTATTAATTGCCAAGAATTGTCAAATTTCATTAACAACTACAGACATGTTGGCTTTGTGACAATGTATACATATTGTGTATGGTAGATCTTACTGCAATAACATGGAAAATTACATCTCATTCCATAAATGTGAGCACCTCTGCTGTAAATGATGGTGATGGAGGATTTTCTTAGACTACCGTGATATACCGTGGTAGTTCTATTATAGAACTACCATATGACAATAGCCTGGGTAGTCCCCTTCCCAGAGCAGTTTACATTTCTGTCGCGGAGGATCGAGTTGACTGCGGAGCTGTACTATTAGCAGGACCATTTCTATGCATATGGGGCCCAAAGCAAAATCCTACTTGGAAGACACCCGCAATAATATTATTTACAAATTGGACCTTGGGGAGTCCAGCATTACACAAATACCTGTTTTCCCCATTCTACAATATCCCATAATATAAATACTAAAACTAAAATAAAAATGAAATATACTGAAAAACAAATCTAAAACTAACAAATAACTAATGAACAAAACTAAATCTTACAAAGAACTAACAAACAAAACAAAAACTAAATATGAAAATGAAATAGAAATAAAAACTAAATAAATTTTTTTTAACTATTATAACCTTGATGTAAACAACAAACATGTAACAATATACTGTTTAAATATATGGAATATAATATATGTAATTTCAATACACCATATTTATCTATGTAATACATGGACTACATTTAAAAAGAAAAAAAGCTAAATGCTAAAATGAAAAACTAATAATAAAATAAAAGTTGTAAAATGTATTTGTCCGTAATTTAACATGTTAGAAGGTCCTCTATATAATGAATAAAAGCATTAGCTGAAAGAAAATGTTTTTCATACTGTATACAAGCAAACTGGACATTATAACTGAACTATACCCAAATTAATTGAAATTAAAAGTAAAATTGAACCATGATATCGTGATGTATTGCAATATATCGATTCGTGACATGTGTATCGCAATACCTATCGACTCGTGAGGTGGCTGCCTATACCCAGCCCTACTAACAACACAGACTAGTAATTCAGACCACCTATCAACTAATCAGTTTTGAAAATGTAATGTACCTGTAAATGTACTATAATAGTGATCGAGACATTGAGTTCTGTCTTTGGTCTATCTTCCCCAGAAAGACCATACTAGCTGGCCAGCTTCATCTGGTTTAACTGGCTTTAAAGTAAATGAACGAGTAAGTTGTGGAGAGAATGAGAGCATGAGGGAATTTTTGAGTGAAAGCAGGAGACATGTGGCAGACTGATGCAGTACTGAGTAGTGCAGAATTTGCTCATCCTCTCCATTGCTTTGCTATTACTTGGCTATCTCAGTGAGTAACCACAAGTGACACTGGGACTGCTGGGAGATGAAAAAAAAAAGCAAATCGATAACCATCTCCCCAGGAAGAGATGCATGGTTCAATGCCCTTGCTCTGACACCCAACTCTCGCTCTCTCTCTCTCTCTCTCTCTGCATGACAGGAGTTTGGGGCGCATGAGTGTCTCATGGGTGAGAGGAGTGATCTGGGTTTAGTGGGTTTTTTCTACTACCTTAGACTTTTTGTTTAATTGAACCCTTATTTTTTATGCTTCCATTTACCTTCATTTAAACTTCATCAAATAGAATCTTGATAATTGCGATTCCATATAACTTTTTGGTAAGTGTTTGGTTAACCTTGTGGCGGAGGTCGGAGATGGAGGCTCACCTCAATGGGTGTGAAGCCTCTCTCTCACTCCGTCATGGGATCAGGTGTGTGCCTGACGCTGGCGCCTCAGTAGGGGACGCGCTGGTGGCAATAGGTGAACAGGTGGGATATGAAAACATCAAGGATGAACAAAGCTCTGGTGGTCTTTTTGAAAGAACTAACATTGGTCAGCCAGTTGATTGAAAACAGAGTTTGGGTAAGTGGTGCTTTTCTTGATATTTCACAGCTGGTGTCGCAAATTACTAGAGTCACAATCTCTAACGTACCTCATTGAGTCATTGAGATTTGGAAAAATAGCCTGTGGAATTAAGTCGATTCCACTTGGTTGTAAAAATTAATTGATCAAACGCATTCAGTTGTTTAACGTGTTTCTGGAATCAGCAACTTTAGATATTTATTTCCATGTTTTACACAAAGGTAAATCCTATATGATCTATGCCAGTACTGGTGACTTAAAATGCTTTGAATGTGGAGACGTAATGCACAAAAGAATGTATGCCCACACAAAGCGCTCTTTAAAAATAATGAAAACACAGTTCATTCTAAAATGGCCAGTAGAGAAAAAAGCTTTGGATGAGCTGAGAACAATGAAGACGAAAGCATGCAGAATGTAATGCAGGAAAATCAAGAAGAAATTGTCAGAAATTGTGGCTTGTATTGTGATGAAGTTGGTGTGGACACAGTGGAATATGATTTGGAAATAGCCTTAATACTGATGGAGATGTTGTGAAGTTCAAGTCACAGGCAGAGACAAATAGTATCACAGAGGAAACAGTTCAGACAATTTTTCAGAAATGTCAGACATTCTATCTCAGAATGGCAATGATCAACTATATGCGGTGAAATAAACAAATTTAAGAAGAGGAAAGATGCTGCAGAAAGATGTCCCGAAAGGTTTGTTTTCTATCTTGCTCTTTCCTACTGTTTATGACTTTATTCTTTCTTCTTTAATCTCTTTATGGAGAGCATTAAGATGGGGACAATAAACATTAATGGAGGAAGAGATAGTAGAAAAAGAGCAGCTGATTTATAATAAATATATTGATGATCCATTTTTACAAGAATCACAAAGTGATATTAATAATGAAATTGAATGGAATTTGTGGTGGGAAGGCAAACTATTCAAAATACAAATATCAGTGCAGGTGTTGCAATTTTATTTTCAATGAAGCTTAATGTTAATGTTATATCTACATGTGAGATAGAAAAGTGTAGAATTTTAGCAGTTCAAGTGGAATTAATGGGTGTACCCATTAATACTTATTCACCCAACAATGGAGTAGAGAGTATACTTCTTTTTACAAGTTTAAATAAATTGTTAGATAAGTTTGATAGGAATAAGTGTATGCTTCGAGGAGGTGACTGGAATTGCACGTTAGACTTTACTTTAGATAGAGAGTAATTGATAAGAACCTTGTCCTCCATCTTCTAATTCATTAAATAGTATTATTAGTAAATATGGTTAATTTGGTGTGTGGAGAATCAACCTGGTATCACGCCAAAGCGTGTAATAGACACGCTGGTCCACTAGCGGATGCGTGTCAGTGTCACGCTTTGCCTCCTCTAGGCGTGTACATGACACGCACGTGTGTAGTTACAATACCAGCAGGGGGCAATCATTTCCTCAATGCCAACAACTCTCCACGCACCAAAGAGAAAGCGATATATTGCATTCTCCAATTCCCGCGTCATTCAGGACATATTTGTTCATTATAGTGCTGTCATTAAGAAATCCTAACGTTGCTGTAGCCTAACGTTATATTTGTGTGTGGGCTGTGGAGATGTTTAATCTGTGGTGCTGTTAACGTTACTGTGGTCAATAACGTTAATGGAAATTAATCACAGAAAGCAGCGTTCGATCCTGAAATATCGATGTTATATCGACAGGATCGATCCTCACGTAAAAAATAAGCTTATAAATGAAAAAAAAAATATATCGCAAATAATTGTTTTGGAAATAACTTTCTCCTGCTAATCGGAATTGGAGAATGCAATATATCGCTTTCTCTTTGGTGCGTGGAGAGTTGTTGGCATTGAGGAAATGATTGCCCCCTGCTGGTATTCTACCTACACACGTGCGTGTCATGTACACGCCTAGAGGAGGCAAAGCGTGACACTGACACACATCCGCTAGTGGACCAGCGTGTCTATTACACGCTTTGGCGTGATATCGGGTTGGGAGAATAGAGCACCCAGAAGTGAGGTAATATACCTGGGTAAAAGCTTCCCGTGACCATATTAGAGGAGCCAGAATATTTTATATGAATAAAAATAGTAGCAATCGAGTTGTAAAATCAACTATTTGTCCAAATGGTTTTACTGATCACCATTTATGCAAGGCCGTAAGCCTGTCATTAACAAAAGCCTTGCCGACAGACTTTTCCCCGCCTCTCCAGGGCTGGGGAGGGGGATGAGGGGAGGGAAAAAAAAGAGGAGAGGAGAGGGAAAGGGCAAGATGGATCGACAGTGAGAGAGAGAGAGAGAGAGAGAGAGAGCGAGAGAGAGAGAGAGAGAGAGAGAGAGAGAGAGAAAGAGAGAGGAGAGATAGAAAACATTTGCTCGCCGGTTCCCAGACACGCCGTCGCCTGGTCCTCGATCACTCTGGTGGACGAAAGCCACTCCTCCCCGGGCAGACCGGAGCCAGTCCTCCGACCCCTGGCAGATGGAACACCCCTCAGCGTTTTGGCGGCTGGTAGGGAACTCCTCCGCCCCTGGCTGCAGTTCCACCGCTCCAGGCAGCCGGCAGTGAGCCCCTCCTCCTCATCACAATAGGGTTTAATCATTGTTATCTCTTTGAAAATCTAAAAGCTTTTGGTTTTGGCAAAAACTTTATTTACTGGATAAAACTTTTGTATACAGGAGCATCTGCAATGTTGAAGGTAGGGGGTGGGCTAAGTAAGCCAGTGTTAGTCAAGAGAGGTATTATTTAAGGTTGCCCCTGATCAGATCAGTTCATGAAAAATAACAAGTGTTCTCAGCTGAAGGTTTTGAAGAAAGACCAATTATTTTTTGTTTTGTATTTAAAAGGAGTTTTTAAAAAATATGAAAAAGCCTTAACAGCACAAGTAAATTGGGACAAGAGTGAGGGGTATTTAATAGAAAAATCTCCCCAATACATAAAAATGTACCATTCTATGAGCAGTTTTCTTTTTAAAGGTTGATTTTGGTAAAGAATTAGAGGTACTGTAAATTAGATAAATAAAGGAGTATGTAAATTCAAAGTCTCTCTCTCTCTCTCTCTCTCTCTCTCTCTCTCTCTCTCTCTAGGGCCACTCCAATCCTTTCGATCAAAGGGCAGAACACTGATTTAAGCATGACAGGGCTCTAAAGCAGGGCCTGCAATAACTGGAGTTTTAACTGCATTTAAGTGTAGCACTTCGTCTTGAAGGTTTCAGAGTCCTTCAGTATCATCAGGCGATCAGTCTAAAGGTGAAGGGCTCTCTGTCTGGTTGGATGTTTGATTACACACTTAAATATAGCATTCTCAGATAAATAACGACTGGTGCACAAAACAACATGAATTTGTTGAAATTAACTTGAAAGACTGAAAATTATATCAATATTTACTTACCCTCATGTTCTTCCAAACCTGTATGACTTTCTTCCGTGTTTTATAATCCACATATGACTGGATGATGAAAAAAAACTTTTTTAGTTACTGCATTTTGGCTTTGTAGGTCAGTATAAGTATGCCATTTGTAGGTTGAATTCCCTGAAACACTTTGAATCTGCGGCACTATCAAAACATTGATCTGTTTGCTTGAGCATCCCAACCAGCCCAACAGAGCAACATTGGCTCAACCAGTGGCATGAGTTTGGGGTGGGACTATCTGTTTTTCCGTCCAGTGGCATACGGGTAGACTGGTTGGTGCTGCTAGTGGCACAGAAATTAAACACATCACATTAAAACTTGTAAAAATTGGTACACAATCCTATTATGCTACTGCAAAGGTATGAACTTGAAGAAAATAAACTTCAAAAAACTTTAAATTTAAAGTAAATCTATTCTGAGAACAGCACAAACCAGGTCTGCTTGATTTCAATGACCCACAATTTATTATATAAACGATTGCAAGTGTGATATTGCTTATATACAACAGTTCAATGAACAAGTAAAATGTAAAAAATAAAAAATAAAAAACATAAAAAAACGCATTTGTGCATGGAACTACTTTCTTACGCGATGGATCAGAATCTGCCATTGCTGGTTCAAACCAAATGATGCGTCCAAGCCTCCGTTAGTAACTAAAAAATGTAACTTCAGAAATAGTATCACGGCTTGTGCTGTTTCGAACAAGTTATTGGATAAACACAGATAGATGTGTGTGTGTGTGGTGTGTGTGTGAGTGAGTGAGAGAGAGAGAGAGAGAGAGAGAGTCATAGAGACAGAGCGTGTGCGATCATCTGTTGCCAAACCCAAGCAGAGATGGTGTCAGCTTTCTGAAGATCAGCTTTCTCAGTGGAAAAATAGCATCTAAGCGGGGGTATTTCTCCCTATTTTGCGGTAGTGGTGTGCAAGAGTTGATCATTATAGAAACCACAATGTCCTCTGTCATTTTAAACAGCACCCATTGTGTAATTAATCAGTCTGTTGTGTCACTCAGCGGGGATGAGTCGTAATGCTGAAGTTGTTTATGTAAAGCTGTTTAAAGCCTTTTCCTAGCTTTAGTAGTGTAGTGTAGTAAGTGTAGTAAGCAATCACGAAGAGCTGTTCTATGTAAACGGCTGATGAGGATTCACCTAACTGGCTCATATTACACACAAAAATGATTTTTTGCCACCACCTTCTGGCTAACATATGTATTGTAAAAAAAAGACAAATCATAGCTAACACATCTGCACTGCTCTTACACTTTAGTTTAGAATGGCACGAACACAAGCGGAGTGATACACACAGTGAAGCATTGGAGTGCTGATGGAACATCTCTCGTCCAATCAGATTCGAGGACCGGAACTAACTGTTGTGTATATATACTGTATATACACACACACACACACACACACATATATATATATATATATACACTGCTGGTCAAAAGTTTTGAAACATGTATATTATTATATTTTTTTCTTCACTTTTTAGAATAATAGTAAAGTCATCAAAACTATGGAATAACATGGAACAATCATTGGAACTGTGGGAATTATGTTGTGACTAAACAGAATCCCACATAAATCAAAACTGTGTTATATTTTCGCATCTTCAAAGTAGTCACCTTTGTGACATGTACTCTTGATATTTTCTCAACCAACTTCTTGAGGAATCACCCTGGGATGCTTTTTAAGCAGCATTGAAGGAGTTTCCATCTATGTTGGGCACTTATTAGCTGCTTTTCTTTATTATTTGGTCCAAGTCATCAATTTCAAATACTTTTTTTAAATACAATTTTAGTTTTATAATGAAAAAAAATAATATGGTGGCACAATTTTATTCTTGTCTACATCACTAATTTCACACATTTAAGCATATGCCTTCAGATAAAAAGATTTTTAAGATCATGAGAAATATTTCAGTCAAGTGTTTCAAAGGTTTTGACCAGTAGTGTATATATATATATATATATATATATATATATATATATATATATATATATATATATATATAAAACAATACAAATTCAATAATGAGAGGGAAAAAATGCAAAACATTTTCCTAATTATTCCATTTATTTTTAAAGCTCAAGAACTACCTGCATGATGGCTGTTAAGCAATAAAAAGTTTAGAATGTTCATTTAAAGTTAAGGTCTAATTTAGCCCAAATCAAAGGGTTCACTTCTCTCATTAGAAAAAGGGTGCCATTGCAGGTTTCATTGTAATAAGATTCAACATTCAGTGGCAACAACAGGTCAATTTTATAATGAGCGAAGAGAATATTTTTTAAATCACTGTAATGAATTCCAGTGTTCAAACCTACAGGTGTCCCCTGTTTGGTCTGCTTTTTTGATCTGTGGGTAGTTTGGGCCATCTGAATAGAATCAAACCAGTGGAATTCTCAGCAAGCCACCACATAGATGAAAATTAAAGTACTTCAGACTGAATAAAAAGATCTGAAGGTAAACAAAGTGAGCACACTGAATGAAATTCTCATGTTATTTTTCATTAGGAGGTAAAGGTGATATTAACATGTTATAAACATATATCTATATGCATATATGCATGTCACATAAATGTGTCTAAAAAGACATTACTGTTAGCACACATCTCAAATCAAATCAAATCACTTTATTGTCACACTACTGTGTACACGAGTGCAACAGTAGGTGAAAGTCTTGTGTGCAGTTCCGAGCAACATTGCAGTAATGACAGTGACGAGACATAAACCACTTTACAATAACAACATATTTACACAACACAATTTACATAACAAATGTACACATACTTACACAACAATTTACATATCAAATGTACACAATACACACAATGTAGAATACACATACACTAGATAAGGGTATAAATATATATATACACTAACTGAATTGGGAGTGAGAATATATTTGGCAGAATGAAGATTAATAAAGTGCAGTGCTGATTGTAGATCGTGAGAGATCATGTGTTCAAAAGTCTTATTGCTTGTGGGAAGAAGCTGTCATGTAGTCGGGTGGTGCGGGTCCTGATGCTGCAATACCGCCTGCCTGATGGAAGCAGTGAGAGCAGCCCATGACTCGGGTGGCTGGAGTCTGATAATCCTCCGAGCTTTATTCACACACCGTCTGTTATATATATCCTGGAGGGAGGGAAGCTCACCTCCGATGATGTTTCTGGCAGTTCGCACCACCCTTTGCAGGTCTTTTCTGTTGTGGGCGGTGCTATCGCCGTACCAGGCGGTGATGCAGCCAGTCAAGATGCTCTCTACAGTACTGGTGTAGAACCGTGTGAGGATGTGTTGGTTCATTCCAAACTTCCTCAGCCGTCTCAGGAAGAAGAGGCACTGGTGAGCCTTCTTCACAACGGCCTCTGTGTGGACGGACCATGTGAGTTCCTCAGTAATGTGGACACCGAGGAACTTGAAGCTGCTGACTCTCTCCACCGGTGCTCCATTAATGGTGATGGAAGTCTGTCTTTCTTCCTGAAGTCCACCACAAGCTCCTTGGTTTTACTGACGTTGAGGGAGAAGTTGTGCTCCTGACACCAGCGTGTCAGAGTGTGCACCTCCTCTCTGTAGGCTGTTTCATCATTGTCAGTGATCAGACCTACAACCGTCGTATCGTCAGCAAACTTAATGATGGCATTGGAGCTATGTGTCCCCACACAGTCATGTGTGTAAAGGGAATACAGGAGTGGGCTGAGAACACAGCCCTGTGGTACATTAAGACCGCATCTAGATACATTAAACATCTTTAAACATTAAACATTTTAATGTAACATCTAGATGCATTAAAAAGGTAACTGAACCATTAGCACTGAATCTAAACTTATTGAGCCCTTTATTAGGAACACCTGTACACCTACTTATTTATGCAATTTTCTAATCAGCCAATTGTGTGGCTGAAATGCAATGCATAAAATCAAGCAGATACGGGTTCAGATCAACTGTCAGAATTGATCTCAGTGATTTTGACCGTGGTATGATTGTTGGTGCCAGACGGGCTGGTTTATGTATTTCTGTAACTGATCTCCTGGGATTTTCATGCACAACAGTCTCTAGAACTCAAAATGGTGCCAAAAACAAAAAAAACATCCAGTGAGTGGAAGTTCTGTGGACGGAAATGCCTTGTTGATGAGAGAGGTCAACGGAGATTGTAAAATTGTAGTGAGTAGAATAGCATCTTCAAATGCACAACATGTCTAACCTTGAGGCAAACAGTTGGAGGGGTGGGTGTGGTTGACCAGGTTGGTCAAACTCATGAATGTGTGGGCCAGGCCCACCCGGGCTCCCCCTGTGGAGCTGGGTCAGCCACATCATCCACCATCAACACAGCTGCTTTAGTCACTCAAGTACTCCTAAATTTAACCAAAATGTATGCAATATGTATCAGGGGAAATGTGTACAGTACAAATAAGAAAATAGCATGCAATATGACTCTTCTATTGCATAGTATACCACAAGCCTCAGGGCATATGCTAATTTATGTCACTGTCTTTTGACCCCACAAGCATGAATGAGGTCAATCATTTAGCAGAAGTTTGGCCAGTAGCAAGTTAGCGAATATTGTCAATCTGAGTTAGCATGCTAATAAATCAACTGCAAAGATGAACAATCCCCTCCTTAGTTAGAGATCTGCAGTTTGAAGGTGTCCTTCCCCATGCTGCACAATCTATCCATTCTCAGCACACACCACCCCACCCACGCCCCCCGGTTGTCATACAGATGCTACACGTCCTGGGCTGGACTGGTAATCTGGCACACTGGGCATTTTCCCAGTGGGATGACGCACTTTGGGGCTGATCAGGGGCTGACTGGCCATCAGGAGAACTGAGCGGGCCGGTGGGTCGGCCGCGATACATGCCGAATGGGCCGCGATAGGCCGCGTTATGCAGAACGTACCACAAAACGGCAAAAATATGCAGAAAAGGACAGCGAACGCCCCCACCCCAGAGCCCTGTACACGCCGTATGCTTCTACTGTTGTTTCTCCTGCCTCTCCTCCCTCCCAGAGGCCCCTACGGCTGTCTCTACAGCAGGCTTAATGAGCCACCGGACTGACCGCCTCTTAATGCTGCAATTAGGTGCCATGCCCAGAAGTCTTTTGAGAAAAGAAGATGTTTGCTTGTGCTGACCAAAGCCTGGGCCATAAAAGCAACTTTTCCCTGCCTGCTGCCGATGACACACACATCCAAATGGGATGTATTAATATCTGGTAGCAGACAGACACTGCCCTTTCCGACCCATTCAACCCTCTGTAAACAGTGCAGTACAATTGTAGAAAATGTATGTGAAGCTGGTTGAGCATGAGTAAAATTAAATAAACTACTAATCAAATGTGAAATGTATGGCAATTGAGGCAATTATACAACACAGTTCTAAATTAAAGCAATTACTCTCTTGAGTGGGATTATTCAAGGACTTTATTCAAGTTTCTGTAAGACTGTGTTGCAGACATGTAAAGCATAAACTAAATACTGGATACCTCTATTAATCAAGAAAGAACACCAGTGTTTCTTTAGAGAAAAAGATTAGTATTACACACAAGCTACTATTAAAGCTGAAGTGTGTAATTTCTGTGGCACTAGCTCCACCAAAAGGAACTGCAAAAATTGATATTGTTTTCAAATAGTTTTCAGAAATAGTCCCCCTGCCGTTGACTGAACAAAGAGATAGTCCCAGCCAAGAGATAGTAATGTGGCTGAGTCAATGTCCTTATACAGGACAGTTGGCAACTCTAGCATCACTGCACTTCCCCAAGTCAGAATAGTCCACCTCTATGTCTCTACAATGTTCTGGAACAGAGATATGGGTCATACAGTTGCAAGGGTGCTCTTGATGGTTGCTTTGGTATGGCTAGACAGTTGCTGTGGTTTTAGTGAATGACTGCTCACAAGCTTGAGTCAAATGAACCCACGCCTAAGTCTCTATGACATTCTTTTCGGTCCTTAATAATTTAAGGCACTGAATGCTAGATATTTAGGGGAATAAAGGCTCTAAACTTAATAAAGTCCATAAATTTAATACTTTTTGTTTGATAAGCCTGAAATATACAACATGGCAAGAACTGAGCATATATATATATATATATATATATATATATATATATATACTGTATATTGTAACAGAGAAACAAGTTAGATAGTCAATTGTTTAAATGTTAGCTGTATTTTACATTCCTGATTTTTGGTTGTCTATACAACACAAAGTTTACACTTAGCCTCATACCTTTACACCTTTAATCGTTCTTTATAGTAGGCTAGTTATATTTCCATTTTGAAGCTTGACAACCCTGCTCACTATACATTTCTAATTTATTGTTAAATCTTTGCAAATAATATTTTATGAAACCAAAGACACAATGTTCTAGTTCAAATATGAGGGTGATAATTTGAGATTATTTCATCATTTTTAACAATTTTTACAATATGCACACATTCTCTTTTTGTATTCTGACTGATATGCAGAAAACTACTCTGTTAATGATGTCTTTTAACATTCAAAATTACAAGAACTGACATTACAAGAACTGTACAGGATACATTCAAACAGTACATTCAAAATGGCGAATTTCACCACAAGGTGAGTAGTTTGCATTCTTGGAAGATACTGTCATTCGGTATAACATTTCTAACATAACACAGTGGAAAAATATAGTGTGTTTCACTATTTACATCTTACATGGCACTGAAACATTTACTCTGAACTGCTGCTGAACTTGCTTTGTTTCGGGTCACTTGCACAACTCAATACATGAGTCCCGCCTTTTTTGATTTGATTGGTCATCTCAAATGACATTGACGAGCGGTGTTAAATCACTAAGCATGTAAAAAAATTAGCTGAATTAAGACTAACGAGATGTTTAACCATTATACAATCCTTGCAACAATTTAATGACAGTTAGACAGCGGTACACAATGGACTGCAACAAGAATATTAATAATTGAGGGGAAAATTTGTCCATATCGGATTATTGGAGGGGACTTGTCCCCCTCAGTGTCTATTGTGGTTACGGTCATGCGTTCTTACACCCATTATGCTTAATAAGCCGACAGCATGTGTGGTTTTTAACATATTAAACCACTTTCCTTTATGAGTGTAAGGTCATAAACGGCTTCAGAATATACCGATCGGTATGGGTCGATTTTTGCGCATTAACAAGACATCGGGCTACATACAGTATAAACACCTATACCGGTGTTCTTACCAGCTCATCCATTGTGTGCATGTCTCTTCACGGTTTGATGTCAAAAGCAGAGAATAACTTTACATTTTTAAATTAGTAAATTCTCTTGCTTTGTCGGATGTTTGGGCATTATAAACGTATTGCTGGGCATGTAAACAGACTCAATGTTAAGTCTATGGAATTTTTTCACTTATTTTTATTGCTGTTTTTTTTTTTTTACTATTGCCTGGCAGGCAAACATTGCACACCGGATTGCTTCAAAAAGTCAAAGAAACAATCTCCTCAATAAGATTTGGGCCATCATTCATGTCCGTAGCACAGATGGCGTGGGAAGTTAGGTGCCGAAATTTTGGAAAAACCCTAAATGAAGGACAGAGCAACTGTAATAGTGAAGCCTTGATAAAGCATGCACCACTAAGAAGATGTTAACATGTAAATGACGTTGTAGACTCAGTATGTTTTGTCTATTTTTGCTTGTTAACAAAAAAACATATTTCAAGAGTGTGGGAAAATTAGATGTCATCTAAGATCTTTATACAGCGTTATAATGTGCATGCCATTGAAGAGACTGTAAGTCTATCCCTCACAGTCTCATTTTCATTCACATCAAAAATAAAAAATGGACACTGCTTGTCCAATCAGATCAGAGGACCGGTACTAACTGTTGTATAATGGTAAATAAGAGGCCTGTGAGAATGCAGAATACTCTTGGATGCATATTAAGTAGTATGTACTGTCAGTTGCACCCTAGAGAGGCTTACTAGCCCCTTTAACAAATACACCACAAAATGTCCTCTAATATGTCAATTTAGAGCTTTCTTAGCAGGCACTGTTTATGGATTATTTCTTCACGAAACAGCCTTTATAGGAAAGACCTTCAATTTGAGGGTTTTCCCTGTGGCAACCTTCATTTCTCTAAAGTGCACTAACATATGCTGATTGTGAATTAATGCCCCACAGCTGATTTATACATGCAGGGTAAATGCAGATTTCCCATTGGCCCCTGTATTATCAGGAATGTGATAAATAGCAGTGTGTTTGTTTGTGAGGACTTCAGAGAGAGGGAAGAAGACAGGGACAAATACATCTTTACAAAGGAAAAGGAAGTCAATATCACAGTCACACACAGAGGTAGAAATTGAGAGTAGTTTCAGTTTTGGAATTTGCAACCACCTCTTACTATCCAGTAATAAAAATCCCAAAGTTCTCACTCTGAATAACTAAGTATGTCAGTAAAAAGCCATGAGAATATAGAAGGTAAATACGTCTTAATAGCCATAAATTGATCAACCTAACAGCAATGCTGTTATGGGCAAAAAGGCTCTTGTTTTATTCTGCAGACTTTCAAAAATCATACAAGATACAGATTATGAAAGTAAAGTGGTACTCAGCAGGTCATAAACAGTAAGGGAAAAAAATGCTAAATGTAAAAAACAAAATGCAACTAACTAATGAATTATAAATGGGCTTGTCCACTTTTAACATAAAAAAGGTTTTCCATATCTTTTGTTGTGTCCAATGTAACTCTGCAATATTTTGAAATATATAAAAATGGCCAGTTTTCCTATTCAGCCTATGTCTTGGGCCTATACAATTAATGATAACACTAATAAATGTTGTTTTTTAGGACATTTGATTACTTTTGTACAACAGTGAATTGATATCCAGTGTAAAATCTTGATCCTAAAGCAAAACCAGTTGAGCAAATGGCATAGTATATTGCTCTGAATGCCTTTTTTTCTTAAACTGTTGAATTAGTTGTTATTTAAGGCTGTACACACTACAGAAGGCAGTAAACAAACCGATGCCGTCCACCTCCAGGCTGCACAAATCTCCCAAGCAGCAGCCAAAAAAAAAAAAGAGAGAGAAAAGAATGTTTAGCCAACATCACTGCAGTATGTAACTCACTCACTGTATGCTTATTCAGATCAAACCTTTCTAGAAACACCAACCTTAAAAATGAGTCAGCATTGGATTGCTCTCCTCCCCCATGTTTCACATGCATTAAATATTTTCCAGTGCAAAATCTGAACCAGCTTTAGTCTAGAAAGTGAATGAAGGTGGAAATCGGTAGGATTTAGGTTTATTGTTCTGAAACAAGAAGGTCTTTAATAGCTAGGGAAAGCTATCCGTTAGCATTCTCATCCATCTTACTGCCAGTTGCTTGGAGGGAGCAATTATCCAGAAGTGATAATAGGGGATGGTTAATCACCTAAGACATAAATGTCATGTGACCAGGGTTACTTTTAAAATGTAATCCATAATAAATTATTGTGTGGAAAGAAATCATCAGTAACCTAATCCAATTACCACAATAAAAAAGTGATGTAATCAAATTACTTTTAATTACTTTTGGAATACCTCAGGGTCACATTTGAATAAAGTCAAGAGAAAAGCAATAAGATCTCGAAGACTTTTAATTATGCCTTCTAGATGCAAACAAAACAAGATTGAATAATGCAATGAGTAATGTAGCTATTATTATAGTATTACAGTATTGCAGTTAGTATGTAGACCAGGGTATGTGAGAGGAGCAGAGTCGAAACAGTATTCTGCTAAGAGCGAAGAGAGGATTTTTTTTGATAATCATTGTTTTCTCTTGCTCCAAGAGTGCTCCACTAATGCTCCATCACAAGCACAACACATGTTAATGACCCATAATTCAGCAATAACTCACCATGTCTTAAGCAGTGTTAAACACTATTACCATGAGAGAAAGATGTCATTTTTAATATTTTAAAAACTTTAATAAATAAATTATATTAAACATTTATAACAGCAAAGGAGAATGTGAGTGGGGAGGTGGAATCTTAAGGTTTGTGTAATCTTAAAAGGTATGTGTCCAAAAAACACGTGTGGAAAGAAAATCTAAAAGTCAGTAATACACATTTCTCTCTTCTCTATTACATATTTTATATAATCATATTATCACTCTAATCTAATGCGTCACCATTTCAACTGTATTACGTTTAATTACATTAAATAGAATTAAACTTTTAACAACATAATACACCAACTGAACTTTATTCATTAATATTGCATAGTTTGACTGTTTAATTGATTGTAATCTCAAATTAATTTTAGTGCTATAATTTATGCAATTTACATTTGCAGATGAAGAAGCTCAGCAAAGGCAAGCCAAGGTAGAGATGGGTAGATTTAAAAGCTTTCAAATATTTATATGATTTTTAAGCTATTTTCTGAAAATGAACTTAGTACTCTACATATACTGCAGCTGTGATAGTCTTATCTAGTCTCAATAAAATAAGTGAAGAACATTCTGAGAATGACATTCAACCAAACTTTTTTCATTCACAGAATAATAGGGCAAGGTTAATTTATAAATAAATAAAGGAAGGGCAATAATACATAAGCCTAATATTAAATTATTACCAATGTTTGAAAATTTAAATACCAATAATTAGTTTGGTAATTTTTTTTTATTTAATTAAATTATTATTATTATTTTTTTTTTACATTTTGGAACTATATATATTTTTCCTTTGGTCATTTATTTATTTAATTTAATGTTTTCCATTTGATAATTATTTGAGAACCTTGCCGACATGTTTCAAAACAACGCAAAACAATAATTTAATAGACTTGGGATCATTTTAGAATTGATTTAATACAATGATATATTTGATGTGTAACTCTAATTAACAGATTACAGTTACAAATTGTTTGTATCCTAATTACGAAATGTCGTTACAAGTATTCCATGATTTTATTAGGAAAATAACTTTGTATACCACAGAAGAAAGAAATCAACAGGGTTTGAAACAGGACCAGGGAAGCGTATTGCAAGGTATCGACAGTCATTTGTGCTGAATAAATAAAAATGGAATGAGCAACGAAATTTGCCTGTATTGAATCTATTGGATTTTCGTTACCTTATACGAAATATTACAAGTTTTCATGAAACTGTGTTGGCCAAACACTGACCCCTTGGTCTTACCACCTAAAAGAGGGTACTGTTGAGAAGTAGCCCAGTACTTACTACTGTCAGTACAAACGAACATTAGAGAAGACTGTTACTGCAACATTAATGTTAAATGGTAATTACAATATATTCCCCAAACAAAAGGATGTCAGTGAAGAGAGCGCTAGCCAGAATGACAAACTGCAAAAACGAACCAGCGACCCAGCTGCAGGGAAATTGAATTTCACAGGTATTGTGCTGTAGTTCTGTAAGCCGGCAACTCTGCATACTAATTAAGCAGTAACACTATACAGGAAATGAACATGGAGATTAAACATGCTGCGTTTTGTGTTTTCATTTGTTCTTTTGCTGTTAATCCAAAAGATGAGTCCCAATCCTCATGTACATCTGTCTGACAGAGGTGAAAAAAGGGTCAAGGGTTAAAACCAGTGCAGGGGCTTTGAGACCAAAACAGTGAAGTCAGGGTACAAGAGAAGTTCCAAATGTATCAAAGAATGTTTACTCTGAAACATGCCTTCCTCTAACCCTGTTGATTTAGATTAAAGCAAGCAAACTTAAAGTGTATAATTTTAAAGTGCATCACTAGTGTCACCAAAATTAACTCAAAAAAAAATAACTGTATCCAACAGGTTTCTGGAACCACACCTCAGTATTCCATTAGTTGGATAAAAAAAGATAGTCCTGTCCAAAATTCACGCCATTGGTTGAGTCAGTGTTGCAATACTGGACATGGATGTGGTTTCAAAAAGCATTGTTTGACAACTATGGTCACAAGTTACCAACATAGTTTCATGATTTGGTGTTTCCCAAAACCATACTTCCCATGAATATTCGCAAAGAGCATCGAAAATGTTTCTGGTTGGAACTATAGATGTCCACCTGTGGCTAGAAGCATAGGTTGAGCATACCAACCAGGGATGCACTTCCCGAACAACAATGTAACTCACTGCTTAACTATCAAAGTATGATGCATCTTTGGAGAAATTAACTAACTTGTCACGGTTGTTTCCTAAAAATGTACTTACTATGTCATACATTCATTATTTGAACCACTTTGGTTCCACAATATAGAGCTGTCATTAATGACATTACACAGGGGGTGGAGTAATAATTTCTGCCTCAACACTCTTTTTAAGAATAAAAGCTTCAGGTTTTCATTATGCCATCATCATCTGATTAAAAATGCACAAAATGCAACACATTAAAATCAGTTTTTCTCTCAGTTTGCAGGTGTATCCTTCAAATCTCTGTAATAATCAAATTAAATGTCATACAAGGTAATTGTTCTAGCTGAGTTCTTAGGTTTTATAATATTTACAATATAATTTTAAACTTAGGTTATGAGCATTTTTAATGGGGCCATAAATGTTATGCTTCTCAATGTGTTTATGGGAGCGCCTAAGGCAGAGCTATTACACTACAGTAGGCAAAAGCCATTACGGGACTTATAGTTGTGACATATAAGCCATATAAGAACTGCATTTAATCAACATTTTTTCATTTACTGCCACCAACGGCAATGAGGTCAGTTATATTATGCCAACAAACTGAACCATTACTTACCTAATGGAATTTGCAAGTATAATTTTGGTGTCTAAGAAAAATGTCTGTCAAAATGTCTATAACAAATCTGAGAAAATCGCATGCATTGACCCAAAATAAATACAGACACACTCATATTAACCTATTTAATTACTGTCTACTCAGTCAAGTGGTGTTAATTGTTTCCTGCTGTTCTACCAAACAGATTGAAATAGAGAATGTTGCCAAATTCTTGCTCTGTCTGCAGTTCTTTCTAACCCGATATAGAGCACAAACAGTACTTTGGAGCAGCACTTGATGAAAAATAAACTTATTCGTATTTCAGCCTTTTCATTTTTGTGAGTTTCAAGGAAAAGGTTGTATTTCAGATTTTACAAGAAGGAGCTGCATGAAATCCAGCACTAAATGTGGGTTTTCATGGCATTTTTGAAAGTCACAAACAGTGGTGAAGAAAAGCATCAGCCTTATTTACAGCTTCAGCAATGCACAAATCCATTAAAGCAGTCTTGAATAGCTATGAATAAAGACAAATACTCGCATTGTCTGGAGCGATGATCAATTTACACTCATGAAAATCTCAGCTCCATATAACCACACAATAATAACATGCTGGGTTTGATATCATTGCTCCATTTCCGGGCCTCAGTGCACAACTATTGAACTTCAAAACAGAAAGTTGAGGTAGCTGTGGAGCAGGAATGGGTTAAAGCTCCCGCTCCTCTGAGATCCCTCTGCCACTGCAGAGAACTGCCACCCACCTTAGGGAATACAGGGGAGCATGATAGATTGCAACCCCTCTCCAGCATCACTCTTCCAGCGCTTTTTTACTTGAAGTTTAAGGAGATTTTCTACAGCTCTCTCCTTTCTCTTTCTGTTGAATTTACTGCTGATGTGTAATCTACAAGCACAGTCTTAGCAGGTACATTCACTTCTCTGCTAAATAAATAACCTCCCCATTTCACATCTACATAATTCAGACAGTTCAAATTTTTTAGAGTAAAGTGTTCTTAAAGGTGAAGTTTGTAATATTTTTGAAGTTTCTAAATAATTTCTCCTATCCCAGGTAAATATGCAGAGACAACTCTATGTAAGCCATTTGTAGGATAATACCCTCTATAAAATGGTGCAATCAAAACATTACAGTAAAGTTGGCTGACCAATGGTGTGAGTTTGGGGCAGGACCAGGGGTTAAATTGGGATTTTTGATGTGGGGGGAAGGCTAAAATTAAGGTGCCCTGGTCAAGATATTGTATGACCGTCTCCCTGGATCATTCCAGCCCAATTTAACTTCTGGGCAGGTCTATTGTTTGTTTTTAAAAATGGCACGATGCCAGAATGTATCTCTGGGTTTAAAACTGCCAAAGCTCATGAAAGCTGATAGTACTGAATTTAAATGAAGGTATTCTGCTCAGACTGCAGCACAAAGGCACATATGAAACTGCCCAGGCAGATGTCAGTCATTCCACATCAGATCCAACAGGTGCGGCACACAGAGTAAGCCAATTAAAATTTATTCAGAAGGCACAAAGGTGGAAGTATGTGATTAGGAGGAACTTTGTTGCCTAGTACCAGAGGAAAAATGAGCAACAGAACATAATTGGAATGTAAATTGGCCGTTTAAGCAGTCAGAAAATGTGAATAAAACAAAGAAGGTCTGCTAACATCTGTTACTAAAGGTGCTACAAGAATGTTAAGCATTCAAATACTGTAGGTGAAAATAAAAATCCTACATTGCCCTGTGTAAAACTCTGCTTGCTATTTACCAAAAATTATGATGGTGCAAGCTATTGATTCTTAGTCAAAAAATAGGGATAGTGTGTTCACAAACTGCAGGGATTTTTGTGAGTTTGATGGGATTCAAGGAAATCTGCTTGCCAATTTACAGTATTAGACATACATATTCAATTGAGCAGAGGAGTGCAAGAGAAGATAAAATTGAGAGAATATAACATTTCTGCATAGTTGAATTTCTACTCAGTGAATGATGCATAATTTTCTGAAGTGTATACAGACTGATGGGACATTCTGTGATTGCTTGAAATTTAGCTGCTACATTTCTATCATGTGTTAATAAAACTGAGTAAAATTATTAATTGTTTATTTTATCATACTTCAATGTAGTGGTAATTTAGTATTCAATTTAACACTCTACATCAAAAGTCTGGCTTAATAGTAAAATAAAATATTCTGAAATTATAGATTCTAAAGGCTTTAATGTTGTTTATTTAAATGTTGGCCGCAAAGTGGACACATTTGTTTTATTCTCAGAACATTATCAACCTGTTTACACACTCAAGGGTCATGATGTAAGTCTCGTCAATGTTTGGCATCCCATTCAGCACACAAATGAATAAAACTGGCTGCATGACACTGATAAATGATTACTGCCAGAGACACAGTCGCTTACAGGTGTGAGGGACTTCAGCATTTTACAAATAACACAAAGAACAAACATTGTCCTCTTTCACTTGGTTTTGCTCACGTGTCCCCTCTGGTCTTTTAAACCCTCTTGATGTCTGTTAAAAGACATCAAGAGGGTCGGGGACCTGCAAGCGTTCGCTACTAACGACACTTGCCTGGAGCTCGGTCCGGCGGATACTCATGTGATCCTAAGACCTCGACTGGGCTATGTGCCCATGGTTCCTACCACGCCCTCTGGAGATCAGGTAGTGAACCTACAAGCGCTGCCCCGGGAGGAGGCAGACCCAGCCCCTCTCACTGTCGTGTCCGGTACGTGCCTTGCGTGCCTACCTGGAACGCACCCAGAGCTTCAGGCGCTCTGAACAGCTCTTTGTCTGCTTTGGAGGACCGCAGAAAGGGAACGCTGTCTCCAAACAGAGGTGTCTCACTGGGTGGTGGATGCCATTCAGTTGGCCTATCACACCCAGGCCATGCCCCCCCCTTACGGGTTCGAGCCCACTCCACTAGGAGCGTGGCATCCTCATGGGCACTGGCGAGGGGCACCTCCCTAGCAGACATTTGCAGAGCTGCGGGCTGGGCAGCACCTAACACCCTTACGATCTCAGGTCTCGTCCCGTGTTCTCTCAGGTCCGAGCCCGTAGAACTCGGTACACGTCGACAATCTGACCGGGTGAACCGCTTGTTCCAGTGCCGTTTCCCTCTGCCAAGGCAAAACAGTGCGCTTTTGTCCCAGAGGACCTAGGTCCCTGGTTGATTCCTCCCTAGCCCTTCGGGCCCGCAGCAGTTTAGCGGAGGAACGTGCTGGTCCAGTCCACTATGGGTACCTCCGGCTACCCCTACTGGAATAGGTGCTCCACAGATCAGGCCTCCTACGGGACTCCTCCTGTGTGTATTTCCGCGGTGCGGTCACCTTACGAGCTGACCCGCGTCTCCCTTAGGCAGTCCTTCGCTGCCCTCCGGTCGCCGTGTTGTAGCAACTCCCCCCTCCTCGAGGTTGGATCTACCACCGCGCCATTTCCTCCCACATGCCCAAAGTGGCCATGTGATGTATTTTGCCACCTTTACCTCCCCTGCTGGGCAGGTGTGGCCTCCACAGGGTCTTTTCCCCCTAAAAGAATAGGAATTCAGGAATAAGACCCCCTTCCCTCGATGCGGTAAGGGCCCCGGCTGCTCTTGCTCTATGCCGAGAAAACATAGAGAGAAAAGAGGCCCAGCCAGGCTTGGCCCGTTCCCTAGTTGGGAGCGTCACCTTGTCCCCCCCTGGGTAACCAAAAGGATGCTGACGCTTTTTCGGGGCATTGGGGAAGAGTACGTGCAGCCTGAACACAGTTGGTCGCTTGTGCACGTGCAAATACCTGCCCGCTTCTGTGTCAGCAGTACACGTACACGGCTCAGCGCATGGCGAGTTTTGAAGTGGACCCCTAGTGTCGCTTCTTCGACACGACGTCGAAGTGAGCGACAGACGGGGAATGTCTCGGTTACGTATGTAACCTCCGTTCCCTGATGGAGGGAACGAGACGTCGTGTCTTCCCGGCCACGTCGCTGAGCCGAGCTGCTGAGGTGCCCGGTACACTCCCGGCTCCTCAGAAAAATCCTGAATGAACGAGCGTATTTCTCTCGCCTTTATATCCGTATCCGGAGGCGGAGTATGCAAATACTGTTCGCCAACTCTCATTGGCCTTTTTTCATAGATCAGAGGTATCTTTCGGCGCTCAAGAGAGACCCCTAGTGTCGCTTCTTCGACACGACGTCTCGTTCCCTCCATCAGGGAACGGAGGTTACATATGTAACCGAGACGTTTTGGGTAAGTTACTTAAAATAGTAATCCACTACATATTATTAATTATTTATCTAAAATTGTAATAAGATAACTTTACTAATTATTATTTCATTGGAAAAAGTAATCACATTACTAATTACTTTGTTTTTATGTTACTTTTTAAAACACTTTTCCGCTCAACAAATTCAAAATAATGTTTATATGTCTTGCTTTTCAAAAGTCAAACTCTCAACACCTCAAATTTCTCATTCACAATCACTCATTATGGGGCCATAATTCATGTATTCTACATAAATAATATATTGGAAATAAGCATAATCCTATAATGCACTTAAAATAAATTTAATTAATTGAAAGTCAGTAACTGTATTACAGTTACTGTATTACAACCTGATTACAAGAATTTAAAATGTAATCTTTTTAACTAAAAAGTTATTAGGATACAGAAACTAATTATTTTGTTACAGGATTACACCCAACACTGGTGAAGAGACACAAAAGATACAATGTTACCATTTTTGTAGTCCATACAACTTTTACAATCCATTTCAGAGCCTCGTGGATGGAAAAATTATTAGTGAAAAACTTAAAATCGGGTCTGTTTCTCAAACAAATCTATAGTATGTCTTTAGACTGGAAGACTTGAAATAAAGCACACAAGTCACATGGACTACTTTTATGATATTTTCAGTATGCTTGTTTGCCCTTTTTAAAGCTTGGAATTACTTTACATTACATGGAAAAAAAAAATGTGTTTCACTGAAGAGAGAAAATGTTACAGGGTTGGAAATACATAGAGGTGAGTAAAAAAAAATGTGAGATTCAAGTGATACTATTTTTGTGGTGGCATCCAAAAACACACCACTCGTGCTTCTCAGAACAGATTTCTACATGGTTTGTTTGGCAAAATGCTTGAAAGAGATAGAAAGTAGAGCAGAACTGATCCTACCAAACTGTGCCGTTGTGTCTCCGCTTTGTTAAGTACCAGCTTACATTCTGAGCTCAGCAAGGGTTCATGGCCGGTGCATGGCGATTATGCAGGGTTATAGTGCTCCTCTAGCTGCAGGACAGATTGAAGGGCTTGCACGCTGGAACTGAACTTCTTTCCCTCTGAGGCAATTGTCTCAGATTGAAGATGCCAGCATGTTATGTATGGACACAGCAGCCAGAAGTTTGTGTTGAGGTTAGTGTTCAGATGCCTTCAAGCTGTCACAGTGCTTTCACAAGTGAAATGAGAAGTGAATTTGATGACATTAGATGAAGACAGGGAGATTCTAGGTATTGGAGGATAGTCTTGCATAGCCAGACTTTTGACTGTTGGCTTAAAATTTGGTCCAGTTTGAAACTTATTCTGGCCAAGATACTGTGCAACCAACATGAAAAGTGACCACACAGTTTGTTTTGCTTTTACGTTTTAGAGGTGGATTAATCTGAAATAGCTGACACCATGACAGGAGACTGGCCAACCCGGTCTAATGACAAGTCGTAATAATAGTAAGAGATGGCGAAACCGTCAGAAATCGTTAGGAATGTCATAAAAAAATCAATATATCGATTATTGATTGGCACATTGTTTTACCAATACTTTTTTAGGTATCAATATATTTACATCAGCCAGCATTTAAATTAGAAGCCTAATTTGTGTGCATTCAATTATCTGTCAGATGCATTCCATTAAATGTAGTCTGACATAATAGATTTGAGAGACTACAAAGGGGCAACATAACATTTAATGAAGCCGGTCGCAGCATATCACACACACATTATGAGCTGATGGCAGTCCAAATTTACGAAGGTTTTTGTACTTCTTTAAGAAGTAACAAAGTGACGTTGATGAGGTTACATGCTAGTATATGAAACTGGTGTAACACTGCAAACTGAACAATTAGAAATGGTGATGTTTATTATGCAATTTCCTTGTATGTAGCATTGAATAGGCCTTTCACTCAAGGTGTCAAACCACAAAAATACATACTTGTAACTGAAATAATACATTGTGTAGGCTCTATTAAAGATACGCATTCACAATATATAACCCAGTAAAGACTAGAGTAAATAATCTATGTCCTTTGATAATGATTTGGGTCAAATTTTATGGAAAACTACGTGAGTTGAGCTCCATGGCACTGCAGAATTTTGATGTTGAGCATTGGCGGTATGTACGTATGTACCTTCATAGAAAATATATATTTTTTAATTTTAGAAAGCACTATGTAGTTTGCCAGATCCGTATGGTGTGCGGCCCACTTTAATTAACCTTGCCACTCACACTACCAAAGTTGTGTTGAGAAATATGTTTGAAAGACAAAGACTAATGTGCAATGTGCAGCCCCATATATATCTGAAGAAAATCATGAAATGTATCGATAATCGTCTGGAAAATCTTCTGATTATCGATATATGAAAACAGCATCAATCCACAGCCTAGATATCATATAAGTTTGCCCGTACAAAAACATTTGACTTTTACTCCCATAGAGTAAAATAACCAAACCAACAAACAATGTTATTGTGATTTTTCACAAATTTTGCCCACACTTAACCTAAACAAATTCTAAACTCTAATTTAGCCAATCAGATTTAAACTGGCAATTTCAGCCTGCTCGTGACATTTGTGTGTGCAATATGCATCATACAGTCAGTGAACTGACTAAGAGCAATCCATGGGCATACCATCTGAGGCTCAGACTATCTCAGGGACTGATTTGTGGGTGTTAAATAGGGGCAGATAGAGGAATGGTGGTTTGTGATGCTACAGCACATCAATCTTTTATTAGTGCTCCTCAACCATCATCCTCACTCTTCAGTCCTGCCACTTCAAACCTCAGTTCCTCAGCATGCACAGATAGAAGTTGAGATGAACATCTGGCCCGATCAACTCCCCACCGATGGAACATCCGCCATCAACTCCAGTCCTTTGTAGCTAGCCGGCAAATTGCCCCATAAATTTCTACCCCAAGCTTTCAAGATGCACAGTACCCCCTTCTGTCAGACATATCTCTCAAAGAGCAGCTTGTGGTGCAAACCAATGAGCACGGAGGGAGTTTATGGATGAAAGCAGAACAATGGCTGTAGCATAAGATATGCTAGCCAGAGGGAAATCAAATGCTGACAGGGTGTAAGTGCAGCCGGTGCACACAGGAACGGCCTTGTTTGTAAGCAAGAAAGTGATGATCGCGCACTCATTGCTCACTGTAAATTACTCCTCGTACTGTTCTTCCAGCATGCAAATTATTCTAAGAACGATAAGGTTTACCCAACGGAGCCGATCTTGTCAGAGTGCCATAGATTTTGTATCTACAAACTGGCAAGTGTGAGAATGAATTGACCTACTGTCTTCACTAAGCATGGTTCCATGTTTCATAAAATCCATCATTTTCTTGGTTTCTTTGTTAACCCACCAGAGAGCCATGGGAGAACATCTGTCTCACTACATTAACGCTTAAGATCCCCATATGACAGACACTGAACACATTATGAATCCCCAACACATCCTAGCATGAAATATGCAAGACATGTTGAATTACGAAGGGCGAAAATGAATGTTTGTTCAGTGAACAAAACAGCAGGTGTTGCCCGAACACCACAACTATACCCTGTAGAGCTTCTTGAACATTTAAAGTGATAATTCACAAAAATTCTTTCATAATTTATTCAGTTTCATGTTGTTCCAAGCCTGTAACTTTCTTTTTTTCTTTGGATATAGAGAAGAAATAATTTGGGTGAACTATTTCTTTAACAACCACCTAGTGAGCTACAAGTTTCCAATAACAAAACACATGGTCACAATGGCAGAGTTCACATCGGGTCCAATATCAAGGTCCTCTCAGCGGACCTCTCTACAGTGAGGGTCTGAGGACAGAATGTGACTGACTCTTCTAGAGTTCTCTGTTCATATTAAACAGTATTTTTACATAAATCATACCTGACAGCAGCAGGCACTTGACCCACCTCCTCCTCTTTAGATGAATTGCTCTGCAGTACCACTATGTGCCCAGAATAAGTATGATGACCAAAGACAGGCTTTATTAAAAAGCAATAAGGAGTGTGTATAATTGAGATGCCATCAACAGCTGTAAATTGCTGGTAGTGAAGGGGACATTGTGCATTCCATCACGATGAGAGCTGTTCAGAATTCACAAGGAACTAAATAGCTAGGATGTATGCTCTTACACAGGTACATATTCTAATTGGAGCTGATGGGCATTCAACAACTGTGAAATACTGTAGTTCCCGATGACAAAGTTGGATCTGTGTGACCTCCATCACTAGTTCAACTTTAGAAGTGCTTTAAATATGGTGAGTCATTCTTTCAAAGTTAAAACAATTTCTCGTATCAAAGCTTAATAGGCAGAGGCAACAATATGCAAGCCATTTGTTGGCTGATTCCACCTAAAAGTTTAAGACTGTGGCACTATCAAAACATTCACCTCATTCACCCCATATAGCTCATCCATTTTTTGGAGGTGTGCCCACAATCTATTAAATTTGTTTTACTATCAATCTCCACTTTCACATTCTTCTTTTTTGTTTTTGGGAATTCACATTCTTCTTTCATATCGCTGCCGCGATTGATGCCTACTGGGCCGAGAGGAGAATTTATAGTAAAAAGGACTTAAATGTTTTACAATATTTATTATCCACACCTATCATATTGCAAATTTAACCACTGGAGTTATATGAATTACTTTCATGATGCCTTTATGTGCTTTTGGACCTTCAACTATTCACTTGCATTGTAAGGACCTACAGAGCTGAAATATTCTTCTAAAAATCTTTGTTTGTGTTCAGCAGAAGAAAGTCATACACATCTTGGAGGGCATGAGGGTGATTAAATAATGAGAGAATTTAGATTTTGGGGTGAACTTTCTCTTCAATAGATGAATTATGGGGGCATTTCTTTGGCCATATATTTTGAATTTATGTTACTTTCAGAGTTTATGTTTAATTTTCTGCTCTGAAACACCCTTAATTTCTGACCCTGTAGCTGGGGTGGGTCAGGCGGCCCTCCAGTTGCATTTAATGCTTAAATATGGGACAGCAGGGGTTAATAAGGGAGCATATTCAGGACACCTTTTTAAAAACTTTGTGATGCTTGTAGTGCAGGAATTACACACTTCAGCTTTAAAAAAAAGGACAGAATAAAAGCAGAAAAACCTCCAAAGCATCTGCTAAAGGTGTTCACTGGGATGGAGAACCACAGTCTGTGTTATAAGTCTGATGTTTTACAAGTTCATTTAATTAATTTTAACTACTTCCATAAAGCTATATTTACTGTAAATGGGTACATTACCTCCCCTGAAATGCATATAAACACACACACACACACACACACACACACACACACACACACACACACACAAACACACACAAACACACACACACCTCTAATGAATGCAATGAAATTGTTCACAGCTCTGCTATATGGAAATTCTCTTGATTAAATGCCATTAAATACAACGTGAGTTTAATCAAATCATAACTCGATGGCAGGCTGGGGCATTACAAGTTTGCATTAGAGCTAAACTAGGGAGAGACCAAAAGCTAGCACCCAGTTGCCTTTCAAACTCTGCTCCTGTCACACCAGACATCCCACAAGGCAAACAACAAGCTCAGTGATGTGCCAACATCCTGAAAAAAGCTCTGCAGCAAGCCAAGAGGAGACAGGTCTGTCTGGCTCACACTGATACAAATCCCAGCATTAATAGATTGTATGTTTTTTGAAAAGTTAAGATTTTGTGTTATAATGGATAAAGTACAGGGAATTAAATGAGAATATCTCAAATCTCATTTTAGTAAACGTAATTCCTAAAAAGCGCGTTACAGACAACGCTTTGATCATTCTCCTTTTTACTTGACCTTCTGTTATGCTTTGCCTTGAGGCGCTCAAATCAACACCAAGCAAGCTGATTTACCATGCCATTGGTTTAGAGGTGCAGTATTTCAAAAGCTTTTTTGTCTTATGTAGCCCCACAACCCCATCCAAAAGGCTCCAGTAGCACTTCATCGACACCAAAGCAGAAATGTGTTCCGTTTTATCAACTCATATTATTGTAGATATAATTTATCATTATCATTAACATTATAAAGACACCAATGAAATCAAAATGTAAGTTTTGTGGCTTTTAGTCCATATTTATTAGTTTTGAAACCATCTACACTCACTGAGCACTTTATAAGGAACACCTGTAAACCTATTTATTTATGCTATTATCTGTTCAGCCAATCATGTAGCATTAGTGTAATGTATAAAATTATGCAGATACGGGTCAGGAGCTTCAGTTAATGTTCACATCAGAATGGGGGAAAAATGTGATCTCAGTGAACTGACCGTGGCATGATTGTTGGTGCCAGATGTGCTGGTTTGTGTATTTCTGTAACTGCTGATCTCCTGGGATTTTCACACACAACAGTCTCTAGAGTTTACTCAGAATGGTACCAAAAACAAAAATCATCCAGTGAGCAGGAGTTCTTCGGAGAGAGGTCAACAGAGAATAGCCAGACTGGTTTGAACTGACAGAAAGGCTACAGTAACTCACATAACCACTCTGTACAATTATATTGAGCAGAATAGCATCTAAGAACCCACAACATGTCAAACCTATAGGCTGATGGGCTTCAACAGCAGAAGACCACATCTGGCACTTTATTTGGTATGCTAGTGTCCTCCTAAAAGTTGATTAAACTAACTTTTGACAGATATAAATGCATAAGAAATTTAGAGTCTTTCTCTTCCGGCATAACTCATGTTGCACTACAAAGACTTTTGTCCTATCAAATTCTAGAGAACATCCCACCCCCAACCACCTGCTGACTTGCAAGACTAGCAAATACAATAAATAACTAAAGCCTATTGGCTATTTTAAAAAAGGGGTATGAGCAGTTTGATATGTTCTGCCCAAACTTCCTGTTTCAACTGGAAATACATCAACACAGGAAAGATCAAAGTGCTCATCAAGCAAATTCACAGGGTCTTTAAATTCATTGCAGCCAGTCACTTCTGTAACACATACAGAACAAACTGGATTAATAAAATCATCTAAAAGACACCAAGGATAAAGAACATATAGATTATTACTGATTCAAACATACAAACGCCACATTGCTGCCATTTCAAGAATAGAGCAGGCCACGAAACATGACTTTGTGACATATATCTATGAATGTAGCACAGCCCAATAATAGCCCAGTAATAAGTATTATTGCTTCAGCAAGATGAATGTCTCCATTACCAGAGATCATCAGAGCGAAGAAGGAATGAGAGGTAAGGAGAGAATGAAAGGAGAGAGAAAGGAGGAAAGAGAGTGAGAGACCAAAAAAGTGATTTATATACACCAACTGTCACGTCCTGGTGACTAGACACTGATCTCTACTCATCACACTTACAATGTGAGTTTCTTCCAATGCTGTTAATGACAGCCTTCGTTGGAAAGTAGTAAAACATGATGAAATATCTCTATATCCCATGGATGAATGAATTCTCAAAGGCATTTAGTCATGTTACCAGCATCAGCACTGTCACACAGGTGTGCCTCGACTAATGGAATATGCATCTCCCAAGCATTCTGAAAAGCACCATTTACCATTTTTGCTACAGGGGATGAATTTATAAGGTATAAGAGAAAAGAGGAGACGAGGAAAAGTCTGGTCATTTCAGTAATTGGAGGGTAGATGTTATATGACAGAGAATAAACAGCTAAATGTAATCCCTGTTGCTTGGCAACTCTTAAAGCTAACTTTCACATTGTCTCCCGTTAAAAAAAAAAAAAAGAAGAAAATGTCATTTGCTGTTAACTTGATGAATACAGAGGTAGACTGTGGACTTCAAGGATTTGTAAAATAATTTAGAATGTCAGTGGTTTCCTAGTTTCAAACTGAGATTCGCCTTTGGTATAATTTTGTACCAGAATTAATATTTGCTCATCTCTTTGGTGCGTGGGTGTTTCTTGTCATGAAATTGTCAAAATAACTAATGATAGTAACTGTCCAATCTATAGGCCTATGTGCACTGTAAAAAGTGAATATGTGTGGTTGTTACCATCACTAGCTATTTCTGTCTGATCTAACCAAGTAAAATGACTTCCGTCGGTATAAACTGAAGTACAGTAGTCAGGTTAATTCAGTCTTATAAAATAATATTTTTGACTTGAATTGAAAATGTAGATGTTGCCATATTAAGCAAATATTTTAAGTTACCTGATGAAACATTTTTAAAATGCAGTGCTGGGTAGATTACTTCAGAATTGTAATCCGGTGCTGATTACAAATTACTAGGGATTGCATGAATAGTCAACATTAGGTGAACCGTTCGATGTGCCACAATTCGAATACTAAAATCATTATTCAGCAATTCTACATGTGTAATAGAGGTCTTTAACTCAACCTAAACTTGACAAGTTCCGATCAACCGTCTGTTTTTTCCGGCCAGGATTGGATCAGTTTTTTTAAGCATAGGGTGAGTTAAGGGCTGTTTAAACATGCTTTTTGTGTGTCTGTGCTGTTTTTGTTTTTTTATATATATACTGTTAAGGTGCTGGACAGACATCTTTAACTGTTGACATTAATCTCTTTCAGCGTCTCACGCAGGATATAAAACATTTTTAGACACCAAGTAAAAGAAACAGAAAATTTTTATCAACGCATCTTGAAACAACCGTTTCATGCATTGTGCTGCGTTCTGAAGAAGTTCAGGTTGCATAGAAGACCGTTACACCATAAAAATTATTCCAGGTTGTTTTTCACTGAGCAAAGTTTCAGCTTGATCAGTTAGACACTGTTTTTTCTTTTTGCTCTGGTGTGCATATTTATGTACAACAAGTAGACAAGTTCAATGCCATTTGATTTTAAACCATTCATTTTAACTATAAATTCTCTTTCCGGCCCTGTAGGTGGCTGTAACAGGGTAAGGATGGGCAAGGAGGAGGCGGGAAATGGCTGAACAATCAATGTAAGTTTAATGAAAGAAATTCCACTTCAAACAACATGAAACATAAGACAGACACACATAGCCTGGCCGCATGCATATCTCTCTCTCCAGAACTTGTCTTTTTCCAGTTAAAAGCAATGATGCAGGAGGACCTATTAGACGGACCTATCACTTTCATCTGATATATTTGTCATCATCTGTCTCACTAAAGTGTGGTGTAAATCACGTTGTCAACTATGCAAAATGCCTCCATAGGTCCCCTCTGGAAAACCCCCACACACATAAATGAGAAGATGACCTTTTCTCCTGCACATATCCAGTATGTAATGAAGTAAAAAATCAACATTCAAGTCCAAAGTAATATAAAAGCAACATAAAGATTTGAAGATCTTATACCCAGCCAATTAGCAATTTAAAGCTCGGAAAAGGAAGCTTGATTTGTTTTGACATACTGAATTTGTCATACATCTTTATCTCGTGGTGAATCAAATAGGCATGCCGTAATAGCAGCTGACACCAGACAGTGAACACATGATTGGACATGATATTAACATAGATTTTCATAAATACCTTATGAGACATAATAATGCTGGTGCAAAAATAGACCAAGATCTTCATTAACAACACTGGAGAAGACAATTAAAGTTTCTTTTGGATGATAGGTCTTTATTACAACGAACTGACTAACAATCAATATTATCACAGAATAAGAAAAGACACTGCCAGAAATACTGGAGCTAGCACATTCAGCCTCAAGCCTTTGATCTATCCCATACAAAGAGAATTCAAAAATACATGGCTGAATACACACACACACACACACACACACACACACATGCATTGTTTGGTATATTTTAAAAGCCATTTGAATTACAGGGAGACTAGGGGTGTCCTCACAAACCGCATTAATAGCATAATAACCTCGTAATTACTAGTGTGCAACCTAAAACAAATTCACTCATAAACAACAAAACACACACACACACAGTCTGGACAGTCAGTTTTAGCCTCACTTCGTGGCTGCATACAACACAAAAAGAGTATAGTGATCATATCACTCATGGTAAAGTCACTTAATGATACAAGAAGTAGTAATTTAAACAAGAAGCCACTGGATATGAGAGCATACAGAGTCCATGGCAACCTTCTTCATGTAGATAACTGAAAGGTATTGCATTATTGTGGCAGACAAGTAAATAGATCTGAATAGTTATTATAATAAGAGACTTTAGAAGTCAATGTAATGCATTGTTTTATTTCCATAACATTAAAGGGATAGTTTCCCCAAAAATGAAAATTCTCCCATCATTTACTCTTCCTCAGTTTCCCTCATAGCATCCCAGATGTGTATGGCTTTCTTCTGCTGTACAAATATGAAGATTTTTATAAGAATATTTCAGCTCTGTAGGCCCATACAATGCAAGAGAATGGTGGCCAGAACAAAAAAGCACATAATGACAGCATAAAAGTAACCCATATGATTCCAGAAGTTAAATCCATATCTTCAGAAGCGATATGATAAGTGTGGTTGAAAAGAAGATCAATATTTTAGTCCTTTTTTTACTATAAATTCTCTTCCCTGTCCAGTATGTGGCGATAGGTACAAATAATGCAAATCCCCAAATATTGAGTATGTGAAAGTAAAGATTTATAATAAATAATTACTTTAATATTGATCTGTTTCTCACCCACACCTATCATATCAGTTATGAAGATAGAGATTTAACCACTGGAGTGATATGGATTACTTTTATGCTGGCTTTAAGTGATTTTTGGACCTTCAATGTTCTGATCACCATTTTGTATAGGTGTGGCATGACTGCATGAATGACTGTATTACTATTATTATCAATAATAAATATGGTAAAGAAAAATTAATGAATGTGAACTTTGAACAAAATCCACACGCAACTTGATGACCTAGATACAACTAGGAGAAAAGGAGCATCAATGAATGAAGGTTCCATTAAATATCACAGAAATCAAATCCAGTCAAGGCATTTATTGGTGCATGTGATTAAACTGAAGAGCTGTTTTTCTCTGGGTGTGTGCGAGGGTTCTCCCACTACTCAAAGTCATTCATAACACCCCTCATTAGAGGCCCGATCTAAGGACCCTCAAACAAGTGATTAATTAGAATGGAATTTAAGAATATTTAAATTTTAATGCAATTTGATTGCAGCAGATTTAAGCAGCTGCTTCAGGGCACCTTTGTGTATGTCAGTGAGTGTAGTGGTGATGAATCTAAATATTCTGAATCAGTGAGGGAAAAGAATGCTGCAGAAATAAGGGTGCGAATGGTGCTGGGCTGAATTACAATGGGCTGCTTATCGAGTCAAATAACTATCAAACAGGCCCCTCTGCTGCAAGATTTCAACAACAACCCACATTTGTAGAAGATCTAATAATGCAAGTGTGAAAAAAGTTATCTGATAACAAAGGCGTTAACAAAAGGGATCAAGTCATGCATTTATAATGTTTCTAATGTTTATATAAGGTTTTTGCACAATATAGTATTAAATGACATTTTCCACCCTGTATCTAGACCTCTGTCTGAAACGCTCAGTTTTTGTATACTTCACCTTTAATATTTCAATACACGGTGTTATGATTGGCTAACATACTTGCAGCGCAAACACTACCAGCTACAGTATAACACACATGGAAAGTTTTATCAAAATAGTAAATGTCAAAATATCAAATAAAACTTGATTCCTCATGACATGTCCTCTATAACAGAGAATGCAATTACAGAGCTGAATATTTATGCTGGAGACCCAGTGACCTGCAGACCTGCGCATATATATTGGATTACATGTGTGAGAATGTTTCGGTTAGTACTGAAGGCCCACCAGGTGTCTTAATAAATTCTACGATTCCAGTCCCACACTTCTTTTAGTTTCCATCAGATAAAGAGGTGTCCCACAGTAGAACGTGGAAAGAGCCAGGGGACGAACTGCCATTGTGCAGCATTTTCAAAAGCCAAAGCTGTGGTCAAACATACAAAAGGGAAATGAGCCAAGTGGCTAACCTGCAGGCCTTTGACAATAATCTTCACATGCTGCCCCAACAGGTTTGTGCAAATGGACTTCCACATGTGTAATGAGGTCAGCTTAATTTGCAACTGAAATTCATACCTACATCCACACAGATCACAACTTTAGAAATCTATACTGCATCTAGATTTGTCTATATACAGGCAAGGATAGTTCAACCGTAAATTAAAATTCTGTCAACATTTAATCACCTTCATGTAGTTCTAACACCATAGAACTTTTACAAACTTAAAAGTGTTTATTTGCCAAATAATGAAGTAAAGAGTGACTTGGGTCTGTCAAACTCCAAAAAGGACACCTTTTAGCTCAAAAAGGTGTTTTTAAAGATTTCCTTTTCAGTGGCATGTCCAATATTAAAGAATTATAACTCCGCAAAGAAATAAAACAGGGTCAGTTGTTTGGTATCATTTTAAAGAATTTTTTTTCAATGATATAGATTATGATCAATTATTAGACTCAGCCTAAAAAACAGCTAAAATAAACCCCACTCAAAAACCTGAGCCAAAAATGTACTTTTCCCCCATCATTTTATGATTTGACATAAGGTGCAAATAAGGTAGCTCTGAAAAACTGTTTTGTTCCCAGTCATGTCACCTGTTGCTGAATAAAATTTTGTGTTGATAAAACAAAGCAATGAAAAGTTATAGCATTACAAATATCATTTATCCTAGTATCCAAAAATGTCTCCAAGTGTCCAAACAAATAAAACTTTATTAATAATAATAATAATAATTGTATATAAGAACTAGTTACACAGAAATGAATAACAAGATCTCATTCAGTACCATTCTGTGTCATTTGAGCCATCATTGTGCCATATAAGAGTGAACAATGCTCTCTGCCCATATATGACTTCCACCTGGTAGCAGCGATCTGAATCCTAATACGATTGGTTTAGCATTCCATGATGCTGGACAATGTACTACATAATTTCCGATGAAGTCATCTGATCCAGGAAAGCTAACGTGTTTTAGCCAAATAACACATTATGTGCTGTGTCCTTTGTGTGAATTATCTAATTATCTATACTTTTGATTACGTTGTGAGTGGGCTTGTTTTATGAAGTTATAAGCAAAAAAGGCAGCTTATAAGCGACACCTGTTTACATTTATGTCAAGGACATATACTTAGCTATTACTAAAAATATATTTATCTGTGAGTAAACCAAATAGGCAGATTGTATTCTACTCTTTGAGAGCTTTCCAACGACATATGACACATGGCTATTTGATCAGTCTGATGTTTTTACTGATTGCTATAATATGTACAGTAAACAAAATTGTAAAAAATGTGCAAAATGGAACATTTCTGATTTGTCTGCAAAATTCAAAGCACTTGCTCCATTTTCGTCATACTGCCTACATGCACTGTAATGTACAGCTTCTAAGCTTTAAAACTATACCTGCTTTGTGTTGGTCAAGTAGTTATTAATATTTTTATAATTAGTTTGTTCTCGGTGGGCCTGCTAGGCTTAAAAGGTTACAAAAGTAAAAGCGATTGAAATGGCTCATGCACAATATTCCAAGTCATTCAATTACTTTGTATGATGGACAGACCAAAATTGTATATGTATTGTATATGTTTCTCACCCTTAATTCAAATCAAATTAATAAAGCATTGAGATCAAATATGGCGGCTACATCGATAACATCAAACCTCATTGGTTCTTTTGACATGACGTCATGACGTTTGATCATGACATGCAATGTGAACTTGGTCAGAGTGTCTTCTGTGCCAATTTTGTAGTGTAGAGATGGCTTTGGATTCACTGAGCAGACACTTGAGTATGCCCAATAGCTCTGATGAGAAAGCAGCAGTCCATAATGTAGGGTCATGTGTAAGTCCCGACTCCTCAGCTGGTGAGGGTATTGCCTTGTAACTGTGTGCCCACTATGTTAACAGAGGGAAGAGATTTAATCCTCCGCTCCGAAGACTCTGGAAGTACATTTAGGATCATTTTCCTCTGACTGAGAACCTGAAACATGATTTAAATCCTCCCGAAAGTGTTTTCCCACTTTCTTCTGAAGGATTTTACAATATCAGCTCATCAAGTGGAAAGAGTCACATAGGTAGCACTGACTGCAGTGCAGGTATGCAGACAGGCTCAATATTTGGGGTCCTTTTAAGTCAGGCCGTGGGTGGCTGCCAGCAGTCTCTTATATTTGGAATGATCTTTCCTTGGATTAGGTATTATGGAGTGAGGGAGAGCAGAGGAGAAAATGCATATCTCTCCTTACTTCCAAAATTGAGTCAATATGAAAATCAGAGAGCAGGCTGGCATCTGAATATATATATATATATATATATATATATATATATATATATATATATATATATATATATATCTTTCTCACTCCAAATTGAAAATTGCAGCAGTAGCATTTCTCCTCATATCACGCCTTTTCTCATGAAAGAAGCACATTCAAAAGACGCTTCAAAGAGTGTTGTGTACCGCCTGCCTTTATACAATTCGGAGATAAAATTACACATAAACCTGAATAATTAATGAACCTTGGATCCACAGACAGTATTTGCACACAGCTTTAAACTTCTAATTCCACACAATACACAGCTATTGTCAAAATAAATAATGAGTATGACTGCCAAACTATTAATCTCCCATAATTCATACATTTGGACATAAAATCAAATATTGAGCTGAAGTGTGTAATTTCTGCACAACTAAAACCTCCAAACGGAACTGCAAAAATAAACATTCTTTACTGAATACTCTTAAACAGATAGTCCTACCCCAATCTCACGCCATTAGTTAAGTCAATGTTGCTATGTTGGGCTGGACAGTTCACTCAAACAAACAGCAATACCTACGAATAACCTACAAATGGCTTACTCATACTGTATAGTTGTCTCTGCATATTAAGCTGGGAAATGAGAAAGAATTTCAACCTGAGAAAAGCTTCACACTTCATAAGCAATGAGATGACAGATAAGTTCAACATTCATGCAGGCTGTCTTAATGAGCTGTCAGATTTCACATCATGACACTAAGTAAACAAGTACAAAGAACATCTGTACTTTGTCTGATAATTAGCTTCCACAGTTTCATAAATAATGGTTTAAAAATAAGCACCACACAACTGCATTTTCATCAGTTCCTCTGATGAATCTGTTTGTGGGCTGTGCATCAAAATTATTATTATTATTATTTTATATTTATTTTTTTGGCAGATATCTGTGAGCAGCCTAATCTCGAATGGAAAGCAAAAGTTTGAGAGTGGGGCAAAATTAGATCGGCTTATCTGCATCATCATCGTCATATTTGTAGGAAGAAGCTGAGAAGTCTAAAATGTGATGTGACACATTTGAATATTTAAGAGTTTGTGACAACTTCAATATTTAAGAGTTTGTGACAACTTCAAAGTCAATCAGTGCCTGGTTTAAGGAATAATTCAACCCAAAAAATTTATTTTGTCATTATTTACCCTCATGTTTTTCCAAACCTGTATGACTTACTTTCTTTTGCAGGACAAAAAAGTAGAAATTATAATGAATACCAAGGTATTATAAAAGTAGTCCATGTAGCTCATGCATCATATTCCAAGTCTTCTGAAAGCATACTAGGAGTTTAGCATGAAACAACACAATATGTAAGTTGTTAGTGCTAAAAAAAAAATGCAATGTGCCACTGTGAGCGAGCTTCTCTCATGCACTCATGAATGCACAACGGACGTCAAGATTATCACTGAATAATGACCAATTAAGTTTTTTTTTCACCAAAAATAGTATGCCTTCAGAAGACTTGGAATATGACACATAAACCACATGGACTACTTTTATGATACTTTTAGGTCCTTTTTAAGTTTTAAAGTGAGTCACTATCATCTGCTACTATTACAAAGAAAAGATGAACTGGGATATTCATTAAAACGTTTTCTTTTGTGTTCTGTTAAGAAAGAAAGTCTGTCATGTTTAGAATGACATGAGGGTTAATAAATTATGGCAGAATTGTAATTTTTGGGTGAACAATTCCTTTAAATGCCTATTTAAGCTACACAAAAAGAAATTGAACTCAGGCAGATAAATCCCTTAGGCAACATAGTGAGTTTGGCAATATCCCTGCCCTGTCTCCTCTGGTGGGATTACGCTAATGAAAGTATGATAAAGATGCCTAATACCTCCTTTTCCCCTCTTCCTTTTCCATATTTCCCTCTTAGAAAGCAGCATAATATCAGAGTTATCAAATTATAATACCGGATTAGTAGTAATGGCACTCATTTCTCTCATTGAAGCACATGCGTATTGATGTTAAGCCTTTATATCAGGGGTACGTTCTGCTTTAAATAAAAAAAAAAAAACCGGCATCTCTCCTTTACGCCAAGGTCTTTGTCATAATTTTTTACAGCATCTGAAAACATCACAAAGATTGTCCAAAAATTGTATCTCCAAGGGCTGCACAAAAACATGTTGAGGGGCAGTGGCCCAAACCAAGAGCAAGCTATGCCCCCTTGTTACGTCCTTAGGGACGTTTATAGTGTCTGTGTTTTTTTTTTCTTTTGTTTGGTCTTTTCTCTCTCTCTCCTTTTCATAGGCTGTCGATGATTGGCTGTTTTCCTTGTTAGTAGTTCTTAACGAGATGAGCAGCTGTGCCTTGGGAGGCGGGATCTTCATCAGCTTGATGTTTGACACCTGGAGGAGCCTTATACTTAAGACGCATGCTGAATGCCAGCATGGGTAGAGATTTTTTTTGGTTTTTGCTTTGAGATGTTTTTGCTGTCTCTCCTGTTGATTTTTCGTTTTGTTAAATGTTTTGGTTTTTGTTTTGTCTGTCATGTTATTCTTGCCAGTTGTTCTGAGGGCTCCCTGAAACTTCTCATTTGTGAGCTCTGTTTCTGTTAAACAGCTTTGCCAAGCTGGGTTAAGCGGGAAGGTGTAAAGGGATAGGTAAGATTGTCACGTGACATACATTTTGCACACTTAGTAGGTTTTTTCTTGTCTATATTCACTAGGTTAGGGATTTGTGCCACCCCCTGTATTTTGTTTTTGTTTTCATTAGTGAGAATAGTTTATTTATGATGTCTTGGACATTGAAGACTTTTTCTTTGATCTTTTGTTTTAGTTTAGGTTTAGATTGAAATGGTTTAGTTAGTTTCTTTTTGCTTGTTATTTTCGTTTATTTGGCACTAATCCTGTGTTCCCTTGTTGATTTATTCCTTTTTGCTTTGTTCACATGTAAATATAAATTACTGTATTCTTATTAAATTACTTTTCATTATACTTTTTGGTTGTCTCTCATGAGTCTCAACTCATACAGTGTTCAATGGTGACAGGCGTCTGAACTGGTTTTATGTTCCCCTTCTAAAAACCCCTAGACGGGTGAGAGCTAAAGAGGGGACGTAACACCCCTGAAACAATTGAAATAATTGTGAAATTCAGCATTTTCCCTTGTACCTGCCAATGTTGTCAGTATTGCCTTGAGCAACTCGCACAACTTCAAAGCGGGTTGCTCTAAACAAACATAGGAAGTTCATAGTGCCAGAGACACAGTGTTTACAGTTTTTGAGAAAATGTACCTATGCATGGCTTACTCATAGTTGTCTCTGCATATTAGGCTGGAATAGAAGAAAGCATTTTAACACTGAAGAAGCTACATACTTCAGCTTTAACTAACTAATGTTAAAAAACAACTTTACTGTGAAGTGTTACCACAATATTTGACTGTTGATGATGATAAATGGTCCAATTAAAGGAATACTCCAGGTTCAATACAAGTTAAGCTCAATCGACAGCATTTGTGGCATAATGTTGATTTCCACAAAAAGTCGTTTAGACTCATCCCTCCTTTTCTTTAAAAAAATACAAATACAAAATCTGGGTATCAGTGAGGCACTTACAATGGAAGTGAATGGGATCAATGAAAGTTTTTTGAAAAGTTTCCCATTTTTGGAGGGTTTGAAAATAAATTAAGATTTTATTTTTGAAAAAGCACTTGCATTCCTTCTGTTAAAATCTGTGTATTATTTAAGCTGTAAAGTTTAAATTGTCATTTTTACATTTTAGGGTTTCTTGACATTACATCGTCATGGTAACAAAGTTGTAAAATTGGATATAACTTACACAGAAAATGTTAGCAAGTGATTTAATAACACTAAAATAATTTTTACATGCATATCCTTTATGCCTTGTGTCTATATACTTTTGAAACAGTGAGTTTTTTAATGTTCAGAAATTGGCCCCCATTCACTTCCATTATAAGTGCCTCACAGTAACCCAGATTTTAGCTTTTTTTTTAAAGAAAAGAAACAAGTCAAAATAAATGTTTGTGGTAATCAATGTTATGCCACAAATGCTTTCGACTGAGTTAAACTTGTATTGAACCCGGAACATTCCTTAACAACAAAGATGTAGCAAACTGCACAAAATTATTTTATTTAGACTAAAAGACCACAAAACAATCGCTTAACACATTTCTACTTTGTAAGTTGCTTTGGATAAAAGTGTCTGCTAAATAAAGACATGCAAATATTAATTTATTTATTTAAATATAAATCCCCCACCCCCCCCCCCCCCCCCCTTATAGTCATAGTCTTATAGTCTGCACTTATACAAGGACAACAGGCCAATGTTATCTTATTACAAGAACAACTGTGGTCAGGGGAGGCCAATTAGATAACAAGAAAATGTCTTTCTGTCTCTTTGAACAATGAAATTATGTAATCAAGCAAACTTATCACAGATGGATCAGTAATTTATGGTGCATTACCTGATTCTGTTATACTATTTTAATGTTTTAGGTCTGCTAAAAAAGTTAAAAAAGTCATCACCAATTGGGACAAATTTATAATGGCATGTTTCAGACTTTCTTCGGACAGCTACTGTATCTGACTCAAGCCTTTTGATCTACATCAAAGACAATCTGAATGACTTTGCCAGAAGGCAATGCACATTCGGACATTACTCTCAGAAATATAAATGATATTTCATTGTTTATTTATTTATTTTTAATTTAATTTACTTTAGTGTGCCTCATCATGCTATGAATTTAGAACTCAAAGAATCCCTGAAAGATCGACTTAAAGGAATAATTCAGCCAAAAATTGTATTCTGTTTGCAAAAATATTGAACACAATGAAATTCAAAGGAATATTCCAGGTTCAATACAAGTTAAGTTCAGTCTATAGCATTTGTGTTATAATATTTATTACAACAAAAAATTATTTTGACTTGCCCTTCCAAAAATCTCAAAAATCTGGGTTCCACTTAGGCCCTTACAATGGAAGTTAAACATTAAAATACACACTATTTCAAAAGTATAGACACAAGACATAAACAGTATTCGTGTTAATGTTAGAATTTAATGATTTTAGTGTGATAAAATCTCTTACTAACCTTTTCTGATCAAATCTAGACAGGCCCCATTTCCAGCAGCCATCACTCCAACACCTTATCCTTGAGTAATCATGTTAAATTGCTAATTTGGTGCTAAAAAAAATAACTTGCCATTATATCAAACACTATTGAAAGCTATTTAGTTCATTAAATGAAGCTTAACATTGTCTTTGTGTTTGTTTTTGAGTTGCCACTGTATGCAATAGACTGGCATGTATTAAGGTCAATATTAGGTAAAAAATGGCAAAAAAGAAACACCTTTCTCTAGACACTCTATACATTGCTTGAAATTGCCGAAAACTGAAGATGTCATACAAATGTGTACACTACAGTCTTCAAAGACAAAGGACAACTGGCTCTAACAAGGACAGAAAGAGATGCGGAAGGCCAGATGTACAATTAAACAAGAGGATAAGTACATCAGATCCTCTAGTTTGAGAAATAGACCTAATTTTTCCTCAGCCAACAGCTTCACTGAATTTTCATGTACAACAGTAAAGAGATGGTGCAGGACTTATGAGAAGAATTGCAACAAAAAAAAGCCACTTTTGAAAGAAAAAAAGGTTAGAGTGGGCAAAGAGACAGACATTGGACAACAGATAATTGGAAATGAGTGTTATGGATCTTAACCCCATTGAGCTTTGTGGGATCAGCTAGACTGTAAGGTGCATGAGAAGTGCCCGACAAGACTAAAGGAAGTGTGGAGTGAAATGTCACCTGAGTATCTGGACAAACTGACAGCTAGAATGTCAATGATCTGCAAAGCTGTCATTGCTGCACATTTTGGTAATCAGCATTATGCCACAAATGCTGTCAATTGAGTTTAACTTGTATTGAACCCGGAATATTCCTTTAACACTTTTCTTTTCTATAACAACAATTCAAAGTTAAAACAAATATTCTCCTGCAATGTAATCTGTATGGAAAAAAAAGATGTACAATTTCTCCTGCCTCAGCTAATTATCCCTAATGTGATCACACCCACAGGCAGAGGGCGCTATTTATAGGGTAATGTGCTGAGGTGATCAATGCAAATGGTAAACGCCCCCGACTCTGCCTTAAAAAAATCTAAATCATTCACAATTTCTCCTGCCTCAGCTAATTATTCCTAATGTGATCACACCCACAGGCAGAGGGTGCTATTAATAGGGTAATGTGCTGGGGCGATCAATGCAAATGGAATGGAAATGGAAATTAAAAACATCAAGATCATTCACTTTTCTACGCGTTTGGAAGATTGCACGATACACAGGCGAGAAAGCTCCTGTATAGTGAGGAAGGGTCCATATTTTCCTCAGAAGAAGAGCGGGACTTCAATAAACATTTGCATTTTGAAGAGTGACTTGATCCAGCCGAGGATACAATTTCAGATGAGTAAGTCATTTAGTTTTACTTACATATTAGTTGACATGCTATTTTATATAAACTTGTACATATTTTACTAGTGGGACTGTTTCCAGACTTGCCAGCCAGGATTCAGAGTATTGAAATTTGAAATATGTCCTAATAGGCAAGTTTAAGTTACATATTGTTTTGGATAAAGCAGGCATTTAATTGTATGCTGTATGATATAAATATGATATGTAATATGATATAAAAATAATATGAATGTTTAGATTATATTTTAACTAGGGCTGTAAATTTAACGCATTAATTCGGTGCAAAAATGTTTACAACAAATAATGCGTCAAAGAAAATGTACGCAATTAATTGCACTTCCCCCAGACCATAATAAGGAAGAGTCCAGAGAAATGCAAGCTTGTAGTACCACCTGTTTACTCCAGAGGGCAGTAAGTGAAATTGCAGCTGTATGAGCAATGCGCAGTTTATACAGTGAAGAAAACTGTAAACTTCAGTAGGTAGAACAACACAAACATGCGTTTACGTTCTTATTGTCTTATCAATGATTAACTCTTCTGCCACAAGAATGTACATTTTAATTATCTGAATATATATATATATATATATATATATATATCATTTTTTAATATTTAAAGATAACTATGTATAATTATATATTGATCTAAATATGTATAATCATTATATATTGAATTATTGTTATATAAGGGGCTTTCTCAGCAAATATTTGTATATGCAATTAATCGCGATTAATTAATCGGGACACCATGTAATTCATTCGATTAAAAATTGTAATCGATTGACAGCCCTACTTTTAACTAGTGTTTATGCCGCCTCATTATCATCAACAAAGCTTGTATATGCAAACATGTGATCAGGTGTAAATGTGTCAAATGTGATGTAAATATGCCCATATTAGAAAATCAGCATATTGTAATGATTTCTGAAGGATCATGTGACACTGAAGACTGCGGGTAATGATTCTGAAAATTCAGCTGTGATCACAAATTGCTTTTTACAATATATTCAAATAGAAATCTGTTCTTTTAAATTTTATAAAGAGTTCACAATATCACTGTTTTTACTGTATTTTGGATCAAATAAATGCAGCCTTGGTGAGCAGAAGAGACTTCTTTTAAACTGTAGTGTAGGTCTAAAATTAAGTAAAGTCATTATGTAAAAAAAAATTATAGTTAGATTTTATTTACTTATTTTAACTTAAACCTTGATTTTGATCATTAAGTCTCCTCACATTCATTCTCTTTTTGTCACATTCCTCATTGTTAGGCCCAGGGGAGGGGTCTTTGTCTCCTCAGGAGTGAAATACATCAATATTCATAATAATTGAATTGTTTTGTATGAATAAGTGATCAGAATGGTTTTCACATAAATTTGCAGTGAAGACACTAGGATACGAGATCCAGTTCTCAAAAGTCTTGTGGACAAATGTTTAGTATGTGTTGTATGGCCTTATTTCAATGACTTAACATTTTAGTTTTTTCAAAAACCATGCATAAACATTATTTTCTCAAAAATACAAACATGTACACACATATTGCTCACATATTATTGTATCCCAGTTTGTGCTGAAGTGTTATTTTCAGTCAACTTTAGCCATTGATATGTTTTTAAGCAACTGAAAAAAAGCACAAATGTCAAGGCATGTCAAAACTTCTCCAGGGCCCAAAAAACCCTCAGACCCCAGAAGGTTAAGTTGTTTTTCACTAATATATGATTAAGACCAGGAAAATAGCACCCAAATCATGCACTGAAAATTTACAGACAATCCTGGCAATATGGACCAACAATTTTGATGACTCATATTGCACTCACTCATTTGTCCAATAAAATACTCTAAATAATGAGAACGTCCCTCCTCTTACCACCTATTTCTGACTAGCAATAGCAAGTAGCGAATCATGTTCATGCTATGAAGTAACTGTTACTGAAAAAAGGGCCAATGGAAAACGTCCTCTATACTCTGATGGAGGGAACGGACCATTTTGTCGATGTAGTGACACTAGGGGTCGCCCTTGGGAGCCCCAAACACCTATGATCTTTGAGAAAAGGCCAATGGGAATTTTCGAGTGGTATTTGCATACCACTCCCCCAGACATCCGGGTATAAAAGGAGCTGGCTCGCAACCACTCATTCAGGTTTTGTGTTGAGGAACTGAGACAAGATCCCGGCCATTTCAGTGGGTAGTTCAGTGTTGTGGCAGGAGGGACATAATGTCTCATTCCCTCCATCAGGGAAAGGAGGTTATTATAGTAAACAGGATGTTCCCTATCTGTCACTCACTCGACATTGTGTCGATGTAGTGACACTAGGGGTCACTATACGAAACGCCATAACTAGCTGAACTGTGTTACGTGGACTGGCGGTGCGAGATGGGCAAACTATTGTGCGCCTCAAACCCAGTGCACCTGGCCATCATGTAACCTCCCCCAGTGCTCCTACGAGCATCGTACGAGCCCCTGCACCTTGGGGACAAGTCGACTGGCCAAAAATGGGGACAGGCTGTTCCCAGCAGTAGCCTCTTCTCTTCTATTTTCTCCCCAAAAAAGAATTGGAAATTGTTCAGCTGGGGGCCATAAGTATTCGCATCAGGGAGGTGTTCCTTTTCAAGGGGAAGACACCGCGGAGACCACACTCT